>JBBBDQ010001756.1:2220000-2505000 GCA_037127315.1 Ascarosepion bandense
CGAGTTATTTGTTTTTGGGTTATTTCCTTCTATGTCTCTATCTGCCTCATTATTATTGTTGTTTACATTTCTCATATTACTATTGCTGGTTGTTACTTTTTCCACTTTTTTAATTCTGTCTGCTATGCTTTTCTCGTTTATTATATTCCTATTCTTATACTCAAGTTTATGTTTGAAGCCGCTTCTTTCCAGTGCTTCATTGTAAATCTTACAATTTTCTTTGAATATTTTTTCATTGGAAGATAATTTGCTAATTCTGGTGTTGACAGCCTTCGGGATTTGATTAATTATCGACTTTGGGTGGTTTGAGCTTACGTTAATGTATGTGGGTGCTTGATTATTTTTGTTGAAAGGTTTATGGGTGTTGTTCGTTAGGTTAAGTGTTACATCTAGATAGTTCACTATTTTTAAGTTCGCAGAGATATCTATCTTTAATCCTAGGGAGTTCATTGCTTTGATTATTAATTTCTGTATCTTAGATGCCAGTGGGCCATTGCTATATATATATATATATATATATATATATATATATATAACTAATATATATTTATATATATATATAAATATATATATATAACTAATATATATATATAAATATATATATATATATATATATTTATAACTAATATATATTTATATATATAAATATATATATATATATAATAATATATATATATATATATATATATAAAATAATATATATATATATATATATATATATATAATATATATATATATATATATATATATATATATAACTAATATATATATATATATATATATATATATATAACTATATTTATATATATATATATATAACTAATATATATATATATATATATATAATAACTATATATATATATATATATATATATATATAACTAATAATATATATATATATATATATATATATATAATAATATATATATATATATATATATATATATATATATAATAACTAATATATTTATTTATATATATAAATATATATATATATAACTAATATATATATATAAATATATATATATATATATAACTATATATATATATATATATATATATATATATATATATATATATAACTAATATATATTTATATATATATATAAATATATATATATATATAACTAATATATATATACGAGATTATAATTATACTCGTCTCGAAAAAAATGGTTGTAAAAAAAGAAGGAGCTTTGGCGAGGCCGTCGCTATATTACCAGGCCTATTCTATGATTAAAGTTGACTTGCTGACGTCACACTTAGTAGTGTTGTTTTACTACCCGGCGTCCGTTAGCGTTAACTTATTTTCAGAACCAAATTGCAAAGGGGAATATAAAAATACACCGAAAGTTCATTGTTTTTCGTTTCCAAAAAATAAGCATTTATTTGATAAATGGAAACATGCCATTAAAAGGGAGAATTTTACCCCAAGTCCATTTAGGAAAGTGAGTAGTTAAAATTTTATCACCATTTATTTCAACAGTCGCTAAAATCAAAATTTGCTAAAAAATTAGTTTTGCCGTAGCACAAGAAAGAAAGCACTTTGTTTATAATATATCTTTTAAATTAATATAATAAAATAAGATATTATTTTTATTTCTTTGAATAAAATTGAAATAAAAATTATCTTAAAAAATATCTGAATTAAAAAAAATAAAATTTATGGCTATTCGTTCGTAAGTTTTTTTGTTTTTTTTTCGAAATGTTTTAAAAATTAAACTGAAGCCGAAAAAAGTTGTTAAACATTATATTTTCTAAGAATATTTGAATTAATATTTTATTGAGATTTTATTTCAGAAAATAATGTTTTCTTTTCAATGAGATGTTTAAAAAAATTCTTAGGAATAGAAAGTAAAATCTTATTTAACTTTTCTATACTTGCAACTTTATGAATCGTTTTTAAACATGAAAAAATATTCCTGAATTAAATTTTTTTATTCTTTTTTCTGTATTAACAAAAACTACAAAATTTATTTTTTAGTCAATTTTAAAAGAATTTGTTTTATTTTTAAGGTTTTTTATTTGAAAACTCCGTGAAATTATTTCTTGCAAAAGTCAAGAAATCACTATTACCGAAAATTAAAACATGAAAATGATGTTTTAAACTTTGTTTAAAACTATTATTTCTGAATAATTTTTGAATTTATTTGAAACATACAGGCCTAAATCACACCACACTTGAATTTTAAAACCTAATTTTTAAAATATTTAATTTTTAGAAAATATTTAGCACAAAATGAACACCCTCAAAAAATATTTTCTAAACATTTTTTTCCTATTTGTGATAATTTGAAGTTAATTATCGATATTAATCCATAGAAAAAATTGGAAATAAAAAAATTAGAATTTTAACTGAAGAATAAATCTTTTATAGTTGGTTTAGGGATTTTTAATCCTTAAAAAAATTAATTAATAAGTAAAACATTAACCAAAAAAGAGTTTTGCAAAAAAATGATTTTTTTTTTATAAACAGTTTAACATCATAAATGAAATAGAAACATTAATTTTTACTTTTTTTTTCATTTTTTACAATTAAAATATTTTAAAAATGTAATTGAATTACCAAATATCCTAGGATTTTTAGGTGTATTTTTTTTAACGGTAAAAATTTATCTTTTTATTTCATCCAGTAGGATTAACAATGGATTCAATCAAAATATTTCAAAATATTATTTTAAAATTCGAACTCCGTTGTTTTTTAGCAGAATTTCCCTAAAGACAATTTGTTGATATTAATAAATCTATTGGATTAAAAGTTCTCAAGACGTTTTTAAAAATCTATTTCAGATTTAGCTATCCTATCGTTAATTCGTTTGATTCATAATTATTTATTGCTGTTATGCCGTTAAAAAAAATGAAATGTTATAGTTGTAAAAGTTTAGTATCAGGAAGAGTTGATATGCTTCCTGATATAAACAGTTATTTTCAAGGAATTAATAGAGGTTCTCTCTCTGTTATATCCCAATGATGTAACAACAAATTTAGTACTATACAATTATATTGTTATTAATAAACTTGTAAAGAATCCTTCTTTTCTTCATTCAATGAATCAAAGAAAATTGTCTATATACATAACATTGGATGTTTTGGCTAATGATGAACTTCTTTTTCATGTTGACTCATGTGGTGAAGGTCATAGCATTGAAAAAATAGAAAAAATGATTATCTGGAGCTCTTCTAATGCATTATTAAATAATTTTTGTAGCAAGGAAAATGATAATATTATTTGTAAGAAGTTAAGTAAAAAAAGAAAACTTCAAACATTCAGCTGAATTTTGAGACATAAAAAACTTTTATAAGTTTGATTTAAAAAAAAAAACAGTAACTTAAACTTATTTAGTTTGAATTAATTTGCTTGAATTTAAATTGTTGCATTTTTAAATATTTTAATTAATTTGCTTATTTATTGTTGCTTCTTGTTTGTTCCTAAATTCTAATGGTTTCTTGACTGCTATATTTGAGTGATTCTGATTTAAAAATTCTTGCAATTGAAACAAAAGTGATTGTGATTTTTCATAATTAAATTAAAAATATGAAAATTTAAGCAGTGTTTGTTAAATTTTTAGAATTTAGACTAATAAACGAAAAGTTTTGTCTTTAAAACTGTTTACAAACACGACCGACAGTCAGTAGTCAACAATGATGTTTATATTTTCTTATTGTTTTCTTAATTTTATTTAAAATTAATAAAACCAGCATAAATCAAAACATGTGTCTTTCTTTTTTTTTCTTGTTACATTTTAAAAAGTTTTAAAATCTTTATTAAAAAATAACGTCTTTGTGATTATCAACATTGTCATGAAGACGGCTAACGCTACGGCTACGATTCATGACACTACTACCGTGACGTCACATTTCATTTGCTTAGACCTTGGTTAATATATAGGAGGTCTTGGCTTAGGGCATGAAAGTCAGTCAAAAGTGTTCGGACCGAAACCAGCTCGTAGCACAAAGAAAAAACCCGATACGAGTCCTTATCTGACAGAAAGCGCTGAATACAAAAAAGTTGAGCAAACTAAATAGCACCTAATGAGCCAGACAAACCTACCTAGGTTTCACCTAAACGGATCGTCAGGGAGCTGACGATCCGTTTAGATGAAACCTAGGTAGGTTCGTCTGGCTCATTAGGCGCTATAAACAATTAAGCTTATCTAATATAGTTTTATTGAATTTTTTTATTTTACAATTCGTAGTAGATTTTCAGAAAAACTGTTTTGAAAAAAAAAAACATAAAAAAAGAAAAACAAAGGATGATTTACAATTTTACATTCTCCAAGGAATCACGCGTTGAACTAAAACAAATTTTGATGCAAAATTTAATTTCTTAACTTTTCATGAATTTTCGTAGAGAGTGTGGTAACAGTTGTAAAAAAACATTTTTACCTACTTGATTTCTTTATCGATTTAGTTACTTGTTTTCTGCAAGAATTTCCAAATTAATGTCTTTTTCATCGGAGAAAAGTGTGTTACGTAATTAATTACATTATTGTAAAACTCTGGTAATGATATGGTTACCCGCCGACGGAAAAAAAAATATTTTTACCAAAATTCCGAACGTGTTAAAAAGGATTTAAAAAAATTAAAACTAATTAAAAAATACTTTGATCTTTCCTCTTTAAATATTTTGATGGAAAAGGTTCATTTTTTTTATTAAGCTTGGGGCCCTTTTTCTTCATTCTTTTCAATGAATTAAGTGGATAGTACAAAGTCTGCTTTATCTGACGAATTGCTGAGGTTTAACTCAGTTATTTTTGTTTTACGTTTTTTCATTGAAAATTTTGCTCGGACTTTTAGTCGCAGTAACCTAGTTTTCTAAAAATACCTAGACCCCTCGCTTCCATCGACGCTTTTAATTTTATTATTTTAATCGAAATTTTGTTAACAGGAAATAATCTAAAAATGGTAACCAGTAATTTTCTTATGATCACCAATTGAAAAGAATTATTTCATTTTTTTTATATGTAAATTAAATGTCAATAAAAAGCATTGGGTTGCGTTTTTTAGTCGAACTACTTGTTAACGATACCCGTCAACAAACGTTAAAACCAAATTACAGTTTTAAAAAGTTAATACTTAATTCGAAACTGACAATAAAAAATAAATAAGTAAATAAAAAAATAAAATAACTATTTTAGTTTAGAGAGTATATTTGTTCAGCAAAAAGGCACAAAAAAAATCACTTAATTTTATTTCACAAAAAAGGTTTTCGTCTCTTAAACTTGACACTTTGTTTCTCACGGAATATTTTTTTCACGTGTACTCTAACAGTTTTACAAACAAAAACAAATTACATGAAGAAAATTAAAATAAAACAAAGAAACAAACCTGTTATTTTCGTTTCAACAGGTTCGGAAGTCTCTTCTTCAGGAGACATAGACCGGGCGATTACTTCAAAACTCATTCTCGTTTGTATTTCGGAGTAAATTTGATCAAATGTTCAATTCAAAGTTTTTTTTGTGGTGTTTAAATGAACACGCCTCCCGTGAATGTTAAAAATAAATTGTGTCAGCAGGGTGTTATTTTCTATCTACGATTATCACCAGCTCACTTCCTGTGCATGTCTTTCTATTGGGGTCAGAAACTGTAACAAATTCATTATTTTTTTAATCGAGTTCACTCCAAGCAAGTCATTAAATCCGCTAAGACACAGGTTAATTGTTGTGGAAGAATTAGAAAACAGACACATAACTCAAAAGGAGTGAGTGAGAACGACAGAAGAGCAGCAGGAAGAGAGTAGGTAGCGATTGACTTTGCATTTATCATTTAAATGTTCAAAACTTGAAATTGACTAGAAATCATGGTAGCCGAGTGACAGATTCACAGGCGGGATAAACAAATTCTATATAATATAATCATATGCTTTATATATATATATATAATTCCAAGTGAAGAGGGCTCAAGATTTTTTTTTATATTTTGAGTGCTCTGGCATTTATTTTATTATAAACAGTGCTCAATATAATGAGTATTATAGAGCTTAATATAATATAATATAATATAATTATATGGTTATGTCAATTTTACATTGTTACATGGAAATTTCTATGTTTCGAGATCAATTCTCATCATCAGGCAATGCTGGTGTGGTTGTCAAATGTAAATCGTCTGCACAACCACACCAGAATTGCCTGAGGATGAGAATTAATCTCGAAACATAGAAATTTCCATGTAGCAATGAAAAATTGACATAACCATATATATATATATATATATATATATATATCGGAAAGCACACACACACATATATAAATTAGAAAACAGAAAGAAACATTACTAAAAAACGGGAACAAAAGAAGAAAGACATTAGATAGCGATTGACATTGTATATAAATTTTTTAATATTAAAGTTGACTGGAAAACATGCTTATAAAATCTGTTGACTAACCTATAGAAAAAGGTAACTTTTTTGTATCTTTTTCCTTTTTTTAAATACTTTTATTTTGTTCATAATTTTAGTGCAACAAGTAAAACTTGGTGGTTAATGTTATGTTTACAGGATAGCAGTTAGTCATTCATATCATAATAATTTCAAGAAGGAAAGCAAAGAATTATTTATGGTACCAATATTCAGAGAACTTAAAACGATTACTTGGCTACTTATTTTAGTGCATCAGTCAATCAATTAAATGTCACACGGGATACACGCTTGGGCGATTATATCTTTCCAAAACCTCCTGACCTAAATAGCTGTTGACTCTTTCAGTTAAGTGCCATACGCTTGAGTGATTATGTCTCTTTCAATCCATGACTGACTAGGTAGAAAATTTCCAACCTACAGTAGGTTGCCATTTCTTTCTAAGGTAGACTGTTTACCAACCAAGGCCCAATTTTTTTCTGCTGAATTCCAGTTGAATTCCTTGCATTCACGGACGCGCAAATACCTTTGGGAAAGGTATTAATTCGTCTCTTCCCTCCAATTTTTAGGTTAAATAACAGGACAGACTGGGTTCTAAAGCCTTGATAGGCAAGCAGTCTACCGCAGAATGTAATGGCAACCTACTGCGGGATAATCTTGTACCCAAGCGTGTATCACGTATGGTACTTAACTGAACCCATAGATGGCAGGAGAAGAGTTGGATTCATATCTTTCTTAAGGGTCGATTAGTCAGTTTAGTGCCATACTTGATACACATTTGGGCGATCACGTCTCTTTCGAACCATGACTAACTAGGCAGAACATTTTCCCGTAGAAGGTTGCCATTAATTTTTGTGGTAGACTGGTTGCCAACCAAGGCTACAGAATCCAATTTGCCCTGCTATTCAACCCATAGCTGAAGGGAAAAAGTGATGAATTAATGTCTTTCCCAATGTTAGTAAATGCAACAAATTCAATTGAAAATCGAACTCGGCTCTCCGATTTCTCATTCCGAGCTGATATCCATTACACCACCACACACATCCATTTAGTGTACCACTTTACATATAATCGTTGACAAGTTATGCAAGCAATAGCTTGTGCCGTATTTTAAGAAATTACTGCTTTTATATTGTGAACTAAAAATCTTTTTAGATTTTTGTAAACATTTCTATCTTTGAATATAACTAATATCTCCGTCTCACTGAACATTTCAAATATGGGACGACTAGCAGTATAACCCGGCGTTGCTCGGGTGTAATGAAAGCTTTAAAATTAATCCATGGCCCTGGAGCTCAGAATCAGCCTAAAGAATATTTGTGTGAAGTTTGGTGAGAATCGAATAAAAATTGTGGATCTGTATAAAGGACATACAGACAGATAAACAGACACACACACAAACATCTTGCCTTTTATATATAAATATTATCGATTTTCTGCACTATTGTAAGAACTGCAACCTTAAAATTTCTGAATATCGTTTCTTATGCCTTTGTCTATGAGTCAATCAAATTTGATTAAAATCGGGCCATTCCTTCTATAACCCGAGTTTTTCGATTTTCGATATTTATTGGGGGTACTTCGACACAACACCTAGCCAAGAACATTCGCAGACGCTTATAGTACAACTGTGTAAATTTTCAAGAAAATCGGTTCAGCTGTTTCGGAGTCTATAGGTAACGGACACACACACACACACACACACACACACACACACACAGAGTCAAAGTTCCATTTATAAACTAGCAGTATAGCCCGGCGTTGCTCGGGTGTAATGAAAGCTTTAAAACTAATTTATGGTCCTGGAGTTCAGACTCTTTGGACGTTAGCACGAAAGACTAAAAAGCAATAGTTGTTTCCAGTTAAAGCGAAAGCGTAGACTGAAAGAAAAATGAATGAATGTAAGTCAATTTTTTATTTCCTGGTATCGATATCATATTATCGATTTTCTGCACTATTGTAAGAACTGCAACCTTGAAACTTCTGAATATCGTTTCTTACGTCTTTGTCTATGAGTGTATCAAATTTGATTAAAATCGGACCACTCCTTCTATAACCCGATTTTTTCGATTATCGATTTTCGATATTTATCGAGGGTACCGCGACACAAAACCTAGCTAAGAACACTCGCAGACGCTTATAGTACAACTGTGTAAATTTTCAAGTAAATCGGTTCAGCCGTTTCGGAGTCTATATGTAACGGACACACACACACACACAGTTCCATTTATAAATAAGTTTAGATAAGTTTGGATTAGATATTCTGGATTGCAAGCAATGGATTCATCAACTCAGTGAGTTTGCCAACTATGTCCCCTGTGCTGGAAAAATCCTGAAGTTGGCAGTAGTAAAAGCAGCGGAATGTTGTCAACAGATAGTAAAATTCTTTGATTTGGTTCGGCATCTGTATTCATTTTTTTTTTTTTTTTTTTTTTTTTTGCTGGTTCTGCTCCTCTCTAGAATATATTGACATAATCTCGAGAAAAAGATTTTTGGTCAAGCGTCTGTGTGACACACGATTGTAGCACATTTTAATGCTGGTCATTCTCTGTATACGGGTTTTGAGAAAATAAGGCATGCACTTGATTATCTATCAACTGGCAATGAACAGTAAGTGAAAACAAGACGAGAGGCAGAAGGACTGAGCCCCCTCTCCCCCGAAAAAAAAATGAAAATCTTTTTCACAATTCTTTAGAATGACATGCTAGAAAGAATGAACAATACGAGCATGGTCCTGCAATCAAAGAACATAAATATTCTTGTTGCCATGAATCTTCTTGAATCTATGAAAACTTTCATGAAACTAGAGACAAATTTAGTGAATATGAATTCAAAGCCAGAAGTCCAGATACAAATTACAGTGATGGGAAAAACAGAAAAGAAAACGAAGATGTGATGGATCAGCAAAAACAATTTTAATAGATGTGATGGATCAGCAAAAACAGTACTTCTCAGTAAAACCGAAAAGTTCAAGGTGGAAATTTTATTTCCTATTCTGAACACTCTAATCTTTTTTCTATGTACCTCCACGAATTCGCTGAAAAAATAAAAAATAAAATAAAAAATAGCACAGTATGGAGTAAAAAGTCCCCAAACTAAATAACTAAGTTTTATCGGCAAAATGTTCATGCTATTAAGTGGAATAGATCAAAGTATTTTTTAATTATTTTAAAATATAACCAAACTCCATACAAAATGTGGCAGAATAAAATTATTTCGATAAAAAATAACCGAAAAATTGAATTTTTTTAAAACTAAAAAATTGGATTCTAATCATCATAATTTTGGTTTGAAATAAACGAAAGTATTGTGCTTACTGGATTTAGTAAATTTAATCTCTTGGCTTTCAATTAAAGCTAAAATTAAAGCTTCAAGAAAATTGTTTTATTTTTTAAATTTTAATTTAAATTTAGGTATCGAAAATGAGTGGAGGTACTTATTTTTAACTGACAAAATGTGCAGAGGCTTATTCACAGATTGAAAATCTGTTTTCTTTCTTCAATGAATTGAAAACCATTGCTTCTGATGAACTAAAGAAAATGTTTGAACATCTGGCTATGCATCACAAAGATCTGAATTATGATGACCTTTTAAATGAATGTGAACTTCACATGCACTACATTGTTTTGATGAAAGTTGTGAGGCTCTCCATGCACTCTACAAAAAATAATAATTTCGGATAATTTGACATTTGTATTCCCATATGTTGAAATTGGACTTAGTGTCCATGGGTATGATGATAACCAACTGTACTGGAAAAAGTTTATTATCAAGGCTGAAACTTATAAAAGAAATCTGCTTCGTATCACAATGAGGCAGCATCGTTTGAATTGACCTTCACTCATATGAGTGGAAAATGACATCAGAAGATTACTGATTTCAAACAAAAATAATGCGATTCTCTCAAAAGAAATATTACAAATGCTTGTTATAATAAGAAGTATGTAGAAATTTCATGCTGTGCCATTTATTCTGCATGGCTTACTGGGTATTATTGTGTTTTTCAAGCCTTGTGTATTGTGCAAATGTTTAACCTGTTAATTAGTTGTTGCTGTGCAGCACGTTTTAATGTTTTAATACCAGTTTTGTTGAAGTGCCAATAAAATAAATAAATGTTTAATATTATTGACCATTTACTTTTATCCATGTGTGTGGTTGTCGTAGGGGCCCTGTAACACCCCAACGGATAGTCCGAACAATTTCTCCGGCGGCCGTTCTCCACGCTGTGATGTTTGCCGGGAGTTTGTTGAAAAAGTCGGAGCCTCAAGCTGGGGGTACAAGATTAAACTATAAGGAACGAACTTCCACAACTTGGATGAGTTGAAAGGATGCTTTATTTCGTTTAGAGTTAGCCTTTTCGGTTGGGGCAGGCGAATGTGACACACAGCTCTAACTCTAATTAATGGAGATCAACAAATCCGAACCGACCGAAACAAGACGAACGGAGGTTCACTTCACTCAACTGACTGACTCACTTAACTGACTCTTTCACTCTGCTCTCCTCTACTGATCGGCTCGGAAAAATCACCTGTATTTATTTAAAACAATCCGGAAGTGACTAGAGACCCCCAGGCTAAAATAAAACTAAAAGATAAGCATTGGCGACTGTAAGTCCGAAATTTCAAGGTACTTAAATTTTCCTTCTTTTGATGTGTAAACATCTTGCGGACTTAGTATTTTTTCCAGGATTTTTTAAAATCTTTTTATCTTAATAAAGCTTCCGCCGGAAAATTCTTAATGTGTGGTCAAGATACAGTAAAAGACAGCCTTTGACCTGGTCATTCAAAAACCCACCTCCCGAACTCTATTTCCTGAACTTTATCTCTTTATCACATTAAATCACTGAGTCAAATATTTACCGGAAGAGTGGTAGGATTTAAAACAGTAATCTGATACCCTTGTCTCTTCCACAATTTTCCTCATAAAAGAAAATGCGTTTATTTATTTATTTTTTCCTCTTCTTTTTCACTTTTGTTAAATATGTTTTTAAACTATTTTCTATTCTTAACCATTTTCTATTTTAATCTATTATAATAAAATACATATTTTACAAAGCACCTTAATATACGCCTAGTTATCGTGTCACAGCCCCTAGCGTATTGGTTTGCCTAGATTCCCGTAATGCTGTTAAGATCGCCATGGTGGAACAACGAAGAAAAGAATTCAAAGCAATTTTGCCAAACATAAACAGCATAAAAAAATTAAAAATGACATTTCTAAAATTGTTATATGTCCGAGAGACGCTCGTGGGACAAGTAGGTACCTTTTTTTTTTTTGTAAAAGATGGTTGCACCTTTGCTTTTCTACTATTTTGAAATGATTTCTCTTTTTGCCATTTTCGAAATTGAATCCTTGTCTTTTTCTTAACTGTAATCTTTTTTTTTTTCGTTTTCAATGTTTTTTTTTGTTTTTTTTTTTCGTTTTCAATGTTTTTTTTGTTTTTTTTCGTTTTCAATGGTTTTATAACTCGTTACTAACGTTTATGATATTATGCCTCGACTGACTTTCGCGGTATTCTTATGAACACACTATCAGAACTCTCTTGGAACTCTATCCCTGAACTCCCTTTGAGTTCTTTATTTAAATCGTCTTTTGTTTTCGGTCAACTACTAGTTTTTTCCGTACGTAATAACATAAATATTTTGACGATAAAACTTTGTTTTTATTAAGTTTGGAGCATTTTTTCATCATATATGCTAATTTTTAGCGAATATTTGGCGGTACCTGCATAAGAGTGTTTTAAAATGCAATATAAAAATCATAAAATGATTGCATATTTCATATAATCTGCGTGCAGGTTGACGTATCACGACTGATAGTAGTTTAACGACACTTGAACTAAATGCAGCTATAATAACTCTCATCATCGAATCGGATTCCCGAACGTTAAATGCTCTTTCCAATAACGTTGATCTTTGTGAGAGAACCCGTTTACAATTTCCGTGCCATATGCAGTTGGTGTTACTCACTGTCAGAAAACACGTTACGCACCAATTACGAGCTAAAATGCCAGAAACGATGACACAGATATTGATATGACTTATATCCAACTTAACAGAGGTTACTAACATTTCTGAAAATTATCACGATCTAAACATTTTTATCATCACTCAGAAGCAGTATAACATTACCAATAACAGACTATCACCAGCAATTTCAACAGGCTCCTGAGATTGTGAGTATGTGGTGGAGGCGGTATTTAAGTTGTTGGGAGTGAGTAAGAATTTGCTCACTAAAATTAATTCACATCATTTTCACAGAATTGAAATCCAGGCCAGTTGCACACACCAAGTGCCAAAATCTTTGTGGTTCCTTCTAATTAAGAAAGCCTGGATTTCTAATGTTGATTTTATAGGCAAATTGTCAAGAACTTTTTGACTTTAAGCGCAGTACTGCTTTAAAGTTGAAATGGCTAGACGTAGCCGTAAGTTCTATGCTAAAAGTTTCTTCTCTCACATTTATCGCTTGTGGATCTCTCTTCCGGCTTTTTGCTTTCCAGTCAACTTTGATATTCAAAAACTGAAATTCAGTAGCAATCGTTATCTTCTGTTTTCTTAATTCCTGTTCTTTTATTGTTCTCTCTTCTTAATAATGTTTTCTTTTTCTCATATTTTCTAGCTCTCAATAGCACTCTTGAGTCTTGGTGACTTTATTGTCTTGTTTTTTTGTTTTTTTTTATAATCGTATCGCCCCAAGCAATGCATTATACTGCCACTGTTGTGCAGGGGGTTACATAGGAGGAAAGTTATGAGAAGTAGTAACAGAATACAGAAGGTTTCAGGAAGCGGGTAGGAGAGGGATGAGAATACTGAAGAAATTAGATGAGATTATGAGAGAGAATGCAAGTTAGTGAGATAGGAGATGACTATTGAATTTACATTTAAATTCATAGAGATTTTAGCTGTCGGGGAAGCAATTAAATTCCACAGGTGGGAAGTGCGAGAAAAGAAACTGATGGAGTAGAATTTGCGTTTACATCTTATTGGTTTCACAGTGAAAAGGTGGGACCCAGTTACTAATCTTGTGGCTCGAGTAAATTCGTACATAGGTAGCACCAGTGAGCTAAGTTCATCAGAGCAGAATCCGTGAAAGTACTTGTAGAAGAGACACAGGGAAGCCAGTCTGCGTTGGGGACGGTTATAAGCTGCTGGTGTACGATCTAATTTAATTTAGGTAGTAGTGATTACTATTTATTCCGGGTGTTGTCCCGAATAATACAGTCTTGAAACAACGTACTTAAAATAAAATTAAAATAAAATGTAACGCGATGTTTATGCAATTCTTTGAAATAAAACCAGCGAATTTAGAATGAAACGCAAGACAAGGATTTTTTATAACAAATATAAATTTATTTTATGTTTCTACACCTTTCGGTGAGTTTCATTGAGAAGGGCAAATGTTTACTTACACATTGGTGTGTTTAATAAAAACCTTGTTAAGAAGGGAACAGTAATTAAATAGTTACTTTTTTACTTTGTTAGAGAATATGCTTCGGCAAAGCGAGAAACGTCAATTCAATGGATAAGTGATCCATATCTGAGTTCACGCAAATTGGAATTTCATTCTGTACCCCTTCCTTTGTTATATTTCGTATGTATAGTTTCCAGCTAGCCGGTGCTGAGTCAAAAATGAAACCCTTAAAAAATGTGAGGAAAGTTCTGTCAGTAGTCGAATAATAATATCATTTTTATTTTCCGAACCTTTCAATATGATGCCGGAAGTTCTATACGGAACCTACGGGTAGATGTATGATTTTGGTCATTCAACTCCTGACTTTGAGATGGCAACTTCTGGTCGACCCAATAGTTCCCACCTACGCAAGATTGTTAGTTGAGGGGAATATAGTTTTTAAAATGTTTAGGTTATAGTGGGTTGCTTATCGGTTCTAGTGAAGGGTAATTGTATACTGTTGTAGGTTAACGGAATTTGGCCTTGTGGTAGATAGCCCACTATAAGTCGTAAAATGATTATAAAATCAAGAAAAGCAATTTGAGTTGAAAAATACCACTTTTATATATAAACATATCAATTAATGTTTTTACAATTAAAATAATAACATGATTATAAGTCCAACGTAGGTTAAATGTTCATGGCAAATAATAAGCTGAAAGAGATTTAAGGCTTAGGAATGTGGGAGCGTCGTGAGTAAGGAATGTCTTTGATGTAGTCGCTCCTTAGGTCAGGAAGTAGTTTTGAGACAGAGAGAAGGAAAGAGAGGTGAAGGGAGGCGAACGTAGTAGCCGCTTGACTTAAGTCAAGGGGATATCGATTACACTCTTCTCCTGAGGTCTACCTGCTGGGTGCTTTCTGTCTCGGCTTTTTATATCTGCTTTTTGGATCAAAAGCAGCTCGTTTTGGATTTCACACTTGAATTTGATTCTGGGCTTTCCATTGGCTGGTAAATAAAATTCGCGTAGGCTCGCGAAACGGAAATTTGATATTTGATTAATTTTTATTTTTCAACCGGAACATCTGCGCGAACTCGGATGCACACCGACGAGTTTTGGTCATTTGCTTTTTGGTCGTGAGAGGGTCCCTCGCTTTTGCTCGGAATCACCACAAGGTAACGAAACTCTTTTACTAGATTTCATGGAACGCGGTGCTATATTTTGTGGAGTAATCTTCACTTCCGGTCTTTGCGTTTGTAATGTGAGTGATGTAATATAACCTGAAAATGTTGATTGTGAAATTGCCATATCTTTTGTGTCTATATAAGCTGATTCTGTCAATGGATATAGTTCCTCTCTTATTATTTCACAAAATTGTAAAGTAGAGACCTTTATAACATATTTATAACATATTTATAACATATTTATGACATATTTATAACATATTTATGACATATTTATAACATATTTATAACATATTTATGACATATTTATAACATATTTATAACATATTTATAACATATTTATGACATATTTATAACATATTTATGACATATTTATGACATATTTATAACATATTTATAACATATTTATGACATATTTATAACATATTTATAACATATCGCTAGTGGTTTCTTGAGATCGATATGTACAAATTTTTTTCGCAATTGTACAAGTCATTTTGGATATAAATTTGTGTAGCCAGTTGGCAAAAATTGCGAACGCAACATTTTTTATTTTAATTCTTGGATAAATATCATCGGGGGTTGAATATCATTATGTTGAATGTGTAGGATACAAATCCTAAATCATCCAACAATTAACTGAAACGCAAAAAGTAAAATTGCACACCCGAAAAATCGGATTAGAATGACTGAAAAGTTTTTGGAAAAGCCAGACCAAGGAAAATTTCACAAGCCGGTGTGAAAATTAAGATTCTGGATTCTGATGGGATAGGAAACATCAAATTGAACTATGACCCCGGTCAAATTTTTTAATACTTAAAAATGGATATGCGGTTGTATCCGCCGACTATGTGACCTGCTAATTTACGTCTCTTTACCGGCAAAACGCAGTCCGCTGGAAGTAGTGATCTGATAAAAACCTCGTCACAAAGTAAGGAAGAAATTTCAAGACGCCCTTACAGAATGGTGATCCCGCAAAGAACACACACTACAAATGTTCTGGTTATTTTCAAAACATTGGTCCGGTAAGGCTCTGGTGGTACCGAAAACCATAAATCTTGTTTTATCGATTCACCCGATGATTACTAGAGGTTATTACTATGGCAAACGTAATATTACGCAAGTCATTATTTTGGCGTTGAAAGAGATATTATATTTAAAATTCTTGCAAAAAGCATATCACTGTCTGATTTTAATGAAACTTTCAAAACTTATTAACAGATGAAAGAAGTTATTTATGCAATTATTATTTTTTAAAAAACTTGGTAAAAATATTTTTTTACATTTTTCGCCCCCATCTCAATTCCATAACATTTCTAGAAATTCAGTACTGATTCCAAATTTTGTTTTATTAGTTAAATGCAGGACTCCTTGGGGAATATAAACCACGTATTTTTTTTTTTTTTATTTCTACGGAACCACTTTTCTGAAAATCTATTACGAATAATAAAATAAAAAATGCATAAAACTATGCCAATTTTTAATTTATAAAAACTTTGAATTGATTTTTAAAATAATATGTTTAGGATATAATATTCTGAAGAAAAAAAATTTCGATGAATAATGAATTTTTATAAAAATTGTTTTCATTTTTTCTTTGCTAATTATGATGATTTATAAAAGTTTCAAACATCTTTTAAACTTCTTCCAGTCACTTGGTATCTTCGGTTATTAATTTATTAAGTAAAGACTATATTTACAAACCGAAAATTGAAAAGCATAATACAAATCATGTATCAGTTTTTCGAATTTTTGAAATTAAAAAAAAAATTTTGAAATAATTTTGAAATTTTAAAATTCATTCTTTTTTACTCAAACATTCCTTCTTTTATAAGTATGGAATCGCGTGTATGTTTTTGTAGAATTGTCTGGAATTGTGTTGGGTAATGGGAGTGGAGAAGAGATGCACTTAAAATGTTCACATGTGAACATTTTGAAAAATGGGGTGGCGAGGAGTGTAATATATTACCGTGAATGTTAGAGGTAAACTGACAAGTACATCCGGCCGTTGGTGAAGTCAACAAAGGAGAAGTGTCGTTGACATATATAAGGTGATGGATGAGGTCAACAAGTGCAACAACAAAAGGAAAACACAAACAACAACCGACTTAAAAGGCGATGGCCGGCAAAGATATGATTGACAAATCCATACGGCCATAGATAAAAGTCAACCAAGGACAAGTTTGGTTGACAGACATATTCGGCCGTAGATGACGTCAACAAAGTGACAACTCGAAAAAGCAAAAATGTGTGGGAGTTTTAAGACTATATAAAGTCTAGAATTTTTGGCTAAAGAAAGAAACCTCTCGCTGGCTTCCGATTCTCGATGGCCTCTACGTGTGCGCTACTCCCTCCAGCTGTCTTCCTGATCCACAGAAGTGTCCCCGACGAAGAATAAAAATGTAAGATTATATTTTTATATATACGTAATCCTCGTTGTCGTTGTTTGTCCAGATCCAGCAGCGTAATATATTACAAGATTTTTTATCATTTAATTTGATATTTTTATTATTTCCTTTTAATAAGGACTGTCTCTAGAACAGTTGTGACTCCTTCCTGTGAGATAGTATGTCCTAAAAAGTTTAATTGTTGGACTCCAATCAGGCATTTTTCTGCTTTAATTCTCAATCCATATTTTGTCAGTCTTTCAAACGCTGATTTCAAGTGTGCAGGATGCTCTGATTTGCCCTTGCTAGCTATCAGCAAATCATCAGTATATACGAAAACAAAAGGTAGTCCTCTGACAACCGCATCGATAAATCTCTGAAATATTTGCGCCGCATTTCGAAGTTTGTAAGAAATTTTGTTAAATTTGAATAAGCCAAACGGTGTAGTGAGCACCGTCTTGCATATATCATCATCTGCAACTGGAATTGGATAATAAACCTTCACCAAATGAATTTTATAAAAAAACAAACTTGTTGCTCGCTACAGTGATGTAGTGAAATCACTAATAAATGGTAAAGGATAGCGATCAGGAATTGTGACAGAATTAACCAGCCTGAAATCACCACATAATTTCCAGTTAGAATCTCCTTTCGGAACTGAGTGAATTGTGGTGATACCGACCGAACATAGCGATGGACCGGATGTTTGCACTCTCACGACCAAAAAGCAAATAACTAAAACTCGTCGGTGCGCATCCGGATTCGCGCAGATGTTCCGGTTGAAAACTAAAAATTAATTAAATATTAAATTCCAGTCCGCGAGCCTACGCGAATTTTATTTATCGGCCAATGGGAAGCCCAGAATCAAATACAAGTATGAATTCCCAAGTGATCTGTTGCGATCCAAAAATCGAAATAAAAAGCCGATACAGAAAGCATCGCCAGACAGACTGACGCAGAGACCCAAACAGACTCGAGAGAGACGAGAGTAACGAGAGTAATTAGTAACTCCCTTGACCAAGTCAAGCGGCTTACTATGCTCGCCTCCCTTCTCTATCTTTTCCTTCTTCGCTGTCTCAAAACTACTTACTGACCTAAGGAGCGGATACATCAAAAACATTTCTTACTTACAACGCTCCCACATACCTAAGTATTAATTCTCTTTTCAGAATTTTATTGCCATGAACATTTTAACGTCCGTTGGACCCATATGTAAAGGATTACTTTAATTGTAAAAACCTTAATTGATATGTGTATATATAAAATGTTATTTCTTAACTGAATTTGCTTTTCTTGATTTACAATCTTTTTACGACTTATAGTGGGCTATCTACAACGAGGCCAAATTCCGTTAATCTGCAACTACCCTTCAAAAGAACGCCTACCCACTATAGAATTAAAGATGTCCAGAAGCTTTTAGAAGGACGGACTATTGCCTGTTCCATTTGGTTCTTAAACTCTTGTTTGGTAAATTTATACTTATCCGGTTACAATCTACGCGGTACGGAATAAGTAGGCTATCCCTTTGTCTGATTGAGTAGTCGTGTGCTTAACAACTGTGGGCTGTAATAAAAACGGATTGTGTCTGGATGTTGACTGAATTCGCTTTTCGGGAAAAGTTCAGCAGCAATTCCCGTGGTGAGATATACAGTACAAATCCTTGAAACTTCCAACTTTATTTCATCATCTAACAAGGTCTTTTTTGCCAAATTCACAGATAATTTGCAGTGAGTAAAAAAGTCAACTCCCAATAATGGGCAGTTTAACGTCTGCTACTATAACCACCCATTTGCACATGATCACTACTTACAAAAATTATATAAATACAACACAAAATATTACATAAAGAGTGAGAAACTGGAGAGGGAGGGTAAATCATCGATAATATCACTGTGAGTGTGAGAAGGAAAATTCAGTTAGCTATTAGTCTTTACCAACGATGTCTTGTTCTGATTAAAATATTACAATACATACAGGTACAGTATTTGTATAAAAACAAAACATGGATTCTGATTACAGGTAAATACAATGAAATCTGAACCCCCCCCCCCCCAAAAAAAAACAGCATGTTATTTGTAACGCTGCAATAAAACAAACATCCTACAGGTAGCTATGTATCTTTGAAATTTGAAATTGAAAGTCGGATAAAGGAAACTCAACTATTAGTATTTCTTTTATATTAATTCTGCAGTTAAATATCAGCAACTAATGGTTTGAGAGTTTTTTTGTTTTTTTTTATAAGCGTTTCACCCCGAGCAAGGCATGTCACTGCCACTACTGTGCAGGGGGCTACGTAGAGTGGAGAAAGGCTGATTAAATATAGGAAATTTAAGAGGGTGGGTGATAGGCGGGTGAGGATACCGAGAATGAGGGTTGGGTAGATGAGAGTGTTGTGAGAATAGTTGGGAGTTAGTGTGATAGGAGGTGTCTATTGACCCTACATTTAAACACCTGGAGATTGTAACTGTCGGGAAAGCAGACTTGTGGAAGGGAGTTCCACAGGCGGGAAGCGCGAGAAAAGAAGCTGTTGGAGTAGAATTTACGGTTACATCTTATTTGTTTAACTGTAAAAGGGTGGGACCTAGTTGCTAATCTAGTATCTCGTGTAAATTCGTGCTTAGGCGGCACCAGTGATCTAAGCTCATCGGAGCAGAAGCCATGAAAGTACTTGTAGAAGAGGCACAGGGAAGCTACATCACGCCGGTGTGAGAGCGGCTGCAGCCGGTCTGCCAAGTCAGTATCAACCACGTTACAGATCCTCCTTTGTATTTTGTCAAGAAGCCCAAGGAGAGCAGCAGGGGCACCCGACCAGATATGGCAGCAATATTCAATACACGGGCGGATGGTAGATTGTATATGTGCAGAATAGTTTCAGGTGGGAAAAATTTCCGGGCCCTGCACAGGGAGCCCACTTTCATAGTAGCAGATTTGGCAATGGATTCAATATAGTCATTCCATTTGAGGTCCGCCGAGAGTGTAAGGCCAAGGAGGCGTAGTATTTTACTCTCTGGGAGGCTAGCCTGTCCCATGCTAATAGGAGGTAAATGCGATTGTCTGTGGTGGTTAGTTGATAACAGCTTTTTGTGACAAAATAAGAAAAATAAAGTTAAATATGATTAAAAAATAAATAAACAATATATTGTTAAATTATTTATACTGAAATATTCTAGAGGAAAAAAATATCATTCATATATTTTTTTATTATTTAGACTGATACAACGAGACTATGCAAACAGAAATTGATAACCTATCAGTATTCAGTGGAGAGACTGGAGTGACCTCGACAGAAGGCCTGAGAAATAGTATATGAAGGCCGTGCTGTATGTGTGCAGTATATGAGGACCAGGCTATATGTCCCTTTCTCGGTCATTCCAACAAGATGTAAGTAACGGCCTGCTTGGTCATAATTCAGTCTTTTGGTGGTGAGACTGGAGTGATCTCTCTAGAGCGGAAGACTGATTGATGGTATATAGAGGCCGTGTGTTGCCCAGACTACATGTCCCATCCTCTCTCGACTATACAAATGAATACAGGGCATTACATTTGGGGCCGACTCGGCAGCAGGAGTTGCCGGAAAGTTGTCAGCTTTCGGGGCTCCGCTCCGGGTTTTTCTGTCTGGATTTATTTCCGTAGACTTTTCTATTTGAATATGACTGCGAGGCAGCTGAGGTTTAAAATCAGTGTTTTTCTTCCTCTGCAGGAACTGTCTTCCTGAGCTGTCGAGCTTTATCTACCAGAATCAGTTGGTTATGAGTTGTTCGACGTTGCTTATTCTTCGGCTTGGAGCATAACTTGGCCATCAATATTGAAGGAATAGTGTTTACTTGTCTTTAAAAAAACATCCTTTCAACAATAGGTAAATCACAACATTAATATTCAGTCAGTTAAGTGCCATACGTGATCCACGCTTGGGCGATCATGTCTGACTGGGCAGAAGATTATCCAACAGTAGGTTGCCATTGCTTTCTACGGTAGACTGGTTGCCAGCCAAGGCTATAGAACCCAATCTGTCCTATTATTTAGCCCATAACTGGAAGGAAGAGACGGATTAATACCTTTCCCAAGGGTATTTGCGCGTAAGTGAATGCAATGAATTCAGCTGGAATTCGAACTCGGCTCCCCGATTTCACGTTCCGAGTCGATATCCACTGCACCACAACGCACAATGAACATTAATATTATCGCTACTTAAAATGATAAAACGCCGTTACACCATAAAGAATTGTATATTTTTATTATTTCTTTAAATAGCAGTAAAAAACTTTCCCAGTATTATTTTTACTTTGATTTGTAGAGCTTGTTTTTCTAAACCAGAATTGAGGAGGCCTACTGATGTTATTCTTTATAGTTTAATAAATTTAACCTTATTTACCCATTTCAGCAGTAAGTAACGAAAATATAACTCATATTATGTAGGGTCGTGTTTAAGAAACTTTTTTTTCTCTTGTCCGCATTTTTCGGAATGAAAATTTGCTCATGCCTCACCAAAATAAAAGGACATTTCAAAATAATTAACAGAGATGGTTAAAAGGAAAACGATTGCGGATTTGAGATCGGGACATTATCATTGATAACTCTCTCTTGCAATTTTTCGGTCCCTAGTTACTGTATTTTTGATACTTGATATGATGCAATATATCACAATGATAAAATCAGCCAATAATTATTTATATCCATTTATACTGGGAATCATGCATTCAGATACAAGTAATACGTAATGTAGAGGTTCGTTAATAAAATATAATCACGTCTGGTGCACCAAATTTGTAGGTGTTACCAGTTACATTGATTCAGCCAAGAAATTATATCGGAAACCTCCACAATTATTTATATTTGTGATTTGAAAAGTGATTGTCAAAGCGTTTTTCGCTGCGACGGCATTTCTCACTGTCAGCACTCTGCCTTCGGGCAGAGGGCGCTCTCTGCTTCCGAGCAGAGAGCACAAACCCAGTCGTGGTTCCGCCGAAGGGTAGAACCACGACTCGGTAAAAATAGACAGACATTTTTTTGGCCCGGCTATATGGCCGGGAATACCCACTTTAAAATGACCATGTGTCACATCCGGCCTTGTGTAGGAAGGCTAGTAAATACAGTGATTTGAAAATACACAAGCGTCGAGAAAAGAATAAACAATACCAATCTGTAACCAATTAATCATGTATTAATAATTTTACATTCATTAGAGTTAAGCATGCATTTAACTGTGAAAAATGTTGAAAGAAAAAGGGTTTTCTTCTATTGACTGTAATTTGAGAGAAAGTCAACCAGTGAATGAATTTTCTTTGGAACGTTTCATTCTAAAAGAAGAATCATTAATATAATGTTCTGTAAGATTGTTCGAAAGTATTTACTGTTAAGTGGAAAATGTTTTGTATCAGCGTTTCTTAGTAGATGTGCTTGGCTGGTATCCACCTGAAAGTGTTTGTACAGTTGAAGTTTTCATGTCTGCGTGTGCGTAGGTATATGAATAAGATTTTGTTTCCACTGACGATGATTCGTGGAGTAGCTGAAATCTCACTAAAGATGTGTGCGGGTGCGAGAGAATTTTGCGCGACGTCGACTGCTGACTGCTGCCTGCAGTCGGGGCCTCGCTGAAGATGCAACACGTGGATGCGTTGCTAAAATAGTCCAGCCTGACTGCGCGGGACAACTGAGTTTTCGCGTGCAGACGACATGATCGGCGAATGATTAACCAATCACTATTTGACAAAGTGGTGTGATCTATGAATGTATGTAAGTGTGTAGGTACGAATGATAGTTGTACACTATAATAATAATAATTTTAATTTTGAAATATTTATTTTTAGCATAAGAATTTTGTTTAAACTGCTTCTAATTTTTTTATTGTCTTTCAATCTTTCCGCCTCACCTGCTATCCTCTTCCACCGCACCTATGAGGCGCACCGCACCATTTGAGAACTACTGCTGTATGTCCTGCGTTTTGAGAAACGATGGTTATTGATTCTTTTTAAAAATCATAGGTAATTTTTTAAAGATTTACTGTTATGTGATGGGTAACATAGAATAAATAAATAAAGAAAAGGAAAGAAAAATAAAACGAATAAAGAAAAGATAAGAAAGAAAGAGAAGAAGAAAGAAGAAAACGTATAAATAAATATAGGACTTTCGATTCGGGATGTTTCGGGATGTTTCGGAAAGGAATCTAGACTTTCTGGAGGCATCTCGAACCGGAAGCGGAATTGTTTCTTTATTTAAAAGTTGTTATATAAAAGGAAGAAGAGCTTTGAGAGAAAACATAGGGAGAGAGAAAAAAAAAACAAAAAACAGATCGAGATCATTTCGCATGGTGGATGGACGCATTTGTTGCTCTCTTGTTTTCTCTTTTTTTCTCTCTCCTCCATCCAAATTCAAAAGAAAAAGAAACTACACAGAGCCGAACAGGCTGTTAAAAAAATAAGACGACAAAAGTTGGCTCTCTCCTTCTCTGTCTCTGTCTCTGTCTGTCTGTCTCTCTGTCTCTGTCTCTGTCCTTTATATTTCCTTCTTTCCTCAGAACTGTCCGGCAGCAGAGAAAAGAAAGAAAGAATCAACGCACGGAAGTTTACTACTTTTCAGCTGTGCACGTAAAAAATATAACAACTAAACATTTTCGTCTTAAATTAGGAAACTGAACTCTTGAAAAATATTGTTACTCAGCAAAACCTTTTGATGACTACATAACTTGATATTACGTGGTTATTAAATTTGCTATTCCGTTTATCTAAAACAAGTTTCTAGCCTGTTCCAGATAATTTATCCACCACATTTAAAAATGTGTGCAAAGGTGAAAGCATTTGACAAACAAAGAAATACAGCAAATTCTATGAAGCAACAAACAACGGTTTAGCATTTATCATAAATTACAAAATTACAAAAATTGACATAAAATATTTTAAATGGAGAGTATAAGTTATAAAATTTATGAATAAGAAGAGTTCTCTCTCTTGACAATTAATTTGGTAGAATGTAGAACTTGTTATTAAACAACTCAAGGATTATGATATTTAAATGTGTGAATAAAATATTCCTTTGATTTAAATGTTTGGTGAATGTAAGTTTAGTTGAGTGAGTGAGTCTTGTCTTGTCAGTGTTGAATAAATGATATCTCTCAAGACAGTACTTAACTTGGTAAAAATTCAACAATAACTGTGACAAAGTCTTCTGATAACAATCGGTTCAAAAATTTCTCACTAAAGGTTTTTGTTTCGCGCAGCATGGCGAATCAAGTGAACGATTTGTGCTTATGTCTGTTACATGATGAATGGCATGAACGGTCTGCTTCCTCGTCTCGAACTGGATCTGACCGCGGGACTTGCTTATATCCAAATTAGTCATTTTAACCGGCTCACTGGAATTTGGCGCAATTCTTTAGCTAAACACGTTTCGTAGGCACCTTGAAATATATTGATCAATCAGCGCTGGTTATTTTGTTTGTTTGATCCACTTGGCGTTTAGATTACACAAATCTTCTAATATTATTACGTGCGACTGAAAAATTGGCACCAATGGTGCGATGATAAAATTGTCGTGCAGCAGGATCCTACGCCTGTCCTCTCCCTCCACTCTCTCTCTCTCCCTCTCTCTCTTTCTCTCTAACTATCACTCTTTCATTTTCACAAAAAAATTCAGTGATCAACGAAAAACATTATTCTATTCATGCTATTGTTTTTCTTAAAATACAGTGATTATGATTCCAGACTTTCACATAGGCGGTCCGGGTTCGATTCCAGGTGCGAAGTCACCAGTGTGAAAGTATACCTTCCAACATAAGTCGTGTAAAAATAAATCACGTCGGGATCATCAAAAGAGAGGGAGAATTATCTCTTCGCTGCCTTTTTATATGGGATCAACAACCCTTAAATATCACGAGAGTATCTTCAAGAGATAACTCCTAAATGTCCTAACAGTAAAATCCTGATTGGTTAATTGATAAACCCTTTGCAGGTTATTTAAAGCTAGAAAATATTTTTAGATTGTAAGAATTATTTTTGTGAGGATAGTAATCTTTCAGTGATACAAGTCTTACTAATTAACCCATAGATCAACAGAGAAAAGGTGGATTCGTAAAGCGCATATAACGAACCCTATGGCAATTGGAACTGGACTCTCCGATTGACAATTTCGAGCCATTATCTCTTACACCACCCGCACATTCAAGTGTACAGCACCTGATATTTCCCAACGGTCACCCATCTGTGTACTGATCAAATTCGATATTGCTTAACTTCGGTGATTGTATGGGAACCGGTGTTTCAGTGTCATGAGGTCTTAAGCTAAAATACAGTCCTGCTTCATTCTAAAAATTCTACTGGAATTGTTATTTTGCATTGAGCGTTTCAAATTCTTCCATAACAATCTGTTATATATGACTTCCTATCGCTTCAAAATACCAATGATTTAGTTCGGCTTTGTTAGTCATTGGGCTCTTAGTTGGGAACTTGTTCAGAGTACGTCACCTCCCTTGTTTTCCCAACCTTTGCATCCCCTTCCACAATTTCATCTTTACAGAGTTAGCAACCCAAGCATAATGCAAAGAAGTGTTCATATATCCCTGGTGGAAGTAAATCAATTAGCTAATGGCAGGGTCATGTAGTCATATGACGAATACAATAAAATATAATATTTTTTGAACAAAAATAGGCTCTAACGATAATATATTTAAATAACAATTATCTTATGTAGTCGATAAAATACACTAAATGTTATATAAAATAAAAAAATATACTATAATTGTGCTTGTCCACCTATTTGTTAGTTCGCACGGCCGTTACGTCATGCCAATATCTAATAAATAATGGACTATACCGTTTTGATCACGTGGAAAGAGAGAAAAAGACACTACTTGATTCCAGTGAGAAAAAGAAAGAAAGGAAAATAGAAGTGGTGATAGAACTGATTTTCTTAGCGCCGTTTAGATGTGGCACAAGGCCGAAAGTAGGAAGCACCCAGTTAGGATCGAACTCACTACTCAGCGGAACAAGTTGGGTAACCATTACACCACGTCAAGATGCCCACAAAGTGGCGAGAGAGGATCAGATTAAGCTGAACTACACTTTGATCCTATGCAAAAGGCCGAGACGGTGAATTGTGACACAAGGTAGGGACCTGAGCGCGTACACTCAAGATGCTGGTCAAAATTTACCCAGACCCCCACCCCCATACGCGATGACTGGGTACTAAACTTGTCTTAGCTGGTCATAGCTGGTCTTGCTTCCCGGGCAGGAGGCCGAGAAGCGATTGTATGTTTTGACGTCTCACGCTGTCAACATGTACACAAGCTTAGTTTAATGCGTTTAATGGTATCGGTACCGACCCCTCACCTCAAATTTAGTGCATTGATGGAGGTACTGTCGCCGACATCTGTTTCCAGAGACCGAGCACCCCTCAACAATATTTTCAGTTGCGCTCTGTCCGAAGACAGACACACAACTGAAAGATGTAGTGTACTGACATTCACCTGCCTTCCCACTGAGGCTAGATTTTTTAAAATTATTTCACCCCAATCAAGGCAGTTTTACTGCCACTGATGCGCAGGGGGGTTACATAGGAGGAAAGTGATGAGAAAGGAGGACAGGTTATAGGGGGTGTCAGGAAGAGGGTAAGAGAAGGATGAGAGTGGAGTGGACGGAGAAAAGAGCATGAGAGAAAGGCTGCGAATCAGTGAGATAGGAGATGACTATATTGACCTTTTTACAGTTAACTTCTTAGAGATTGTAGCTGTATGTGGCGCAAGGCCGAATTTGACGTTGGTAACTGGGTAAAAATCTTGTCTTAGCATGTCAGGATTGGTCTCAGCATGCCTAAGCTTGTCTTAATTGGTCATACTTACCCGGTAAGAGACTTTTTTTTAACTCCTGTGCCAAGGGCAGATACTAGACTTTGATCCTAGCCAACAGACCAAGAAGGTATGGTGACTACGATAAATCCGCCATTTTTAGACGCACAGTCATCGAACGACGGAAACCAAGTAAGGCGATCACCAAAAATTCGGTTACCGTAAATAAAATAACATCGTCTGCCGAATTGTTTTTTACTTTATTAGAAAGAAAAATGTTCATAAAAGGGGGATTTGGGATAGTAATAATTATTAAAAATAACAGTAAAACACTTTCTGTGACAGAGTTGTTCCCCTTATTACTTGGGAGGGGCTGTTGTATTTTCAGAGTTGGAATAAAGCTTTAGTTCTGTTTTGTAATCTGTTCTTCTTGCTGCTAACTGAATAGCGAGTCCTGTTATGGAATGAACTGAATTAAATAAGCTGAAAAACTAAGAAAAAACAATGTGTATGACAATGTGTGGGAAGCTTGCTGCATCGACATAACCCGAACCGTAACCAGGTGTAGAAATCCCTTTCGTGTATTTAAATTACAAAAAATAACGTACAAGGGGAGATAACTGTTATTTACTCCTGATCAAAAATAATATAGCTTTCAATCCTATTCATCAATAGATTGAATACTACTTTATTTTTCAGTCAACCAGAAACCAGAGACCAGCTCGCCAAATTCCAGAAATAATTTGATGAAACTCCTCTCGTGCTATTAAAAAATAGCGATTTTGAGCACTTATAAACACTCTCAATCTTTCGACTTTGTGGTGGAAATTGACTCGGTCGAATTCTAAGGGCCTTTCCTTCTAACCGTGCAATATCTTGTAGGGTTTATGTGGACGAATTTGCAATTGGTTATCTTCGGATAACGTATTAATCTCATTATATACCAATTTTTGGCAGATTAAAAATTAATGCAAAGATAATTAGTACAGAGATATATTTTAACTGTACTCGTAAAATTTGATATCTCTTATACAATAACGATATTCAAGGACTTCATAAGTTCATATCAGAAAGTTATCGCGTTGATATCATAACCCTTTAGAGAAAAGAGAATCCTTGTAAATGATTTGTTGATAATAGTAATCCTTTCGACTCTGTGGGAAATTTTGGGTGTTCTGGTGTTATGGTGTAGTGGATATCCGCTCGTAACGAGAAATCAGGGATCCGAGTTCGAATTCCACTTGAATTTCTTGCATTCGCTTACGCGCAAATACTCTTTGGAAAGGTATTAATCCGTCGTTCTTCCCTCCAGTTTTGGATTAAATAACAGGACAGATTGGGTTTTATAGCCTTGGCTGGCCACCAGTCTACCGCAGAAAGTAATGGCAACCGACTGCGGGATAATCTTCTGCCCAGTCAGTCATGCCTCTAAAGAGACATGATCGCTCATGCGTATATCATATATGGCACTGAGCTGACTGACTGAATATAATTGTTGAAATTATGATTAAGGCTTCTATTGGTCATAAAGTGGGGGATCGATTTCCTATTGTTATGGTGTAATAAACTGATCCCCCATTAATTACTATTAATAATATAATACATCTCTTTTCCCTCCAGCTATGAGACAAATAACAGGACAGATTAGGTTCTATAGACTTGATCGGCAACCAGTCTACAGCCGAAAGCAATGGCAATCTACTGCGGGATAATCTTCTGCCCAGTCAGTCATGTGTCTTTCGGGACATGATCGCCCATGCGTGTATCACGTATGGCAGTTGACTGATTGACTAATAATGTAGGGCATGGGAGAACGGATGAATTTATTTCATTGACTCTCTGCTTCCTTAGCCTGGTCGTCTCCATTTGTTTTATACTTTTCTGAGACAAAGAAATTTATTTCAGTATTGTCTCTTCATTTCTGATGAGTTCACATTCACAGGTGCGACTCATTTTGACCCTCCCTTTTTTTTGTCGCCTACATTTAGGAATGAAGACCTTTTGGCCTCTTTTATTTATTCATTTATTTATTTATCTCATTTCCGTATCTTTTTGCTTCTATTTCTTCATGATAAACCAAAATGGTTTGCCAATTTTCAGCTTTCTAATTTTTTTTTTATATAATAGTTAACTTTTTCTTTTTCTATCACTACAATCTCTCGCATCATCATAATAATTGTATTTATCTCTCCTCTCTTTATTTCCTTAGTTCACGTGACCATTACGCTCTACTGATACCTAATAAATAGTGGATTAAACATATGTTACGCTACTTGGTTTTAGTAAAAAGAAAGATAGAAAGATTGTAGTGTTTTGTGGTGATACCGAGCAAAAGCGATGGACCGGATGTTTGCGCTTTCACGACCAAAAAGAAAATGACCAAAACTCGTCACTTCGCCGCCGGTTCCGCGCAGATGTTCCGATTGAAAACTAAAAATTAATTAAATATCAAATTTCCAGTTCGCTAGCCTACGCGAATTTTATTTATCAGCCAATGGGAAGCCCAGAACCAAATACAAGTGTGAAATCCCAAATGAGCTGCTGTGATCCAAAAAGAAGATATAAAAAGCGGATACAGAAAGCATCGACAGGCAGACCGACTCGAGGAGAAGAGAATAATTAGTATCTCTCTTGACCGAAGTCAAGTGGCTTACTACGCTCGCCTCCCTTACCTCTTTCTTTCTTCCCTGCCTCAAAAACTACTTACTGACCTAAGAAGCGAATACATCAAAGACATTCCTTACTTATAACGCTCCCAAATTCCTAAGCATTAATTCTCTTTCAACATTTTATTGCCATGAACACTTTAACGTCTGTTGGACCTATACTTCATGTATTACTTCAATTGTAAAAACATTAATTGATATGTGTATATATAAAATGTTATTTTTCTACTCAAATTGCCTTTCTTGATTTGTAAGCATTTTATGACTTATAGTGGGCTATCTACAACAAGGCCAAATTCCGTTAACCTGCAATAGTATACAACTACCCTTCACTAGAACGGACACTCCACTACTAACAGAAAAGAATAGATAAGCAACCCACTATAGTTTAACCTCTCTTGTTAACACCTCATAAAAATGGACTATTCCATTTTGAGAAGATAAAAGACATGTAAAAACGCTACTTGGTTTCAGTCAGAAAATTAAAAAAAAGAAGGGAAGATGGAAGTGCTTAACGACTGTTTCAATGAAATGGAAAAGTTGTCAATTTCAAATATTTTCATTTGTACCTCCTTACTTTTTAATGTAACGATCAGAGTCCATACAAATATTTATGACTAGCAGTATAGCCCGGCGTTGCTCGGGTGTAATGAAAGCTTTAAATTAAAACTAGTTCATAGTCCTGGAACTCAGACGCTTTGGGCGTTGGCACGAAAGACTAAAAAGCAAAAGTTGTTTCCAGTTAAAGCGAAACCGTAGGCTGAAAAAAAAAAAAAAATAGATGTAAGTCAAATTTTGATTTCCTGGTATCGATATCAAATAAGTTTTTTTCGTCATAAACTGTATTTTGAAGGCTAAATAAGTCCTCTGAGTAATTGGTATCATGGCTGAGACTAAGAACTACAATTATACCTACTTAGAGCCAAACCCGAAGCAAAAACTAAAATAAAAGAGCTGAAAAAAATACAGACATACAGGCAGATAAACAGACACACACACAAACATCTTGACTTATATATATATATATATATATATATATTATCGATTTTCTGCATTGTTGTAAGAACTGCAACATTGAAACTTCTGAATATCGTTCCTTATGTCTTTGTCTATGAGTGTATCAAATTTGATTAAAATCGGACCACTCCTTCTATAACCCGATTTTTTCGATTATCAATTTTCAATATTTATCAGGGGTACCTCGACAAAAAACCTAGCTAAGAACACTCACAAACGCTTATAGTACAACTGTGTAAATTTTCAAGAAAATTTTCAGCCGTTTCGGAGTCTATAGGTAACGGGCACACACACACAGACACACACACAGAGACAAAGTTCCATTTATAAATAAGTTTAGATAGATTATTATTGCTATATTTTGTTATAGTTGTTAAGCTTAAATATTTAACGATGCGATCGGAGGATTTCTATTCATATTTTATTGTAGAACCAAGCAGAAGCTTATTCAACCATTAACTTAAGATTATTCAGAAATTTCAAATAAGAAAACCGTGAAATTTTCACGGGTTAAGAACTATGCTGGTACTTAAATTTTTAATACTAGCTTTTAATAGAAAAAAGATATTTCAATGTAACTAAATTAGTAGACTTGTTAAAAGTCATGAACACTGTAAAATATAGTATTTAGCAACTATTTTTGTTTAATTTTATGGTTTGCTTTTCTTTTCTTTTTATTTTGTAGTTGTACGTGGAAAAATAAATAATAAAATAAAATAAAATCAGCAACTAACATAAAAAAAAGAAAAAAGAATTATTTTCCCATGATGCTAATTATAAAGGAATCGGAAAGGGTTTGTGTCACCTGCGCAATTTTATGACCCCACTTCCGAAAAGGGCAGAGCTGCGCCCTCTTTCCACGTTCTAACGCGTAGCATTCGGATGTGTTTTGCAAAACCTCCACTGATGATAAGTACAAATTTTACTTTGGTTGTTCCAGCTCAACACAAAGCTGACTTGAGAACTAACCTTATAACCATTTTTATCATTACTTAAGTCTAATTTACTTGTGGACCAGAAAAAAATGGAAATACCCCAGAGACATTGGGAAGTTTTTTCCCAACAGTTTCTATAAAAAAAAAAAGGAAAAGAAAAAGATAAGAATAAACGGTCCGTAGTAGTGTAAAGAGCGTTGGCTCTGTTTGCGAAATGGCCTTGCGTCAAACGTAACCGAGATAACCACATTTGAAAGTATCAGAATGTTGCACAAGAAACAACAGAATCTCATAGTTATGTAGCCCCCTGCACATCAGTGGCATTTCCGCCTTGCTCGGGGTGAAATGATTAAAAAAAAAAAAAATAAGTGTAAATTTTTTTAACGAGTAAAATGACATCAATTTTTGTTGTTTTGAAATAATACATATGTTGAAAAATACTGCACAAAGATTTTTTTGCAAATGAGTGTTTTAAGAGTTCATTTTTTTTTCAAGTCAGATGAAATTGATTTGTGAAGCAAGGCAAAATGATGTCGCTAATGTTTATGAAGTCTTTGTTTTTCTTTTGTGAAGAAAAAGCAAAATGACGTCGCTGAGGTATATGAAGCCATTGCTCGTCTTTCTTTTGTTGCCGACAAGTCAATGGGAAAAGGGGAGAAACAATTAGTGCGGTGTTAAAAAGAGAATGAAAGAATGTGAAAAAGGCATATCGCCTAGATAATATGTTCAGTCGAAACGATCACTCTGTAGCGAAAAGGCATTATTGCCTTTTCGCTACAGAGTATTTCGCACACGTATTTATACCCTTGCGGAAAGTAGAAATGGATAAACTTTTAAGACTTTTTCCTTGCTGCTGATTGGCTATTAAATAAGAATTTGTATACATTTTGTTTTTCGAGACGTCAGCACATGGTAAAATTTACTGAGCCGACTGTCTTTTGAAAAAAAAAAAAAGCTTTTTTATTAGTGAATGTATAAATGTGTATACTTTTTTATTGTTTCATGAAAAGGTATAGGTGTCTGTAAGCTTGGATTTTCTGTGCAATCAAATCTAACGAAAATCCGACGGTAAAAACCAAAGTTTATGTATGTTTCTTCTGTAATTGTTTATATGTGGATATGTACACACCTACAATTCACCAGTACACAGCGTTGAATTCGTTAAGCTTCAGTGGCGACAGTAGTCTAGTTGCTTTGTTAAATTTGAATACAGTTTCTTATAAACGAATTCAGTCAGTTAAGTGCCATACGAGATAAACGCTTAGGCGTTCATGTCTCGAAAGAGACATGACTGACTGGGCAAAATATTATCCCGCTGTAGTTTGCTATTCCATTCGGTAGTAGACTGCTTCACAACCATGATTATAGAACCTAATCGGTCTTGTTATTTGAATCTTTTTATCCAGATCAAATTCTAAAAACAAAAAAAATTCAAATTTGAAACAATTAAAATAATGAACGAATTTCAGTCTTTTAATGAATTTTAATGAAATGTAACGTGATGTTTTGTTTATTTACTTTAACACCCCTTTCAGCAACACTTTATTATTATTATCAGTCAATCTCTATACGTGATACATGCTTAGTTCCATGACTGACTGGGCAGAAAATTTTCCCACGGTAGGTTACCATTTCTTACTGCGGTAGACTAGTTTCAAACCAAAGTTATAGAACTCAATCTGTCCTGCTACTTAACCCATAGCTGGAGGGGTCAGAGATCGATTCATACTTTCCCCAAGCACGCAAATAAACGAATTACTTAAGTTATAGAAAAACAAAATCACGCATACCATCCGAACAGATGGCGAGTAAATGCCACATCTCTAAGCATTTCTATTTCATGCTAAGCGAAAAACATTAGCCAAGTTTAGTGAGGTCAAACTATTTCAACATCATCTACTTACAAAGACTTTATTGAAAGTGCATGCTTACACAACTTCTTTTTCTCAAAACTCTTAACTGGAACCTACTAAAGATAATGTATCTACTGTCTTTTCTTTTGAACGCAAACTCTAAATATTCGACTTAAGTCAGTCAGTCAGTTAAGTGCCATACGCGAAACACGCTTGGGCGATCATGTCTCGAAAGAGACATGACTGACTGGGCAGAAGATTATCCCGCAGTAGGTTGCCATTGCTTTCTGCGGTAGACTGGTTGCCGACCAAGGCTATAGAACCCAATCTGTCCTATTATTTAACCCATAACTGGAAGGAAGAGACGGATTAATACCTTTCCCAAGGGTATTTGCGCGTAAGTGAATGCAATGAATTCAACTGGAATTTGAACTCGGCTCCCCGATTTCTCGTTCCGAGCCGATATCCACTGTACCACAACGCCAAAGGGTTAATTATTTATATATTAATTGGATTACTTAAATAAAATAGTCATTTAAACTTTAATTTAAAATTGTGAATTTAAAATTGTTTATTTAAAATTGTGAATTTTAAAATTGAATTTAAATTGAATTTAATTGAATTTAAAATTGAATAACTTTAATACAATAATTATTATCTTAAGTAAATAGCTACATATCAATCTTTGAATGCCTAATGCTTTAACACTTTCCTCGTATAAAATTCACCATGACACCAACCAAATATATTTTATTTATTATTTATCAAAACTGTTGGTGGGTACTTCGACATAGAGTGTAATGGCCACAACCATAAAAAAGTTAAAATGAAAATAAAAGCATGCAAATTAAAACAATGCTGATTAAAATTCTAAAAAGAAAAAATTAAAATCTGAAACAATTAAAATAACGAATTTCAGTCTTTTAATGAATTTTAATGAAATGTAACGTGATGTTTTGTTTTTTTACTTTAACACCGTTTTTGAGCAACAAATTTATTATTATTATTAATAATTTAGAAAAGCATGAATATTAAATAAAGCTCAGTAGTATACAATTATAATGGTTGCTATGTTTTTCACACCCACATACACTCCAAGTCATTTTACTCGTTTGCGAGTGGCTAATAAATCTCTACTGTTTTTGTATAGGATAATTTAGCAATCGCAGTCGTCTTTTGACTCTTTCGGATCTGAGTATATTTACCTAATCTGTTTAGTACGTGTGTAGTGATTGGTTAATTTTTAACCAATCACATATTTTTAATGTAAGATCAAGTTTTCCCGTGGTTTCCTCTGGAGCCAGCATTTTACCTTCAATACGACGTCATTTCGTAAGTCCGCCAGTAAGATCCCAGCAACTATTCGAATCTACGCCAGTCTAATAATCGATCTTACTCAACACACTTTAACGCACACACATACACAGAACTTTGTAATTACAAACTTACATTTTCTCTCTGAACATGTCGCCAAGTACTTCACTTGAACATTGTTAATGTTGATTCAAACCTGTTTTTTTTTTCCACAATACAGTCAAAGCAATTGTATTCTCTGTATTTTATGCTTAACATACAAACATTGTTTTAAGAATTATTCAGAACATTTTATCACAGAAAAGAACGTTCTTCTCTCAGTTGATTTTGATCGACGTGCAGTAAAAGGGAAACAACTTTTTCTCCTTAATCTACATTGTTTACAAATATTACACATTTTTTTAAAATCATATCACCTCAAGCAAGGCGATAACGCCACTGATGCGCAGGGGGCTACGTAAGAGTAAAAAGATTGGAAAAGAGAAAAACCGGAAACCGCATCCTAAACAGGAAACAAGGGATGAGCCTTTTCACCTGTTCAATAGACGTGGGTGAAGTGTGAACCGGGCGATAGTTTAGTTTATCTACTATAAATGGAAAAAAAGAAAAAAAGAAAAAAAAGAAAAGAGAGAAAAGATTGGAAAAGAGAAAACCGGAAACCGCATCCTAAACAGGAAACAAGGGATGAGCCTCTTCACCTGTTCAATAGACGTGGGTGGAGTGTGAACCGGGCGATAGTTTAGTCTTACTCCAATAAAGTCAAATAGTAAACTCATTATTATTTTAACTTCTTTCATCTCAATTTTGTGGCTTTTTGTATTTCATTGTTTAGACCTCTTAAAACAATTCTACAACCATTGAATAATCAATAAAAAGAAAGTTTCTGATTCTGTTTGCTGAATAGGATTATAAAAGGACTTGCACATGTGGTAAAAAGAAAATGCAACACATGGAAGGAAAAACTAATTTATCTGAATTTCTGGAACAACTATTTCAACAATTCCGCCTAAATTCTGAAATATAATGCAATTTCACAGCAGGGTAAAAGTATACCATACTAAAATTACCACAAAAAGTATCCATTCAAGGCATATGACTGAACTGTGAACAAAACACATCACTCAATAAATCCCAGGCCTAACTAATAAAACAACTTTTAGACAAAATTCAACTTTATTCGTCAACATAGTCTCCTTCTAGGATGATATACTGATTCCAAAACTTCTCTAACAATTCGATGCCTTTTTTTGTCGAACGATTTGTCTTTGGCCTCAAAATACGCCTCAATTTCCAATATCACTTCTCCATTGGAGCCAAATCTCTTTTACTGGAGCATACTTTTCAGGTCTGCAAACAACTAGTAGTCACTGGGGGCCAGATCTGGAGAATAAGGTGAATGCGAAAGCAACTTGAAGTGTAATTCATGCAGTTTTGCCATTGTTGCAATCAACCTGTGACATGGTGCATTGTCTTAGTGAAAGATCCTTTTTTCTTCTTCATTAGTGGCTGTTTTTTGGCAATTTCTTCCTTCAAACATGCCAATAATGCTATATACTATTCGCTATTGATGTTTCTTCCTTTCTCAAGGTAATCGATGAACAAAGTACTTTGCGCATCCCAAAATACGATGACCTGCTAATGTTTGCATCATTCGTTGTTTTGAACGGCTTTCACCTGCTACTGTTCATTATTTGACTCCGGAGTGAAGTGGTGGATTCATGTTTCATCCATTATCACATATCACAATTGGAGTAGATAGATCTATCACAATTGGAGTAGATAGATCTATCTATCGCCCGGTTCACACTCCACCCACGTCTATTGAACAGGTTAAGAGGCTCATCCCTTCTTCCCTGTTTAGGATGTAGTTTCCGGCTTTCTCTTTTCCAATCTTTTCACTATTACGTAGCCCCTGCACATCAGTGGCGTTACCGCCTTGCTCGGGGTGATACGATTAAAAAAAAAATTACACAAAAACTCCTTGTTGTGTTGAAACAATTGCAAACAATGCTCTGAATTGTCAATGCATTGTTTTTGATCAACTGTGAGCAAACGTGGCACCCACTTTGAACACAGGCATTGTTGTATTTTATTTAATATATTTGTTGGTTACAAATTGGAATGTTGTATATCGACAAACAACAAACACGCATATATATAAAAATATGAAGTTATATTTTTATTAATGACGATGGACCGTGTAGAATAGGGAACAGAGAATTGAGAGAGCGCGCTTCAAATGGGTTGACGGGAGTGTAGTCGTATCTGTTGTGTCTCTCTTCACCGGCCGATCTCTGTTGCTCCTCTACTACTACTCTGGCGAATCCGTGTGACGAGGTCTTTATATAATCTTCCAGAACCGGGACTTTTTCTTCCGGTTTTGCCTCGCCCACGCACGCCCACGTAATTCTCAGAGACACCTGTTCTGTTTGCCTCTGTAGTTATTTCCGCTACTGCCGGAAATAAGGTCAAAATGACATCCGTTCCTTTCAACGACCGGAAACACCCTCGCTTGCATCAGCCTTCCTCGGGTGGGGCCAGATTGTTATATTACAGGAATTGTTGTTATTATTATCTTCAATCTTTTATGTTAGACGAATCGTATTAGTATAAATAGTAGAGGTACCTGCCTTTCGGTGCAAACCCGCTACACAATCTTATCATGTTTCTTCTTTCTTTTTTAAACATAATTTTAAAAAGTTTTAAGACTTTTTCTTTAGTTTAAAATCATTTATTATTACTGCCGGTTTTGCTAACCGAAGACCTCCGTAGGACGACTTTTGTGACGTCACGTCACAACCGAGCTGACCTTAACTTTTCGGTGGTCGTGGCTTGGCTCGCTAGTTTGTAGCCGATACCGGGGTATCCGCCAACGATAATTTGTATTACGATTCGATCGGCGTAAGATGGCAGAGGAAATAAGACAACGACACCGGAGTAAATAAGAATTGATAACAATACAATTGGTTGTAATTAAAAGTTTGTTTCTTTGAACATTCATTAAGTTTGCGTTGATTTCAGCATAGATGTGGCACAGGGCCGAAAGTATGGGGCACCCGAGAGTCGAACTCACCATATTCAGTCGTAAATGAAATCTGATAGATGGAACTATTAAGGATCTCTAGATAGTTGTGTTACCGAGTGTTTGAGCGTGCTCAGTAACTTTGTTTGTATAGGTTTTTTTTTTCATAATTTTATTTTATAATTTTATTAATTAATTTTATACATTTTTTTATTTAAATAATTTCTATTTCTTTTTGTGACTTTTGTCTTTTTGTGAACGTGCGTATTAAGTACGCTACACTACAGTATAAACAAGTTACGCATTATATGAAATGAGAGTGAGGGAAAAGAAAAAAGCAAACAGAAAAATAAATGTCTGTGTATCTGTATGTTTCTTTGTGTATCTCACAACTATTTAAGATGAATAGAAACCTCATTTTTTTAAAAATCATATCACCCCGAGTTAGGCGGTAACGCCACTGATGTGCAGGGGGCTACATAGGAGTAAAAAGATTGGAAAAGAGAAAGCCGGAAACCACATCCTAAACAGGGAATAAGGGATGAGCCTCTTCACCTGTTCAATAGACGTGGGTGGAGTGTGAACCGGGTGATAGTTTAGTCTATCTACTCCAATTGAAAAAAAGAAAACAAAAGTGAGAAGATTGGAAAAGAGAAAACCGGAAACCGCATCCTAAACAGGAAACAAGGAATGAGCCTCTTAACCTGTTCAATAGACGTGGGTGGAGTGTGAACCGGGCGATAGATAGATCTATCTACTCCAATTGAAAAAAAAAAAGAAAAAAAGTGAGACTAAACTAGACTAAACTATCGCCCGGTTCACACTACACCCACGTCTATTGCCTATCGATTGATACTTGTGTATGTCCATCTTTATTTAAATCTATGACACAATGCTTCAACAAATGTTGTAAAACTTTGTAAGGGCCTGAATAAGGCGCTTTCAAAGGTTTTCATACCACAGCTAACAAGCCATATGTGTGCTCACAGTTATTATTGCGAAGAATGTGGAAAACTTTTCTCCCAAACTACTAATGTAACAGTTCACACGAGACCCCATACTGGGGAGAAATTATTTTGTGAAGTCTGTGGAAAATCTTTTCAAACAAGTTATAATTCAAAAGTCCACATGAAAACTCCTAACATTGATGTGTTAGTCCAGCCGAGCTGGACAATTCTTCTTATTAAAATCTATTTGACATATTTATAAGTCACCCTTACTTTGAATATTGCTGCCATATCTGGTCTGGTGCTCCCACTAAATTCACGATATAAGTAAGGCCAAAGGCCCAAAAGAATATATAACTCTTCTCTGTTTAACAGAATATATTTTCAACAAGCAAAGGTTTGTTGTATAGAACGAAGCGGCGATAACACCAAGACAGTGAATCATCAAATGGCTAAAAAAAAAAAAAAAAAAAAAAAAAAAAAACGGTTTCTAAGTCGGAGGAATTAATCCTTTGGAAATAAATATTCAACATTTATCAACCAACCGGTCGTTTTCCTGTCGACAATTAAAAAAAAAAATGCTACGTTATCCCTTTGAAAGGTCAAAACTCAAAATTTATAGACCAGACCCTCAGACGCACCAGTTAGGAACATCAGCAGCGTACGACGGCGGTTTAAAAGAGACTTAGTAATTTACCCGTCTTCCTCACCAAACTAGGTAACCATTACACATTCCTCCTTATTTTTCCGTTGCTACTCTTTTTTTCTCACACATACACGCGAAGAAATCACATTTTTGTTCATCTTAACAAACAACTATGACCTTTAACGCAAGAAGTAATTTAGCATTCATACACACTGAGAGAAATTTACTGGTAAAAACCAAACAATAAAAGTATTTTATATTTTGAAATTGAAAAACCTTCTTCGCCTTTTTCTTAGTTGTGAATTGATTCAAATCTGTAACAGTTTCTTGCAGAGAATATCTAGTGGGATAAAAAAAATTAAGAATTAAAATCAACCTTTTTCTTCACTTTTACAAAAATTCATAATGACGTGTGAAATCCTGGTTTTCCCCAAATAGAAAAAAGATTGACCATGTGCTTAACGAAAAAGTCGAAACCAGATTTCGCAAGTAGGTGTTATATTGATTTTTGACCAATAGGAGCGACTTGCAAGACTTCGCGAGTCAGTGCGAAAAATCTAATGACAATAAAAGGCGCCGATCAGTGTCAATCAAGACACAGACTCAGATGGGAGAAGAGAGAGACACTGCTAAAATGTAACGAGAGAAGCTTCAAATCAACTCGGACATTCGTTCGCTTTCTCTTTCCTTCTCGCGTGCTGATTTCTTTTACCAAAGAAACACATACATACGTACGTACGCATATACTCTTTCAACAATTGCTACAATGAACATTTTCTACAAATCTTGATACACTTAACTTTCTAACTGAACATTAATTTCTACGAATTCTTGTTATTCATTTCTTTTAATAAATTTCCATTTTAACAAGAAAATGTATATTTTATTTTTACATTATTCCACACCAATTTTACATATTCCAACCTGCCGACAACCAAGCTTCTGATGAAAACCTGATATTTCTGATGATGATAAATTCTGCATAAAACTTGTAAGCTGAAGGGAGTTCGGTTAAGTTTGACCCAAGGCCGAATTAAATAAAATGAGCCAGCTCTCCGCTGCTTCAAAGTAAGAACACAAGACAAACTAAGGATTTCATGATGGATGACGCACACAGTAAATACTTGAAATTATTTGTTAGTTATATTTTTTTATATTTTTTTCATGGATGAATGTTTAACCGTCAAACTAAGAACAATATCTCATGCTGATGCAAATTAATGACGGGATAAATTCTTGTTAAATTTCAAGAATGTGGAAGCGTAATTCATTTAAATTTACACAAAAAAACAACATAAGATCTTAAAGCAAGCGTGTTTTTTTGTTTGTTTGTTTGTTTTTTTTAAATGTACTGATAAATATAAAATCCAGTGGTTTTGTTATTACTTTTTCAAATCTGAGTAAATTACATGCTGTGAATATGAAAATTAGCCTCAGGAACAACCAGTTGCTAAATTTATCGTGGCAGGGCATGGATCTGTCATTGCCAAAAAGGGGACAATAGCTTAGAAAATTGTTCGGAAAAAAGAAAAATGTATGGGTAGGTATTTGAAGGCTATCACAATGAGTTTTTAGTATAATAAAGAAAGGTAAAGAAGGTGTTGGGTATTACCGATTTATTATTCATTAATATTTCCAGATCAGAATTTGGTCTTCAGAATGTTAAGAGAGCTTGATTTCACGTCCGCTGGCGGACCGTGACTTTAAACGTGCAGGTTTTAACATATATATATATATATATATATATATATTTTGGCTTAGAAATTTGAATTATGATTTGATGTATAAATTTGCTGGTGACATTAGTCACGTGTTGTTTTGTTTGTATTAAACTTCTCCTCCCACTATATCCCGGCAAATGGAAACGGAAATACTTATTATAGTGGGCTATCCTATGTTGCCTCCCCCTCCGCCTGGCCTTGACTGAACTTTCATTCCGTAGTAATACGACATGAAACAAGTCGAATAGGGCCTTCCGTCTGATGAAGTCGGTGATTGTTGGCAACAACAATTATTGACTGAAATAAATTTATTACGGAAATATGACCGGTGTTTAAAGTTTTTCTTAAAAGAAAACAGAATATATATATATATATATATATATATCGTTCATTCAGCAATGAATTTAATGAATTTGAACACTCTCAGCCACTGCCGTATGTTTACATTGTATATAACACGCTAAAGTCCGCCTTCCTCTACCTAGCGCCCATAGGTAGAATCGCTGACTGATGCCAATTCGGTCGGGTTTCAATCTTGGCTAGAAGCAATCGGATGTTTAACCGTACTGATGAGCTGTGATACAGCGAAACAGATCTGTCTGCTGATGACTATATATAAATGAAATTTGTATTTATAAATTTCAAATAAGAATCATAATGAAAAGATACAGAATAAATATTGACAACTTTTTTTTTAATTTGTGTCCTAGATTTATTGTATATATATAGGAGAGTTTTGTAGTTTGCTTGAAGCATTGTGTATATAAGGTGTATGGGTAGGTATTTGAAGGCTATCACAATGAGTTTTTAGTATAATAAAGAAAGGTAAAGAAGGTGTTGGGTATTACCGATTTATTATTCATTAATATTTCCAGATCAGAATCTCATCTCCAGAAAAAAAAAGTAATATTCTATTATGAATGAATTGAAATTTTATTGAATTCAAAAGTTATTTTATTATTAATTTCTTTGAATAAAAAATAGTGTTATCTGTTTACTAGCAATATAGCCCGGGGTTGTTCGGGTGTAATGAAAGCTTTAATTAAAACTAATCCATGGTCCTGGAGCTCAGACTCTTTGGACGTTGGCACGAAAGACTAAAAAGCAATAGTTGTTTCCAGTTAAAGCGAAACCGTAGACTGAAAGAAAAATGAATGGATGTAAGTCAAATTTTGATTTCCTGGTATCGATATCAAATAAGTTTTTTTCATTTTATTCATCGTAAACTGAATTTTGAAGGTTAAATAAATCCTCTGAGTAAATGGTATCATGGCTGAGACTAAGAACTACAATTATAATTACTTAGAGCCAAACCCGAAGCAAAAACTAAAATAAAAGGGCTGAAAAATTTACAGACATACAGGCAGATAAACAGACACGCACACAAACATCTTACGTTTTATATATATATATATATATATATATATATATATATATATATATATATATATATATAATCGATTTTCTGTACTATTGTAAGAACTGCAACCTTGAAACTTCTGAATATCGTTTCTTATGTCTTTGTCTATGAGTGTATCAAATTTGATTAAAATCGGACCACTCCTTCTATGACCCGATTTTTTTTATTATCGATTTTCGATATTTATTGGCGGGTACCTCGACACAAAACCTAGCTAAGAACACTCGCAGACGCTTATAGTACAACTGTGTAAATTTTCAAGAAAATCGGTTCAGCCGTTTCGGAGTCTATAGGTAACGGACACACACAGACACACACACAGATACACACAGACAGACAAAGTTCTATTTATAAATAAGTTTAGATGTGTGAATATAGAAAAATCAAGTCTCAGGATATAAGCTTATAGTCAATGAAAATGTTGGGTGGTTTTATTTCTCATTGTTTATAGTACTCAGCTCCCGTCGCAAAGACCAAATGTTTTTTTTTCTTTCCAATCACTTCCGAATTTCTGAAATGAAAACTGACCATTTGTCTCTGCTATGATTACTGAGTGTTTCACGTCAAGCAATGCCAAACCCAAAGAAAACGCATTTTTCTTTTATTTTAATTAATTCGTGCTTTTATAAATTAATTAGTTTATTTAAAAAGAAAGAGAGATTCTTGGTGGCAAAGGATTTTTGTAGAGCGAAGACGGAAATAATGAGTAAGACCAAATAACAAAAATGATTTCCAAGTAGGGAGATTCGCGCATCTTCTGAAAATAAATATTTAACATTTTGAAAATAAATATTTAACATTTTTCAACTTTCAATTTTCGCATTGCCGCTGTCAATAATAATAATAAAAATGCTTTACGGCTCTTTGAAGAGTATTTAAGTAAAGTTTATAAACCAGACAAGACAGTAACGAAAAGGAGCGACAATATACTGCAATAGATTCACGACACCATGATTTAAAAGAATTCTCTTACTCACTCACCCGTTTTCCTCAACAAGCTCCGTGACACTTACACTTTTCCTCACCAAGCTACATGACACTTACACTTTTCTCCTCGCTTTCTCCTTGCTACATTTTCTCCCACACATACTCAAGAAGAAACAACATCTTTGTTCATCTTAACAAACAACTACAAACAAGGAACTTTCACACTCAAACACGTTAAGAAAAATGTAATTGTATAAAAACACAAAAATAAAAATATTTTATATTTTTAAAACCTTTCTCGTATTTTTCTTTTTTGTGGATTGATTCAAATCAACAGCTGCTTGAAGATAAATGAGAACACAAGACAAACTAAATAATGATATATGACGGGAGTAGTATTTTTAGCCACAATTTTGTACCTTTTTCATTGAATTAAAGAAAAACGATTACGTTCTTGTTGGCGAAGAATTAAAGAAAGAAGGATTAATGTCGTGGCACGTTCTTGGTGGCTAAGGATTAAACAAAGGGAAAACGATTAAACAAGGATTAACACAAAAATATTAAAGAATTCAAGGAAATTGCGTTTTCTTTGTTTTTGTTTCTTAACTATTTATTCAGTCTCTTGTTTGTTTGTTTTTAGAAAAGATCCATGGAGACTTTTGCAGGCGCCTATTAAGTATATAGTTCAACAAAAAACATGGCACTTGCTTGACGTGAAACGCTCAGAAAGGATAACGGAGACAAATGGTCAGTTTTCATTTCAGAAATTCGGAAGTGATTGAACAGAAAAAAATGGCCTTTGCGACAGGAGGTGGGTAATAAAAACAATCAGAAACAAACCCACCCCACATTTTCATTGACTATAAGCTTATATCCTGAGACTTGATTTTTCTATATCTAATCTATCTAAACTTATTTATAAATGGAACTTTGTCTGTGTGTGTGTGTGTGTGTGTGTGTGTGTGTGTGTGTACGTACCTATAGACTCCGAAACGGCTGAACCGATTTTCTTGAAAATTTACACAGTTGTACTGTAAGCGTCTGCGAGTGTTCTTAGCTAGGTTTTGTGTCGAGGTACTCCCGATAAATATCGAAAGTCGATAATCGAAAAAATCGGGTTATAGAAGGAGTGGTCCGATCAAATTTGATACACTCATAGACAAAGACATAAGAAACGATATTCAGAAGTTTCAAGGTTGCAGTTCTTACAATAGTGCAGAAAATCGATTATATATATATATATATATATATATATATATATATATATATATATATATAATCGATTTTCTGTACTATTGTAAGAACTGCAACCTTGAAACTTCTGAATATCGTTTCTTATGTCTTTGTCTATGAGTGTATCAAATTTGATTAAAATCGGACCACTCCTTCTATGACCCGATTTTTTTTATTATCGATTTTCGATATTTATTGGCGGGTACCTCGACACAAAACCTAGCTAAGAACACTCGCAGACGCTTATAGTACAACTGTGTAAATTTTCAAGAAAATCGGTTCAGCCGTTTCGGAGTCTATAGGTAACGGACACACACATACACACACAGACACACACACAGATACACACAGACAGACAAAGTTCTATTTATAAATAAGTTTAGATGTGTGAATATAGAAAAATCAAGTCTCAGGATATAAGCTTATAGTCAATGAAAATGTTGGGTGGTTTTATTTCTCATTGTTTATAGTACTCAGCTCCCGTCGCAAAGACCAAATGTTTTTTTTTCTTTCCAATCACTTCCGAATTTCTGAAATGAAAACTGACCATTTGTCTCTGCTATGATTACTGAGTGTTTCACGTCAAGCAATGCCAAACCCAAAGAAAACGCATTTTTCTTTTATTTTAATTAATTCGTGCTTTTATAAATTAATTAGTTTATTTAAAAAGAAAGAGAGATTCTTGGTGGCAAAGGATTTTTGTAGAGCGAAGACGGAAATAATGAGTAAGACCAAATAACAAAAATGATTTCCAAGTAGGGAGATTCGCGCATCTTCTGAAAATAAATATTTAACATTTTGAAAATAAATATTTAACATTTTTCAACTTTCAATTTTCGCATTGCCGCTGTCAATAATAATAATAAAAATGCTTTACGGCTCTTTGAAGAGTATTTAAGTAAAGTTTATAAACCAGACAAGACAGTAACGAAAAGGAGCGACAATATACTGCAATAGATTCACGACACCATGATTTAAAAGAATTCTCTTACTCACTCACCCGTTTTCCTCAACAAGCTCCGTGACACTTACACTTTTCCTCACCAAGCTACATGACACTTACACTTTTCTCCTCGCTTTCTCCTTGCTACATTTTCTCCCACACATACTCAAGAAGAAACAACATCTTTGTTCATCTTAACAAACAACTACAAACAAGGAACTTTCACACTCAAACACGTTAAGAAAAATGTAATTGTATAAAAACACAAAAATAAAAATATTTTATATTTTTAAAACCTTTCTCGTATTTTTCTTTTTTGTGGATTGATTCAAATCAACAGCTGCTTGAAGATAAATGAGAACACAAGACAAACTAAATAATGATATATGACGGGAGTAGTATTTTTAGCCACAATTTTGTACCTTTTTCATTGAATTAAAGAAAAACCCGCAAAGGATATGATTGACAGATACATCCGACCATAGATAAAAATCAACCAGGGACAAGGGTGGTTGACAAACATATCCAGCAGTAATTGAAAAAAATATAATAAAAAAATAAAAAGCAAAAATGTGTGGGAGTTTTAAGACTATATAGAGACAAAAACTGTCTAACGACTCCCGACAGCCCCTTCGTGTGCGCGACTCTCTCCGGCTGCACTGCTGCTCCACACAAGTGTCACCGACGAAGAATAGAAATATAAGATTATATTTTTATATGTATAAGTGTTCCTTGTTATTTATCCAGATCCAGTGTAATTTAAAACATTGCGGTTTTTTCTTGACGCCGATATTATTTTAACTAGCTTCACTCCCTCGGCAATATTTGTTGTTTTAAAAAGAGATGAATAGAATTTAAATAAAACCAAAACATATGAAAGTGAACTTATACAGTTTCTTTATTCTGTGAGGATCTACAACAAAAATATTAAACTATTTACCAGATTTTTATTTATTCACTAAAATATTTTTATATTTATAACATACTAAAAATACGAACCAACTATGTTTATCATTTATCAGTTTATAAAGAACTTAAATGAAAACAAATTTTTATTCATAAATCTAAAAAATTTATGAAATCATAAAAATATGCGAAGCAAGTATAATGAAATCTTTATTATTTAACATTTTACAAAGATCGAATCTAATGCAAAGTTATAAAAGCATACAAAAAACACGATAATAAAAACACCCAAACTATGAAAACGTCGATTATGCTTATTAGATTGGCCTTGTGCCAAACACAACCGAAGTCCTCACAATTTAAAGTTATCAGAAGGTTTGAAAGATAAAACTCTCTCGTTTGTATGAATAAATACAAATTTATTTATCGAACAGTATAACATCAGTTTGTATGTATGAAATTATTAAACTGTGAAAATGTTTCAAGAGAAAGTGTAGTAAGGAGTTTAAAGAATTAAGTGTTCGTTTGTTTTAGCGAAATGTAATTTGTACAGAAAAAGATAAATCTATGTTTCGCTGTGTATATCGACAAAGTCGTATTAAAGTCTTTGTTCCTCTCTTTTTGTTGTGAAGGGCGAGTAAGTAAAGAGGAAGAAGGAGTGATAAAGAAAACAGCACGTGAAAAGATGGGGGAGTGCGTATGTGTGTCGCTGGGACAGTTGTGACCGATCAGCGGTTTGAAAAATCTTTTGTTATATCGTAGATGTGTTGACTGTTCTCAGCTTCCTTGTCTGTCTGTCTGTCTGTCTGTCTGTCTGTCTGTCTGTCTCTCTATCTATCTATCTGACCGACCGAAAAACGTGAATAAGTAGTCAGTTCAATCACATGATCGACTCCAAACGCAAACATATTTTAGGGCAGCAAGAAATATGACATGAGTCACTGAAGGTTCAATTTGTTGTTTTCTGTGAGTTTATAAATCGCTCGTTTTTCATTGGTTAATAAAAATTTCACGCAGGCTCGCGAAATTTGCCTTGGTCTTTTCTTTAGTAACGGAGCCAATCCTTTTTTCTATCGGTCAAAATATAGATTTACACTGGCTCGCAAATTTGCAAACAGTGACGAAAAGAGATTTATTTTTATTTTGTATTCACCACAAAACCAATGTAAAAATAGATACACAAGACAATATAATACGTACAAAAGACAATGTAATCAATATATATGCATTATGACTAATGTTATAAATACACACACACATAACAATATAAGAAACACTTATTAATACATAACTTATACACTACATTACACAATTACGTCATACAATTATTACAGTACATTGCTTTAAAACGTAAGCAATGCTATGGACATGCATATTTCAATCAATATTTTATATTAACGTTCATCAAACAAATTCAAACTGTACTGAACTTAATCCTTCTCCCAAATAAATTATTTGAACCAAGTGTACTTGAGTAATGTTTCCAACGATTCAGTTTATAACAACTTTATGACACACCACCCAGCATTTATTGTCTAATCTCTACAAATAAAATTTGTCAGAAGAAAAATTATGGATGCGATGATGAAACACAAGTTTGAGTGACTTTTTTCAGCTAAGAAGTTTCTTTCGCGATTGTCTGCACTTAACCTGTACGATCGATCATCCGTTACACCCAATAGTGTGTAGGGCAGCAACTTCTCTGTTACTGTAACTTGTTTTTTATGGGGTAGGGCTGTTAGCCTTGCGCCCAACCTCCAAACCTAGAGGACCGGTGGACCGGTGGACCATTCTTGATCCTTGCATTTACAGCACCTGTTATTCCCAAATGGTCACCCATATAAGTACTGACTAGGCTCGATGTTGCTTAACTTCAGTGATCGGACGAGAACCGGCGTATTCAACACGATATAGTCGAAGACACTTAACCTGTATGTTCCAGTTTAAAAACCGAGAATTGGCAGTGACTAGGAAGTTGGGAATTAATGACATTATTAGTGAAGCGAATGTTACTCACAATGACAAGACGGTATCAGTAGTAGGCTATTACTTATTTCGACAATTTACACGTATTTACGTGTAGTACAAGATTGGCATCTAGGTCCCACCCTTTTACAAAAAAGGAAAAAAGGAAAGAAGTTAAATGTAACCGCCTCTTCTACTCTAACAGTTTCTTTTCTTGCACTTTGAGTTTAAATATGTTACTTCACTAAATTAAACGGAATAACTTTTCATTCATAGTAGTGGAGTTCTAATCTCTCTTACCCTCTTTTCCACTCTCAAGCTGTTGGAACACAGGTTAATTAAAAAAAAATCAAAGCGTTCATGCTAACGTCAATATGTTCTGAAGAAGGAAAAGTGCTGAAGATCAAATCTTATTAAAATCAGAGTTTGATAAGTTTCATAAATTTTAAAGCTTATAAAGCGGGGGATGCAAACGAGTGGCCAGCCAAAATTCTAGGGGAGGGGGTCTTGGCCCCTTCTGGCTCCCCCCATAGAATCGCCACTGGATGGTAGGTAAACAGGCTCTCCCAACGTAGAAGGTATATGTAATACGGTCTTCCTTACCTTATTTCGCTAATAGCCTTCTTTACGCTTTACAATATATGTCGGTGGGGTGAACTTTTATTTTCGCATGGAAAATAATCTAAAAATATACTTCAGTTGAGGTGTCCGTAATTTAATGTATTTATTAAACTGTTATGGTGCTCTATGTATAGGAATCAACTCTTCCTCCGTCATTAAATACTAACCTGCGTGACTTCCGTGAATAGCAGCTGTGAGGCAGCCGTAAGGCAGTCAAGTGACAGTCGTGAGGCAGTCTAGACGCAGCCTAACTATACAGTTTAGACGTACACTTCTATTTGCTGACTACTAACACTTGTATTTGTATATATGTTCTGCTATTCTAATACACTGTTTGAACCTACCTTCTTGTTTCCGTTTCTTTCTTCCTGGCCCGAACAGGCCACAAATTAGCGATGAAGAATTGTCACAACATAAGTTTAATTTTGATACAAAGTCACAAGTACTTGTCACCCAGGGAGATTCGAACTCGGTACTCAATAGTAATAGTCAACCAGACTAATTTGTTAGCCATTACCCGATGTCAAATGAAAATGATAGTAACAAAAAGTTCGGGAAATGTGAGTTATTTTTATTTACCATGTTTGTCTGACACAAGGCTGCAAATCCGGAGCTTCTTTTTCTTCATGTGCCGTGTCCCTTCAGAACGTAGGCTATCATGGACTTTCACTTGCCTCTGTCTCTTGTCGCTCTTAATATCTTTCCTCTTGGTATCTCTCCCAAACCCCGCTCTGCCATCCATTTGCTCAAGCCTATCAAATATGTCTCGTGCTGTTTTCTCCTGTCTCTCTTCCCTTCTATCCGTCCTGTGAGTATTAGATTCTTCTGGTCCTCTTTCCTTATTACGTGTCTCAGGAACCTCATCTGTATCTTCCTGATGTTAAGTATGAGTTTTCTTTTCGTTTGCATCCCCTCCAACACCTCGTCGTTGCTCACGTGCTCAGTCCATGGTATCCTCAGCATTCTTCTGTAAAACCACATTTTTGCTGCCTCGAGCCTCTCCTACATCCTTGAAGAGATTGTCCGACATTCGCTGCCATACAGAGGGACAGATATCACATAGCATTCCAGCACGCTTTCTTTGTTTCCAATGAAATTTTTCTCTCTCGGTACTCTGGTTAACTTTTGAAATGCGTCCTTGGCAATGGCAAATCTGGAGCATCTAGCGGAAATTGTAAGGTAGCTGTATGGAGACGTCGATTATGTTTATTAAATTGGCCTTGTGCCACACACAACCAAAGTCCCCATAAGTTAAGCTTATCAGAACGTTGAAAAGATAAAACTGTCTGGTTTATATAAATAAACGAAAATCTATTTGTCGAACCGTATAACATCCAATTGTATGTATGAAATTATTAAGCTGTGAAAAGAGTTCGTTTGTTTAAGCGAAATGTGATTTGTGCCGAAAAAATAAGTTTATGTTTCGCTGTGTGTATTAATGAAGTAGTCGTAAAGTCTTTGTTCCCCTTCTTCTGTTGTGGACGGTGAGTAGGTGAAGAGAATGAAGGATAGATAAAGAAAGCAGCACGTGAAAAGGTGAAGGAGAGCGAATATGTGTTGCTTGGACATTTGTACCCGATCAGAGGTTTGAAAAATCTCTTGTTTTATTGTGGCTGTGTTCTCTACCTCCTTGTCTCTCTCACTGATTGACCGAAAAACGTGAAATATGTAGTCAATTCGATTACGTAGTCGGATCATTTTTGGTCGGGAGGAAATCTGACTCTGGTCATTGAAAGTTCAATTTGTTATAATTTTTTTTTTTTGTAAATTCCTCTCTTTTCATTGGTTATTAAATATTTTACACTAGCTTTCGAAATTTACCTTGGTCTTTTCCTCAGCACTGAGGTAATCCTTTTTCCTATTGGTTAAAAAAATTGATTTTCACACTGGTTCGCGAATTCGAAAATAGTGAAGGAAAGAAAGTTATTTTTATTTCGTAATCACCGCACCACAGCAATGTTGAATTTGATCCTTTCAATTTTTTATTAAATTATATATAAAGTCATTCTAGAAAAAGAATTGTAAAGAATAACTGACGAATATTTATTCAATGAATCTTTATTCAGTGAAATTTTCTTAATTCCTGGGTATGACGATAAACTACATCCAGCAGCAAGGCCTCTGTTTGGAAGGTTTTGTTTGAGGAGCGAGGAACCACCACTTAATTGCTGTTGTTCCCAGGTAGCACCTGGTAGTTTCCCAGCAATGAGCAAATAGTGAACAAACAATGTTGAGTTAAAACACTTTTTACAGTAAAAATTTTCGGCAATAGAATTAAAAAAAAAAAAACAACAAAACAACAAAGCTCACAAGAAAATTAAATTTCGGCATTAAATGTCCCATTAACCAAACCAAACCAAACTGAAGTGTGGTTCAACCATTTCTCATGGTTGGATAGTTCGAACTATGGTTGTCCTCACCACAAGAATATAAAATTAAAAAAAATACAGAAAGTACGTTTAGAGAGACTCTAGAGTTACTTTTTAAATCATTTTTTTTTATCACGAGAGGGGTATTTTCTTAGGGGGAATCCTCTTTTGTAGGCATCTGCTACACTACAGTGACATGATAAAATTATTAAGCATAGACTAATTGGTCACTGCTGTAATGAACGAGTTCGATTTTTCAATGGATGATATTGTAGACTTTTTTTTTGCCAATCTAGCTAAAAACCAAGTAACATTAGAACACACTTAAAACTATAATGTTAGTTTCGCTTCGTATTTTTGTTCCCAACCGATAAAAACGGCAATTTTTTTCTAAACTTTACAAACATAGTCTTTCTCTCATGTTTTTAATGTTATTGTTAATTAATATTAATCTTAAATATATAAAGATAAAATATAAATACATAAAGAAACAAACAAACAAAAACGACGTCTCAGAGTCAATTTCGTATTTCGCATGTATTTCGTTTTTCAGTAAACACAAGTAACATTCGTATTTTTTATGCAACCATAATATAATTATTCAAACAAACATGGCGACGACTTTTCGCCAGTCTTCGTTTTACCATTGTTTATCATGATGGACGCTTAATAATACAAAATAACAGCAAAACAAATCGACAATTGCCAAATATTGGACACGGGAGTCTTCCACTCGCCGTTGTCCTTCCAATACAAACTCATTATCGGAACTTTTTTGTGGAAAAATCAGACGAGACATCCGCCGTCCTGGAGAAGCCTCCTTCCTCCTGTCCCAGTGGCGAGGTGTCGTCTACTTCATCATCCTCGTGGTGTGCCGAGGAGGAACTGGAGCAGGACGACGTCTATCCCCCGTGGGGTGCGAGTGTGGCCGCCGCTCTCCGGGGGGCAGCGGCTCCGTCCTCCTCCTTGGCTGCCATGTCATCAACGTCAGCAGCTGGACCTGTGGCCAGCAGCTCGACGTCCACTTCGGCCACATCCACCCCGGCAGGGAATCAACAACACCTTCCACCCATCATGTGTGGAGCCGAGATGATGTCCGAGGAGGAGTCCACGGCAGTGTATATAAACAACAACCTACCCATCAATGCTTTTCCAACGATTGAAGATATTCGTCGAAAGGGAAAGCTTTGTGATGTCACACTCAAGGTACGTCTGTGTTTTAAAATTTAAATGAAATGTCAAAGTTTATTTTCACTATTTGTGGGTTAAAACAGAGTTACTTATGGACCACCATCAACTTTTTTTTCGGAGATTATTAATTTCAGTTTAAAATGTATTTGAGATATAGCTTAAGGAAGGACAGTATTATTACTTACTATCTCCGTGTGTTGTAACTTGTCAAAAACGGATACGTACTTTTAAGTCCATAATTAACAAAACTATTATAAAAGAAAAGTTTTTAAGTCAGTTCAATACAACAGATTCAAGCGAATTATTTTCTATTTTTAAGAAAATGTGTTGATAATTATGTTAAAAGTTAAACTGTTTTTTAGTTCATCGTAAGAAGACGATCTGTGTCGAGAAAACTTATTTTCTCTTTAAAAAAAAAATAACACTTAACAACAGCAACACATTTAAACTAAAAATTCTTGATTCTTTATTTTTGAAGAGAAACATTGACAGTGCTGGTCTCTTTTTCTGGGACTCGCCCATCTGCTTTCATCGTCTTTTTTGCAAATCTTCCGTTTTTAAAATTTATCACCAATTGCAGATAAACGTTAGGAATTTTAATACGATGAAAAAATCGTGACTTCTAAAAAACTAAAATTTTTATCACTGGATATGGTAGGTGTTTTATTTACAATTATCAAATCAATGAGCATTTTTTGTTTGCTAATCCAAACAAAAACGCAATGTTCCCTTCCAAAAAATATGAATGAAGAAGATAAAAAAAAAAAAAAAAATGGAAACTAGGCAACGAAAGAAAAAAGATAATTATTTAACCCAAATTGTAATTTATTTTTTAAAGTTGTGGTTATTGCATGTTGAATTTCTAAGTAGTTAGTATCCATAAAAGAAAAAGTCCAGACAATCTTAGAAAACTGCTTTTTGGTAATGATTTTTATGCCAGAGGAAGCTTAAACGAAACCAATTTTAATAAAATGTAAGTAAAAATACCGTTTTAAAGTAAAAAATTTACTTAAACTTTAAAAACAGTTAAATCTTCAAATTACTTGAATTATGTTAAAAAAAAGAAACCTGTTATTGTAAAATTTTTAATTTTTTTTTAATGAGCTTCTTAAAATTTTATGAATTTTTCATTACATTCGTTTTTTTTTAAAATTCAATTTTAATTTTACTAATTTTTTTTTTAATAAAAATATATGAAAGAAAAAAAAAACGAAACAAAAAGCGTCGTGTAGACAAATGTTTCTTTTTTTTATTTCGTGATAATGTCTGTGCAATCAATGCTTTTTTTTTTCTTGAGATAATTTATCTCTTCTTCAGAAAGATTCTGAAATTAAGAGAAAAAAAAACTTTCTTCCGTAAAAATACGTCATCACCTACAAATTTGATATACACTTTGGTTTTTAAAGCACTCTAGCAGTAGTGTAAGCGTGTACTGACTGGAAGTCTAGTCTTTCTTTATGCTACTAAAAAGAAAGTGTAATGGTGTGTTTGTGTTACTACTAACTGTTAGTTATTCATCATCTAACTTCTTATTGAATGGCCCTGGCTTTTGTTGACCTGCATAAGTACTTCAAGCCTGATAAAATTATTTTTATGCATGATTAATTCGCATAATTCAATTTTCAGACTTATGAATTAATTTTCTTGAGTAAAAATAATTTTATAAACCTTAGTGATTATGTAAAAAATCATGCTCTCAACTAAATTCTATTAGCAAGCATTTGATTTTTTGAATAATTTAACTTGTGAAATTATATTTTTGCTTCAGCTTAATGTAAAAAAAAAAAAAGGTATAAGTGACGTCACTTGTCAGTCACAAAGTGGTATTGGAAATTTTTGAGAATCCTCCTTAAAAGAAAAAATTAAACTTTAGTAAATATTTCCTATATTATTTAAATTAATTTGATCACTATCTTGAAATAGGTTTGGGAGTATAGTACCTCTTTCATGCTTCTAAAATACTGCAAAAAGTCCTTTTCCTGAATGCCACCACACAGTGTATTTCATGTTCCAGTTATGTAAGAAAGCTGATGGATTTTCTTTTTCTTTTTTTTTTGTTGTTAGGGGGCATGCTTCATGGACAATTTCCACAGCCACCCTCCACTTTCTGGGATTTTATTTGTGATTATTTAGTTTGAATGCACTGTCCTTGAAGTATGCATTCCACTTCAAAAACCCATGTTTGACATTAAGATTATTCTGTATTTCCAGAGTCTCTGTCACAGATTGGCTAAACTTCATTTGACATTTGATGCATTTGCTTGAATTTATAAATCAGCATAAAAGATCATTGAACCATTTTGGCACAATTTTACAAAATAGTGTCTAATAATTTAACAAAGGCATATAAGGCAAAGATTATTAACAGAATCACTCAGTGAGTTTGGTACCAGTTACCAGTGAGTGTGTGTTGGCTGTGCACCTTTCCACTGAATGGTACAACCACAACACACAGGATTTGAGAAGTTTCTGATACCACTGTATATTATAGTCTTACTCTTATTTCCTTATGTCAACTTGGTTGCTTTTGTTTACTATATTCAAAGTGTGTTATTTACTAGCAGGTTTGTAACTAACTAAAGTATTAGGTGGATAAAACTGTTTATGAGGAAGGTAAAAAGATTTGTTAGTACTCACTGAGTGAATCTGTTTAATGAAACCATGTGTAATTCACATAATTTCTAACAAATGTCTAATTTACAATTTTTGTCCATGAAAAATTAATATAAGAAAAACATGATATATTTTGCTTGTTTCAAGAAAGAAATTCCATGACAGTAGGTGGGGGGGGGGTTGTTCTGTGATATTGGTTCTTTAAAGCACTCAAATATTTTTCTTGCTTAAACATTAAAAGATAAATTATTCTGAATGATTAGAAATAGGGACTTTTGCTATTGTTAATAAAATCCATGAAAAACTCCTTCCCTACGAGGAAAGAAAAAAATTGTTAAAAACTCCCTTGAGTTGATAACTATATTGGGTTGGCCAAAAAGTTTGTTTGGTTTTATTAAGTAAATTTTCTGCTTTTTTTTTTCTTCTCTCTTTATCATTTCACCCCCGGCAAGGCAATAAATTCACTAGGAGCAAGTGGTTACTGTGAGAGAACATGAGAAAAACGACTATTAAGAAGAGACGGCAATAGAAGAATAAGAATTAAGAAGACGAAAGATACGATTGGCATTGCCTTTAAATTTTTGAAGATCAAAGTTGATAAGCTTGAAGAGATTTCCACAAGTGAAAAATGTAAAAGAAGAAAATTTTAGTGCAGAACTCACCGTTACATCTAACCATTTCAATTGTAAAACAATAAGATCTTGCTTCCAATGAAGTACTGCACTTAAAGTCTAGGTACCATAGTGGTTCATCAGAGCAATTACCATGAATGTTTTTATAGAAGAGGCACAAGGAAGCTGCATTACAGTGGTAGGAAACAGACTGAAGTTGAGATACCAGGTCATGACCATTAATATTGGAGATTCTTTGGATTTTATCAAAAATGTATAAATATATAACAGGAGCACTAGGCCAGATATGGCAGCAATATTCAAAGCAAGGCTGATTAGTGGACTTATAAATATGTAAGATACATATGTCAGAAAGAATTGTCTAGAGTGATATAATAAACCAACTTACTTAGCTTACTTAATAAGTGAATTAACTTTTTGGCCAACCCAATACATACCAAATTTAACAGTCTACTGGAAATGGTTATGCATATCAGACTAACTACTTTACCAATTTTATATAGGTTTGTTTTTGTTTGGGTTTTATTAAAATTCTAACCATCGCTTTTTAAATCAATGAATATTTCCAAGTTTTTGACACTTTTTTTTTATGTGGACACAAAGATCGAAGTTTGCCAATAACAGACTGTCATGTCTGTACACGCATTTGCTAAGTTGTCAAATAAACTACTGTTATGTTTTTATATAGTGGTAATATTAACCATTTCCTTGTAAGGAAACATTCAGCATTCATTAATTGAACAGCCATTGCTACATTTGGTTGAAATTTATAAAATCTTTTGTGGAGTAAATAAACCACTTCCCTTGAATAAATGAACTATTCTAGATTCTATAATTCTATCCAAGTAGTCTAAAAAATCTGTCAGTCTTTGAGTATTTCTTAAAGACGTCATGGTGAATGCTCAAGCAAGCATTATAACCACTAGAAAACAAGTTATAATTTCTTTCTATTAAAAGATTTTTTTCAGGAAAATAGATTCCCCAAGTCCATTGTTATCTTATGGAGGCTTCCTTCTTAACCTTTTGTTTTAAGTTGTGTGGAATATCAATATCTCAAGTCATTATCTTCTCTCTGAGTTATGTATACTATCCATTTTAGTTGTTGTTGAAAGTTCTCAAGTGAGGTGATTTATGTTATTTGATATAATTCATAATTCTGTAGCACCAGTCTATTAGGTTTGAAGAAGAATGGCCCTCTCTAAGACTTATGGCTATCAGTTAACTAAGATATTTGGAAAAGAAATACTGTTTGTAAAAAAGAAAACCCAAGGCAGTTTTTCCAAATTGTACTTCTTTTTATTTTATTTTATTTTTGTATAATAGTGTATGTGTGAGTTGTATAAGTAATGGTTATCCATTCAGAAAGTAAAATTGTCAAGTTAAGTTCAAACTCTGTCCTCGTCTGTTCTCTTCACTTTTGCACTAATGCTCTTGGGAATGACTTTTCTCTACTCCTCTTTGCTAGCTATTGATTAAATAAGTGTAGAATGGAAACTCTCTAAACTTTGCTGGCAGCCAGTTTAGAAGAAGAACTACCCTGAATTCAAAACTTGTGCTTGTAGAATTGACTCCCAATAGGATGCTTCTCGGATCACTACAATCTTGTCCTGTTCAAGTTTAGGCTCAACCATTATCTTCCCAACATATCCCTATCAACTGTATCACTTACTCTGTAACCTTCTACCTTGAGTGGTTCTTGGGACTTGTACAAAGTGAACATAATAATAATAATAAAAACTGAAGAGAAGGCAACAGGAAACTACTCCAAGAAAGTATAACTTCAAAAATAATAAAGAAAAGTCATGATTGCTTATGTCCTGAAAAAAATTACCAAAAGACTGACTATAATAAACAAACAATTATAGGAATAGGTTTTCTAGAGATGTCTGATTTTAAAGTCTGTCTCTTGTGTGTGTGTAAGATTCCAGATATAACTGAAAGTATATCTATAAAAGGATAATATGAGTAATGACAAAAGCAAAATTTATTTTAGCTGATGCATTTTGTTCTTTGATGGAATGTTTTGTTGAAGGAATTCACCCTGATAAAGCCCATCAGAGGATGAAATATGTCCAGATAAAGTTTTCTTTTGTCTTTATTCACATATAAAGTGTGTGATGGATAAATTGTCATCTAAATTCCACAAAAATGAAAATAACACTGACATCTCATTTTAACAGATATTTGCCAAAATGGCACAAAAATATCCTGAAGAGTAAATTTATTCAATAAAATTGCCATTGGCTTCAATCACAGACAACTTCAGAATCTCCTGCAACTCTACTGAACAGTCTCCTTGTTTAAGTTAGTGAATCCTTGCCTTCAGCATATTAAAGGAGTTTTGTTAGTCTTTTGCTCAAGTGAGCTCCACACATAATAATCAAGGTGGGGGGGGTGCAGTCTGGAGAGTTAGGTGGCCAGATGTAAGGGGTGATGTGGTCCCAGAAATTGTTTGAAAGCTGGGTTTTCTTGCTTGTGGGGCTTTATGCTGACTCTTCTTGCCATACATATGGTCTTCCAGCAGTCACCCTATTGACCCTGGAAAACACTACCTCTTCAAGACACTTGATGTAGGCCTCAGTGTTGAGGCCCTGTGGGAAGATGAATAGAGGTATAATGTCGCCATCACTAGTGATAACTCTAAACACCTTCATAATTACTATTAGACTCATCCAACTCTATTTAAATCTTCTGCACTTTCCTCAGATTGATACTCAAACACTCTGAAATGTTCATATTGGAGATTCTGGCACAAATTCCATGCAGTACAGCATACCATTTACAAAGTGAATTACGTCACCATGTTTGTTTGTTTTTTCACTGATGGTGCCCAACTGATCCTACTATAATGTGCAGTCAACAAAAATCAAAAACAAAGAACATGCATGTATAAAATTAAAAATAGAAAATGGCAAAAATTTACCCATTACACTCTGTATGTGTGTATGCACATATATATATATATATATATATGTATATACACACACACACACGAATGTTGTGACAGGAAACTAAAAAAAAAAATGGGTACAACAGAGGAAAATTATTATATTTTAATAAGAATTTGTACCCATGATCAGTTTTGAAACTGGAACAATTATTCAAGAAAACCACCATCAGTCTCAATGCGGCCTCAGCAGTGAATACATGACTCAAAAGTAATTGATTTATTTTACTATGAATAGACGTTTAACATTTTACAAGAAATTTAATATTCAGATTTAGGTAGGTGTGTGTGTGTGTGTGTATATATATATATATATATTTTTTTTTTTTTTTTTTTTTTTTTTCAATAAACCACAGAAAAACAGTCTTGGCAGTAAGCATTATCACAACACACACATATCGAAATGAATAAGGAACAAAGAAAATAATTGCAACATTCAAAACATTACTTTAAAACAGTGCACAATCTAAAAATAGAGCAATGAATATTTATTATAAATTATACTTTAGAACATGTACAAACTATAGATGTTCTAAAGTATAATTTATATGTGTGTGTGTGTGTGTGTGTTTATCTATAAGAAATCAGTCTTTGACAATATAAACAAATGCAAAATCTACAATAGAAGTGAAGTTAAGCATTACAGGTCATCCACTAAATTTGAAAAATAACAATTCAAATTTTTAATAATAGCATGCCCTTTTTGTATGTGTAATACTATTTCCTTGTTAAGAGTGTTTTAACAAATCCTTATTGTTATGAGAGGCAAGTCCTGTTACTCATTAAAACACTACTCTTTTTCAAGTGACCAGCATTATACATTTTAGATTAAGTGTGTGTGTGTGTGTTAAAATTTAGAACCTTGTGATATATAGATGTTATGAATAAAATAATGATGAAAATTGTTTTTTTTTTTTAATTTCTTTATTTTCTTCATTCAGAATCTTCAAAGTGTTTTCTTTTTCCACAAATGAATTTGTAAAATGTAATAAATTATGCAGCACTTTACTTAGAATTACTTTGCTACTTAAATAAAAAGTCATAGTTGGCAATAATATAAATGACCAATGACTATAAAAAGGCACTCTTGATTATTCATTGCCAACTTGTTTAGATAATGCATTGACTATTGTTTGTGTCACATGGAAATAATTGTAAGTAAAATGATGCACTAAAATAAGTAACCAAGTAACCGTTTTAAATTCTCTGAATATCAGTGCATTGTTATTACTAAATGGCATTTTTGATTATTTATGGTGAATTTGTCTAAATGATGTACAAATATTCAGCACTAAATGAGACAAAATCCTTTTATAATACTCAACAAATTATGCAGTACTTATTTTGATTAAAAATTACTTAGAAAGATTACTTGGCTACTTATGTAAATGTAGAGTCGGTCTTAGTTGACAATAATATAAGTAACAGATGGCTATAAAAAGACTTTATCTATGGCTAATTTTCTAAATAATGTACTGACTATTGTTTGCCTCATATGCAAATAATTGTAAGTAAAATGATGCACTTCTATAAATAACCAAGTAATCGTTTTGAATTCTGATTATTGGTACCTTTATTGAATCCTGATAATTTTGAAGATTTATTTTGTGAATATATTCGACCAGAGTTTAAGCTAGGCCTGGTTTGTGGCTGAAGCATTTTCATATTTCTCATTGATGGTAGCAGTTGTTGTTCTAGTCTAGATAAAAAAAAATTAAATGTCAATTTTTTTTTTTTTTCTAGGCAAGTAAGCTCTGTCCAATCTGAAAACTGCAGTACAATGTTATAACTATTATCCCCAATTTTGTTTTGTATTTTATTAACCCTAGTAAATATTGATAAAAATATAAATGAAAAATTTAGCAAAAGAATATTTTCTAGTAAGAGATTTCCTGGATTAAGTCCAACATTTAGGATGATAGGATTATTAGCTTCCCTGCTCCATAATTTTTTCTTTTTTTTCTTTTTACAGCTGAAAAGTATGGGTTCCATTAGTGGTTTTGGATTAACCCATTAGTGCCCAAATTTTTTGCCAAAAATTTTTAATTTGTACAAATTTATTTAATACTAAACATTACACAAAAAAATTTCATTGCATTATTCTAAAAAAAAAAATAAATTTTTAGTTTGGTCCTTATTTTAGGACCAAACTTATAGAGCATTATTTATTTGAGCAAAATTACTTTCATACATTTTCTTCATTTTATAGAACAGAGCATTCATATATACTATATATAAATATGAGTTAGATATAAGTCAGTCAGTTAAGTGCCATATGTGATACACGCTTGGGCGATCATGTCTTGAAAGAGACCTGACTGACTGGGCAGAAGATTATCCCGCAGTAGGTTGCCATTGCTTTCTGCAGTAGACTGGTTACCGACCAAGGCTATAGAACCCAATCTGTCCTGCTATTTAACCCATAACTGGAAGGAAGAGACGGATTAATACCTTTCCCAAGGGTATTTGTGCGTAAGTGAATACAATGGATTCAGCTGGAATTCGAACTCGGCTCCCCGGTTTCTCGTTCTGAGCTGATATCCACTGTACCACAACGCAAAAAGTTTTTGCTTGAATGATAAATGAACCTGAGTGTATCCTCCTCCTCAAGATTTTCACTCTATTCTGAAAACCGAGACATCAGTGTTACCAATATACATCAGACAGTAGGTGATATATTTGAAAGGCATTTCATTCATGATGGTAGAAATGACTTGTCTATTCTGCTATTTAATTCATAGCTAGGAAGGTAAAGAGATGGATTCATGTCTTTTCCAAGGGGATAAATACAGTAAACACACACTGTTTCAGTTGGAATTTAAACTTTGTCAAAAAAAAACAAAAACAGGATATTTGTATATATTTCATCTTGGTGTGAACATATGGAAATATCAACAATTATTTTTTTTTTAACTAATTTCTTCATAATTCTAAATCAAGGTTTTTCTATATAAATAAGATTTGATTTGGATGTTACCTTAAAAAAAAAAGAAAGTTTGATTTTTAAAACTCTGAAACTTGTCACGTTTCTGAATAGAATCCTCTTTAATAACATCTGACCTTCTTCTGCATTTTTTTTACAAAGTTAAACTGTAATAAGATCCTGGAATGTTGAAGAACTACATGTACTTGTATTAATACGTATCTATCAGATTTAAATAACTGTGAAAAGCTCTGATATCCATGTTACAGTTATGGCTCTTCTCTACAGACTCCTAAGGCTTACAGCAATATCACATTCTTGTAAGATCACCAAAGTTAACCAATGTTGAGCCTGGTCAGTACCTAGATGGGTGACGGCTTATGAATGTCAGGTGCTGTAAATTTGGATGTGCAAATGGTGTAATGTATGGCAGTTTGGAACTGGAAACTGAAACTGTATATATGTTTCTAGAAAGAAAGAAATAATTTAAAAATTTAAATATTGAAATATCGAATGAAGTGAAAGGTTTAAGAACAATTCTTTATTAAAGGTTTAACTTTGTTTTTGCTTTTCTTCACAATTGCAATTGATATTGTCTAATTAAACTGTAATTAAAACTTAAATGGAGCACAGTATGTTGCTCATGGTTTTTTTCTTTTTTCTTTTATTTTCTTTTTTTTTTTTTTTTTTTTTTTTTTTTTAGCATATGTACTGTGGTGTATATGAAATATTACATAGTTCGGGTTTCCTAATGTCTTTTAAGAGTAATTTTATGTAAAGGAATCATAAACAATAGTGATTTTAATAAAAAAAAATACAATTTGCATGCAAAATAAATGTAAACAAATTATAGAGATTCTATACAAATAAAGATTGTTGAATTAAGATAAAATAATCTTATTTCTAAATTCTTATAATTTTATGTACATAAGACATTGAAGGTGAAAGGTCAAAGGCCCAAAAGTCCTCCAAAAGAGCTAACCTAAAATCTGCCTGAAGAGTGGTTTCTAGTTTAGTTTATAATATAATTCACAATATACAAACATTTGCTTAGGATAGGTTATAATTCTCAGCTGGATGGGTAGTGTGTCTACCTGTCATTTTTGCATATTCATTTACATGTGACTTCTTTTTTGCATGTGTATTCCTTACTCTCAAAAAATGATATAGACAAGGCATAAATACATATCATTACACAATATACAAAAGAAATTTAATTAAATATTGTAATGACAGATTTTGAAATCCATTTTACGGATTTCAAAATCTGTCATTACAATATTTAATTAAATTTCTTCAATTTAACTCATCTTATTTGTTTGTCTTTTCTTTTTTTTTTTCTTTTTTTTTTGTTTAAATCTGAATGTATCTTATGTTTCTGAAATGTTCAACTGGTTTACTTACTCTTTTGTTAAATGGACATGGAAATTGTTAACTTGTTAAATAATAAACTAAATGGTTTTTCATGATGGTAATCTTTTTTCTTTTTTTTTTTAAAACTAAAATTATTTTAATATTTTTTTTTTTTTTTTTTTTTACATTGGTATCACCCCATGCAAGGCACTAAAGCTACGAAGACTAAAGTTGTGGGGAAGAATTAGTAACTGAAACATTAATAATGAGTGAAAAGAAAAGATTAATCAGGACAGTAGATAGTGATTGACATTGTATTTAAATTTTTGCAGATTAAAGAATTATTGTCTGGTAACATTTTCTTTTGTATCAGTTGATATTTTAAAATCATTCATGGCTCAATACAATTTTTCCATACAAATCAATTGAAAAAAAATATTTTTTTTACCATTTTTCTATTGCAGCTAAATTCTCATTTTAATTCATGCATCGAAAATCAAATTTCTGGGGCTTTCTAGGATAGTTGTGGATTTTCCACTGATACCAATGATCCGTGTTCAAACTTTTGTAAACTCCAAGATACTGAATGCTGATTTTTGCATGTCAGTTGCAAGTGTAGTACCACAAATATTTCCTTCCTTCTTTTTAGAATTCTAGCCAAGTTCATTACTTTCATTTACATGCAATTACCCTTGGGAAAGATATGAATTTATCTTCTCCCTCTAGTTATAGGTTAAATAGTAAGAAAAAAAATCAGTATTATTCTCAAAATGTTGTTAACACAATAGTCACTTGGGAAAATAAAAAAAAATATTCTTGCAATTTCAAATATGTTTTGGCTTTAAATAACCCACAAAGTGTTGATGAGCCATGAAAAACTGAATAACACAATCTCCTTTCCTTTAAAAACAAATATTGTTGTTCACCCAATATAAGGCCCAAGAGCTACTCAAGATTGATGGTTACTGATTAAGGTTGTTTAATTAAGTAATCGTTGACCAGAGACTTGAAGAAGTTAAGTTTGTAATTATTTTAGGAGCACTCTTTCAGGAGTTTGTTCCACAATGTAGCACATCTAGGGAAGAAGCTGTTCAAATAGAACTTCCTTCTTACCAATAGGATATGAAGAGAATAAGGATGATGTGGCATGGTGGGTTTTAGCTGTAAAGGTCTGAACTGGTAGATCAAAGGAATTTAGCTTCTCAAAACATTTTTGATGAAAATAGCAATAGAGCAGGGATCGGTTTGTGATGTTTTGTTTGTAGAAAAAGGGCTGTAGAGCAGAAAATATTTAATTATCCACAAGGTCACATAGATTTCTTTGAACTCACAAGACTGGAAAGTGAGTATTAAACTGCTCCAGTCCAGATATAGTAACAATATGCCATCTTTAACCTGATCTGATTCCTGTAAAGATAAAGCATGATAGAAGAGCATCAGGATATGATTATATTACTCTCAATGTTGATTCTTCTCTTTCAATTGATCTTTGCTTTACATGTTCAATTCTCTCAATTGATTTTTCTCATGAAGCTACATAGTTGCTAAGAAAGATTACTCTGTTTTTCAATATTTTATGCCTGACTCTGTTGGTAGTGATTACAAATTACAGGATGTTTTTTTTGTTGATTTGACAGGAAAATTCAGCCAAATGATGCATTATAAAAATACGAACATCATATCTTTGAAAAATGAGATTTATGTATTGATTGACATTTCTAGATCTGTACTCTGTGAAAATTATATATATATATATTTGTGTATTTAGGCAGCAAAGTTTCTTTTAGAAATGGCAGATTAAATAAATTGCAAACATTGTGTCTGTTTATTTTTAATAAAATCCGTTCATATTCACGGTTAATCTTTTGCATATTATAATTGAAAGATGTCAGAAATGAGTTGTAACATTGACAGATTTTATTATCATTCATTTCTCAAGGTACCCAAGTTCTTTCAATCTCTTTCAGAGATCATCTTCAGGAGTGTGAGTTGTGGTAACAAAAATAACTGTAAAACTGTGTTGCTAAAAATTACTGTAAATTCTTTTTCTGCTTCAAATATTATGGTTATATTTGAAGCAGAAAAAAAATTTACAGTAATTTTTACAGTTTGCAATTTATTTAATATGACATGTAATATATATATATATATATATATTTTCTTTTTTTTTTTCACGATATGTGTTATATTTATGTAAAAAAAAAAAGGTGCCCAGTATCAGGGACAGGATATGTAAATATAAGCAGTATGCACATTAGTACCATTACCAGATGGCAACAGTTTTTTTCATGCTCTAACACAATAGGGTTGACCTGATGATTGCGTGTAAGAATGAAACAAACTGTTGTCATTTTGTGCTGATACATATATCAACAATACTTATATATGAGAAATACAATAAAGTTCTCAGTATGAATCACTTTGCAAACAAGGCTTTCTTTTGTGTACACACTTTTTGTGTGTGTGTGTGTGTATAATATATATATATATAAAAACTACATCACTTGTTGACTTTCAGCAACAACTAAAATGAATTGCAAATGTAACTTGAAGAGAGAATGGCATAATCAAGATGTTGATATTTCATACTATCCCCTTATTCTTTCTCAAAATACTGGCAATTGAAAGATAGAAACAAAACTCCTACAGTTAAATGAAAAATATTAACTAAAGGTAGAACATGTAAATCTTTACATGAAATATGTTTTCTTTGCTTACAAGAGAAAATCCATATAATAAAATTCCCATAAAACTGACTTATTGAACCAATGTAATGAAATAACTAATTTCTCTAATCCTAAAATCTTTCATCCCCTTAAATATATCTAAAGTTCTCAAATTTATTTCAATATTTTCTCAATTTACTCATTTTATTACTTTAAAAATTTAGAGCAATGAACTGGAAATTTTTAAATCTTTTTGTTTGAAATAATCCACTTTTAACTTCAGAAAAATTTAACTTATTGAACTGGCAATTTTTTTAATTAGTATTATTTTATTTGTACTTTTGAACAAATCCCCTTATAATATAAAAAATATTTAGCTTCTTGAACTGGTAATTTTTTAATTATTATTATTTTATTTTTATTTATTAATAAATCCCCTTAAGTATATATTTTAATATCAGTTCATTATTCTTAACTTTGTGTTGGTCTTGATTTTTTCTTTTATTTTATCTAATCTTTTTCAATGTTTGAATTTGTTTTCTTTCTTATTTTCCTTTTATTTATTTATTTTTTTCTGGTTTATCTTTTTCTTCTCCTGGTTTAAAATTGGACATGTCTGGATTTCCATAGCAAAATATTTGCTGCACTACTGTCTAGTGAACCATACGCACACTGTTCTTTGAGGTGTTATTACTTCTCTCTCCACTTAATTCATCTCATTGGCCGACTTTGTTTTTATTTCATCATTTTTATTTATTTATTTAAAAAAAATCTTATATATTACAAAATAAATTAAGAATGTTTTACTGCCTGATGGTATTTTAACACCAAAACTTGATAGGTATTAAGTTGCAATATATCATTATAATAATAATAATTAGCATATATTTATGTTCTACTTTTATATTGAGTACTTTTTAAAGCAAATATCTGTGGAATATACTGTAATATAACAATCTGGCCCCACCCGAGAAGAAGGCTGTTGCAAGCGGGGTTGTTTTCCGGTTCGTTGAAAGGAACGGATGTTTGTTTGACCTTATTTCCGGCAGTAGCGGAAATGGCTACAAGAGGCAGACAGAACAGGTGTCTCTGAGAATTACGTGGGTGTGCGTGGGCGAGGCAAAATCCGGAAGTCCCGGTTTGGAGATTATAAAAAGACCTCGGCGCACGGATTTCAGACAGACAGAGACAGAGGCAGACGAGAGAGCCAGACCAGACCAGAGGAGCAACAGATACGACGACCCCCCGTCAACCTTAGAAGCACGCTCTCTCACTCTCTGTTCCCTAGGCTACACGGTTCATCGTCATTAATAAAAATATAACTCATATTTTTATATATATATGCCTGTTCTGTTTGTCGATATAACTGGAACCAGCATTCGCTAGGCGTAACAGATGTCTTTTTGGTGCCTAAGTGACTTGCTGTTTTGGGACAACAAAACAGATTGATACGAGCTGGTTACCACGGCAACGATTGAAAATTCAACGGACTTAAAACTACTAGATAGAAAGAAAAAAAAAAGAAGATGAAAATATATAGCAGCCGCGCGACTGTAGACATTCAGCCAAGGTAAGTGACTCATTGATTTGATAGTGTGTGTGTTCTCTGCTCGTGTTTATAATAAGTCCAGTTAGAAAAAAAAAAAAATGCATACTTTTGCCATTGAGAAATGTGGATTGTTGGTGTCAAACACATTAAGAAGGGTAGAACGGAGGGGGTGAAAGGACTGCATGTAGAGAGTAGCGCATAGGGTTGGGGTTGACGGGAGGAAGAAGTTGAGATATTTACCTATCTGTAAGTACAAAACATCTGAGTTAATGATTTATTTTTGTTGTTAATATTTTACCATATATGTGAAGTGAGTTTACTGGTATGTTGCTTAATTAATCTCACTTTTATTGAGTAAGTGAAATGTAAAATCATGTAAAGGAAGTTTCTTCTACTCTTTAAAGTGGATAATTGGATTAACTTGTTGATAACAATGTTTTTGTTGGGTTGTGCAGTGTTAGGTTTTCTTTTTTTTTTTTTTCGGGATTTCTTTTCAATGACTGTACACTACAAAATGATTTACATTTCTATGGTTGTGAATTATGCTTTTGTGCAGGTTCCCATCAATTCAACATCCTCTGTGAATTTTCATTTATGTGACTTGGGAAATATCTTTTGAAGATATATTAATTTCTGAAAACTAGTAAATACCTTGGAACAGATAGATATGGAGAGATTTAGTGAAGGATGTGAGGAACTCCCAAGGAGGTTGACGATAGGAGTCATTGCTGGCGTGGTTGGCGTAATAATAATCCTTGGAATAATAGCCAGGAAGCGGATTTTTAAGTGTAAAAGAAGCAACAGTGCTTCGGAAAAGGAAATTGAGTTATCCGTTGTGAATAGTACTCCGGGGTCAACGGGTGTTCAACACTCAAATGTCTCTGCGTTAAACAGAGAGATGTCAACAAATCAGATATGCTTGGATTCGAATCCAGAGGAAGTAGTTCAGGGAATGGAAAACATTGTGCAAACTAAGGAACTACGAGTCACGGGTCCATTTTTTTAGACTAAATTAATATAGATGAAACCTCTAATCCTCCACAAGTAAATTGCATGCGGATTAACGTTGGAATCAGGGTAATTTTCTTCATTTTCTATTGAACATTTCTCGGTCAGACTATGAATGATATGTACGGCAGATAATGGCCATTTTTCTGTGTTCAAACATAGTATGTTTGAAATTAAATTAAATTAAATGAAGTTACATGTGTAACAATAAACTCGAGCAGAGGCACACATGGTGTTGGTCAAAGGTCATTTACTCGATGTTAGTTTAGAAACTGGGGCGCGATTACCGCCTATAATCATGTGGTTATGCATCGAGGAGTCTACGCTTATGGACAGAGTCGAGAAAGAAAATGAACATTTTTAAGAACTTTGCCCAATTCTGTGAAAATGGATATTAAAAAAAAAAAAAAAAAGAACAATGAAACATCGAGCTGGTAGAACAATTTTCAAGATGGACACGAACATTGTTGGGTTGCCGATGTAGGCTCCCCTATATATTTTTTTTGTTTGTTGTTTTTTTGTTTCGGCATGCACATGTTTGTTGTTTTGGCGTGCACATGTTTTATACAATTGTCGGGCTTGTGTGGCATGGGGAGGAGAGTGAGGGTGTTGCGCTTAAAATGTTCTTAGGTGAACATTTTGGAAAATGGGTGGGCGAGGAATGTAATATAACAATCTGGCCCCACCCGAGAAGAAGGCTGTTGCAAGCGGGGTTGTTTTCCGGTCGTTGAAAGGAACGGATGTTTGTTTGACCTTATTTCCGGCAGTAGCGGAAATGGCTACAAGAGGCAGACAGAACAGGTGTCTCTGAGAATCTCCGGTTTGGAGATTATAAAAAGACCTCGGCGCACGGATTTCAGACAGAGAGACAGAGACAGAGGCAGACGAGAGAGCCAGACCAGACCAGAGGAGCAACAGATACGGCGCCCCCCCCCCCCGTCAACCTTAGAAGCGCGCTCTCTCACTCTCTGTTCCCTAGGCTACACGGTTCATCGTCATTAATAAAAATATAACTCATATTTTTATATATATGCCTGTTCTGTTTGTCGATATAACTGGAACCAGCATTCGCAAGGCATAACAATACTTCCATTAGTAGTAATTACTTATATGTATATGTGATTATTAAACCGTTATTGGTTAGTCAAAAATTCAACACGCAGAACTTTGAAATATTAAAATTAGAAAGATCAGTCGATTATGCTATTATAGTTTCAACCTTTCAATATTGTCAGGAAGAAAAGTTGGCTATAGTATAATTATAGTATAATTTGAACGAGAAAGGTTACTAAATGAGAGGTCAGAAATAATGTCCAGATGTGTACACATTAGAAAATATGTTTTGGGTTTGTACAAACTTGGATGAAAGTAAGTACAAAGCTATTTCACTAGTCTTGGCTAATGCCTCCCCTTATTTTAAACTTCTGTTAAGCGTTCAAAATAAAGCATTAGAAAATCAGTTAATTTACAACACCTGACAATACTGAAAAGTTGAAACCATGTTAGTATAATCGGCTGGTCTTCTTTAATACACACACACACACACACACACTTATATCTATATATATATAAGTTGGTCTTTTCAGGGATGTTTCTGTAAGAGGTTCATGTACTTGGATTTTTTTCTTTTTTAGTGGATAGAATGTTACAGTGCTAAGACCACTTTTCAGTGGAATGGACTGTAGCAGCAGTGGTAGAATAAAGACTGAGATGACCAGAGACCAAATGAGCTGCAGATTTTATGTAAATTTCCCTCTTCTTGAAGGATTTTTCAAAAAGAACCAGAGACCCTTTATTCTCAAGGGTGTCCTAAAAAGTATGAGGAGCCGTAACACCTAGTGGTCTGACCCTGCCCCTGGATATCAATCCAAATATTTCTACATAGCTGCACAATATAAATATAATTATACCTTTGACAAGTTTTGTCTTTCATCTTGTCAGGTGACATGCTACCACCCTCTCTAGTAGGAAAGCTGGTGGAGAAGCTGATTTAAGCATATGAACAACTGTCCAAGCTATGATCTGTACATGTTACCAGTAGCAAAACTAAGCCTGACCTGATCTAAATACACACATAAACACACACATTTATCTCTCTCTCTCTCTCTCTCTCTCTATATATATATATATATATATATATATATATATATATATATATGCACACACACAGTCATCCACATACAGATCTGTTTTGCTGTATCACAGCTCGTCAGTACGGTTAAACATCCAATTGCTTACAGAATAAATAAAGGAAAGGTAGAAAAAGTGTTTTTAATCTCACATGTTTCACTTTAGTAAATTTCTTCAGAAATTTAAAACGAATGATTTAAAAATATTCAAAATTAAAAAAAAACAAAAACTAGGAGAAAGCATGTTGATTGTTGTTTGATTTCAAGGGTCATGTATAATAAAGCAATATATGCTTATTTTAAATGTATGTGTGCATAAATGTCTGTTTAAATGTATGTATGCAAAAATAATGCATGTGTCGGGCATATTTACACTATAAACATTTTTTAAATTTTGTTTGTAAGAATCATGAGTGGTTTAATGTAAGAAAGTGTTTATATGTCTGTAATGTCAGTATGTGTGTGAATGACAAAAGGAAATACATTTCTATTCAAAATTTTAGTGAAATAATGTATACAAATATCAAGCAATGGATGATATTCTTTTTTTAAAATAAAATGTGTATGAGAGAATCATGGGTAAACATGAATGTGTGTTTATAAGTTAATAATGTTAGTATGTGCATGAATGATAAAACAAAATTCATTTTCATTTAAAATTGTAGTGAAATAATGTATACAAGTATCAAGTGAACTTTTTATTAATAAACTCATAGTGTTTGAGTGTCAATCTGAGGACAGTGCAGAGGATTTAGAAATAGCTGGATGATATCTATCCAGTCGACAGCATGGTGTTTGGAGTGATGACTAATGATGGTGACGTTATATCTCCATTCAGATTCTTACATAGCCTCAGACTGAACACAGAGACTTACATCAAGGACCTTGAGGAGGTAGTGCTATCCTGGGTCAAGAGGTTGGCTGCTGGAAGAACCTATTTCTAGCAACAGGACTCTGCACTATGTGACACAAGCAGGAAAATCCAGTCATGTCTGTCAGACAATTTCTGTGACCACCTCACCCCTTATATCTGGCTACCTAACTCCCTAGACTGTAACCCCCTTGATTATTATGTGTAGGGTACAGTTGAGCAAGTGACCAACAAAATAACACACCAAAGATGAACTGAAGGCAAGGATTATGACAGCATTCACCAGCTTAAACAAAGAGACTGTTCAGAAAAGTTGCAAGAGATTCTGAAGTTGTCTGGTGGCCATGGTTGAAGCCAATGGTGATTTTATTGAATTAATTTACTCTTTAGTATTTCAAGATATTTTTGTGTAAATTTGGTAAATATATCTGTTAAAATGAGAGGTGAGTGTTATTTTCATTTTGGCACTATTTAGAGGACAATTTATCAATTTTATTCTTTTATATATACACACATTGAGATATATATATCCAAGTGAATAAGGAACAAAGTAAAAAAAATTTTTTAACAACGTCCAAAACATTAATTTAAAACAGTGCTCGATATATAATATATAGAGCTGTGAATATTTATTATAAGTTATATTTTAGAACATGTACAAATTTTTAGTGTATATATAAAAAATTTGTACATGTTCTAAAATATAATTTATAATATATATATAACAACATTAATGTGAAATGTATGCTTCATGTTCTAAAACTAATTTTAGAAATCATTCATTCATTTTTTTTTTTTTTGTGAGCTGTTTTATTTCTTTTGATGAAACAAACTGCAAAACCCCCCAGAATAAAATTCCAAAGTTTGTTTGTGGTGTTAATTTGCCAATGTTAACTTTTCTTTTTCAAATGATCCATAAGTTTTCAATCTTCTTAAGGCTACGCATACAGATTGACCACTTCATTAAACTGTTATCTTTGAAATCTCTTTTATTCATATTTTCATTACTTTTCTTTGCTGAATATAATAGAACATTGTCAAGCATAGAAATTATCTTTCTTCTTGAACTAGGCTTCATGTGTGCCTTAAAAAAAAGTCAATGTATATCTCATCATTGTTGGTGGAACTGATTGTTGCGCATAGTGGTGCTTATAGAGATTTCTTTCTATGTGAAATTAGTTCTATATTTGATATGAAGAAATGTCTGTAGCCACCACATGGTAGGAAAGGCGTGTTCTGTCGATAGGGAGCTCTGGCTTTTCTTTGGACTTTGTTTGTCCCTTCTATTTGCCTTCTGGTGTTTTTTAAAGGATGTTATTTTTTTCTGAACTGCTCTTCTCTAATTTGTTCAGCAATTTCCATCTCCTTGATCAGATCAGTTTCTGTCCTCAGCGAGGTGTTTTTGAGTTGATCCTTGAATCAACAATGTGGAGAACCATGTGGTCTCTTGCCAGATGAGATCTTTCAAGAAGTGAATTTGTTTGGGTAGGTGAATGCCTGACATTTGAGCAAGGTGTCCAGTCCATCAAAGTTGGTAGAGTCATGATGGCTTCTAGACTCTCCATCTTTGTGTGAAAGAGAACTTTGTTGTTCATGATCCACTTCTACCATATGTTCTGTAGGATTTGACAGTTTCATTTGATGGAATCTTTCAAATTTGCAGATGTCTCTTTAGGAGAGTAACCAAGTCTCACAGGTGTACAGGAAAGTTGAGGTTACAAAAGCTCAATAGACCATGAGCTTGGTGGTTTGTGTTGGCCAAGAATTGTCAAAGACTATTTAAGCTGTTGTCATTACACCATCTGGAATTCACCATGAGCTCACTTCTTCATCACTAAGATTCTAATACTACCCAGTAACTTCACACTGTGGCATTACGAATAAGTATCATTTCCCTGAGTAGTCAATAGATTGTTCATGGAAGATGGGCATTATTCATTTGAGAAAAGGTTGATTATATAAAATCAGGCCCTGAACTACCACCGGTCATGATGAATGGATGTCCCCTCGAGAAAGTTTCATGCTTTGAGGGGATATTGGGCCTTAGGCTCACACTTGTCCTCAAGTGGAATTCCTATATACAAACATTGCTAAAGATATGGGAAAAATGATCAGCTCTCTATACAACTCCAGCAAGTATTTGAATCTTCATGTTATCCTCTACCTTTATAAGAGCCAGGCCAAAATTTGGGCTGGAGCTGCCCAGATATCACTTTCCAGTTTTGATAGGGTTCAAAAGCATTTCTGAGGCTTTGTTGGAGAGGAATTATTTTTTACACTCTAACCTCTCTCTCTTACAGGTGGGATGTAGAAAGTCTATCACAGCTCTCTTGCTACTATCATGGAAAGTGCTTTGATGAACTTCATCACCTGGTTCAACCAGGTCTGACCTTCAGGGCTAGGACCTACTATCCCATTTACATAGTAGCAAACTACTTGCACTCTCTTCATGTTCTGTCACCGAGAATAAGTTCCACTCAAAAATACCCAAGAGGATGTTTCTCTGATCATTACAATCTTGACCTATCAAAGTCTAGTCAACCATTGTTTTCTCCTCCTATCCATATGAACTACTTACTCCTTAAAGTGGCCCCAGGCCCTGTACTGGGTAAACTTTACTATAAAACAAAAACAAAAATAAAAAACCTGGAATTAATCTGAGCAAAATAAAGTAAGAGATCCAAGCCAGCAAACCAACTCAGCCCTTTTTTCAACAATACAAAAGTGCAGAAAAAAAGAAACAATTTAATGATGGAACCAAGAAAAAGTAGCATTGATATAATAAGTATTTTAGAATATTTTCTTTGTGAAATAAATATATGTTTGGAAGCTGAGAAGGTTATTTTGAAAATAACATTGATTCTAAGATAGCATTTGATAGCTAATTGAAATAAGCCATTCATTTTGGATGTCATCCTTTGGGCATTTGAAATTTTGCAGATGATGAATTTTGACATAAGTCATAAAGGAATTTCCATATTCAAATTGTAAAGCACAATTGAGTCATGAGGCTGGAAAATGAGAAATGTTCAGATTTGGGTAATTTGGAGGAGTTACTGAACTCTTATATAAGGAACACCATTACAGATTTCAAGCAATTTTAGGCAAGACATTAAGAGACAGACTAAAATCTATGCAACATGACCTGATGCAGAGAAATATTGAATTGCCCAAATTAGTTGTCCTGTTCTTTCAGGACATCAATCTGGCAATTTTCTATTCAAACTATATAGTACAGTCTTGACACTGTCCTGATAAAAGGCTGTTGTTCATCAAGTCCTTGCCCTGGAGAGTTTAAAAAAATGAACTCAATGATCCAACATATTTTAGTAGTTTTCACCTGTTGTGTTTCAATCAGTAAAAAATGTCTGTAAACTCATTTTGTTTGTTTATAAAAAAAAATTGCATGTCTTTTATTTTTGATTTTGAATGTATTAGTTTCTTTACATCTTGTATAAAAAATGAATTCGGGATAGATTTTAAAAAAGAAATATAATGTTCAAAGTATATGTGAAATGAGGAAATTTCAAAGAGTAGGAAATACAAAGAAATTGCTGAAATTTTTGGGATGCCTAATAAGGAAAGATTGCTTCGAGAATTTAACACTTAGAAGGTTCATTGAAGGCAAAAGCAAGAAAAAAACCAAGGGAAATGCGAGAAAAGAAGCTGCTGGAGTAGAATTGTTGTCTGCATTTGGTTGATTTAACTGTGAATGGGTGGGACCCAGTTGCCAGCCTGGTTGCACGAGTAAACTTCTGTGGCAGGGGCATCAGTGACTTAAGTTCATCGAAGCAGAAGCCATGAAAATGTCTATAGAACAGATAGCAGGAAGCCACATCTCATTGGTGAGAAAGCAGCTGGAGTTGATCTGCCAAGTTGGTACCTATCACATTACTGATTCTCCTTTGGAGCCTGTCAAGAACACTGAGATGAACAGTGAGAGCGCCAGACCATATATGATGGCAGTATTCCATGCACGGACGGATGGTTGATTTGTATAATGCAAGATGGATTCAGGCAGAAAAGAAACATCCTGGACTGACACAGTGATCCAACCTTCCTAGCAGAGGATTTAGCTATTGACTCAATGTAATGGTTTCACTTGAGATCGGAAGAAAGGGTAAGGCTGAGGAGGTGAAGTATATTGCTCTCAGGGAGACTTACTTTGGCCATGCTTATGGGATGCAGGAGAGGTTGCCTGTGATGATTGACAGACAGCAGCTTTGTCTAAGATGCATTGAAATTTACGAGCCACTTCTTTCCCCATTCCACCACTGAGTGTCGGTCCCTCTCAAGATCAGCAGCGAGGTTATATTTATCTGCCTTGCCAGATTTCTTACTGATGCAGGAGTAAATTGTGGTGTTATCTGCCTAGATGCCTACTTGGGACTTGATCATGTCTAGGAGATCATTTATGAAAATAAGGAAGAACGTTGGGCCTAGTATAGAGCCCTGAGAGACACCAACATTTGTACAGTAGGATGTGGAGGCATGCTCATTCAAGACGACCCTCATTATGCGGTTAGATAGGAAAGATTTAATCAGATCAAGGAAGCATCCAGTGATACCATAACCCTGTAGCTTGCATAGAAGACCAGCATGCCAAACCCTATCAAAAGTCTTGGAGATGTCGAGGGCAACAGCATGAGCCTTGCCGGACTTCTCAAAACAAGTTGGAACAAATATCAGAAAGACAAAGAATCATCATAAAGGAACAAGAATTACTTAGAATGGCAAAAGAGATGTTTGGTTTGGTTTGTTTTATGGCATATCAACACCTCAATGGGTTATTTAATGCTGACAAGATTTTTACAATAGATTTGTATGAATAGAATATATATTCTTTGTAAGAAATAAGTTTTTAGATCAGCTTTCTTTGATATATTTTTGTAAAGTGGTTTTTGTTAAGACTCAAATGTATTACTGGCAATACATTTTTTTCCTTTAAAAATGTATGACTGGAATTTTTTTACTTTAAAAGCCTTTTTTTATGCTTTCATGGTTGCTTAACCTCAGTTTGGGGATAAATTATTTACCTATAGCTGGGACCCTAACAGATACTACCACCCCGTGTCAAGGTGGACCTGGGAACAACAGTAATTATGAGGTGGTTCTATGCTCTTCACAACCTCCAAATCAGAGGCCTTGCTGTTGGATACAGTTTATTGTCTTACTCAGGACCAAAAAGAGGAAATTGTGGATGGCTATAATTGTCCATATCTTAACGTCGCATATAGAGATTTAATAATCAGCCCAGCAGTTGTAATAAGTCACATTTACTTGTGACAGTGTATGTTTGTCGCTTTTTCATATGAATCACTGATTAAATGGATTTGTAATTTTTTGTCTTTACAATAAGGTTAACTTGCACTATTTACATTGTTCAGATAAAAGTGTTGGTTGAAGCAATCCAAAAGTGACTTGACCCAAAAAGTTGAGAGTTTAATATTTGGCCACAGAAGAGGTGAACAAAAACTTAAAGAATTGAGTTACTAAAAGAGGAAATAACTGCAACTGAAATATCCAGAAAAGGCATGGTATGTGGAACTAGAACAGTCTACCCTAGTGGACGAAATAAAGGAATCAGTTCCAAATTCCAACATATCTAAACTTATTTATAAATGGAATTTTGTCTGTGTGTGTTTGTGTGTGTCCGTTACCTATAGACTCCAAAACAGTTGAAGCGATTTTCTTGAAAATTTACACAGTTGTACTATAAGTGTCTGCGAGCACTCTTAGCTAGGTTTTGTGTCAAGGTACCCCTGATAAATATTGAAAATCGATAATCAAAAAAAAATCTGGTTATAGAAGGAGTGGTCTGATTTTAATCAAATTTGATACACTCAAAGACAAAGACATAAGAAACAAAGTTTCAAGGTTGCACTTCTTACAATAGTGCAGAAAATCGATTATATATATAAGCTTTCATTACACCCAAGCAATGCCGGGTTATACTGTTAGTATCTTCTAAAGAACACAGGCCAGTTGTGAAATAGACACTAACTAAGCAGCTTCTCCTTCCTCTTTGTCAGTCTGACTGTCAATCCTCACCTTCAATACACACAATCCACAGAGAAAATTCACACTGACAGCAGCGCTGGCACCCACTTTTTATGCCATTCCAAGATGGCCAAAATTTGCATGTATGCAAATATCGTTTCGTTTTGGACGAGATAGGCACGCATGAATTGTGTACTCAAAAGCAGCCATCTTTCTTTTTTGCTATTATCTTACAGGCAAGACATATTCACACCTGTTTTGAATTCAGAGGTAAATCATGTCTTTCGTTACAAGGTCAACATGGTGAAACTGCATGCTAAGTTCAGTTGAAATCCATCAAGTAGTTTCCATCAGAAGTTTGTAGTTCACAGAGGCTTTATTTTGTTTGTATAAATTACAACAAATCTAAATGTGTTTATGTATATTCATGTTTTGGTATGTTTTCATTGTTCCCTTTATTGAGAGTAATTGTAATTGTAACAGTTTCTTGAATCTTTCCATTTCAGGTGGGGGAGCAGAAGTTCACTGCCCACAGGATTATTCTAGCAGCCACCATTCCTTACTTTCATTCCATGTTTACCCATGACATGGTGGAATCAAAGCAAGATGAAATCCTTATGCATGGTATTGAGTCTAGGTAAGGATATTATCTGGTAACATTCCCCTCCCCCTGTTTTTCATTTAAAATTTTTTTCACCCAATACAATGCCCAAGAGCCACTCAAGCTAGGGGGGTTATGTTGCCTAAAGTAGTTGATACTTTATATCATTTTTCAGGGCAGGATGTGAGAGAAACATCTAGAACATTGGCGTAATTCCTTTTCACATCAGAAATACAAGTTGACTTATCCTTGATCTGAGTTAGTTTGTAAATGGAGAAGTCATGATAACATCTACCTTTTTAATTGATTTTGTTTGAATGAACTCCTTGTGACATGAACTCTCCATGGTGTGTTTGCATTTGGGCTGTGTTTCATATATGAGCTCTTTTAATAAATAGATTTATAAAGTTTTATTTTAACACTAATCTTTGCATTGGTTTCTTAGGAGGGAAATTCAGGATTTAAAGCCTAGTTTTTACTTTAATTCAAATCTTAAATGCCAATTCTAGAGACAAACTATGAGTGTTTCACCCAAAGATTTTTTAATAGTTATAATAGGAAGGGTTGGGTAGTAACAGGGAAGAAGGTTGATACAACATGAATTTGCGGTGACTGGTTAAGACATTTAGGATGGTACTGATACAGTAAAAATATTTTAAATTAAAATACTATTTACTCTAAAAGCAACTAATTTAACAAAATGTTCTTACTTTTTATGAATAGTGGTAAGCTTTTTATGCACACACACACATACGCAAGGCATTGTTTGTAAACTGGTGAATGAGACCCAGAATAAAAAAATCAATGTTGAAGGATTTAAATTCAGATATTTGTATTGTATGTTTCTATATGTAAAAAAACATTAAGATCTAATTGTAAGGACTAATTTTGATTTAATAAACGAACCACCAAATTTTTGTTTGCAAAATTCTTAAGTAAAAGTAATACTGAACACAATTCCTTAATAATGGTAAAGTTGAGCACAATTCCTTAATAATGGTAAGGTTGAGCACAATTCCTTAATAATGGTAAGGTTGAGCACAATTCCTTAATAATGGTAAGGTTGAGCACAATTCCTTAATAATGGTAAGGTTGAGCACGGTCCTCAAGCGATATTACAGTTGAGCACGATTCTTAAATTATAAAAGTTTCTTTGAACATAAAATAATAGGAACATTTTTGGTTAAAATTATTCAAGGTGATGTAACTGAAATATTTAAATAAATGTGTAATTTTAAAAAAATATTACAGTAAAACTTATTTTAATTTTTTAATTTACTTATTTTTAAAACTAATATTCTAATATTTTTTATGTTTTTTTCTTCTGTGTAGTTCAAATGTGTTAATATTTTTTTAAGCAGAAAATTGAATGCATCAAGTACATATCTTGAAGTGCGGCAAAACCTACTCTGAGACTTCTGAGTAAAATTATTCAGATCTGAGATGCTAACTTTTCTTCTAAATCAAGTGATATCTTTATGTGCCTCTGGACGTGGGCAATCGTGGCTCTCCACATCTTTCTGTTCTCTGTAGCTCTCAAACTTTTTATATACCCCAGAATCCTTGCCAGTCTTTTCATTAGTATTAGTTTTCTTTTTGTTTTCATTTTCTCTGAAACTTTGTTGTTGCACACATGCTTAGTCCACAGTATCCTCAGCATCCTTCTGTAGAACCACATTTCTGTTGCTTCATCTCCTCTTTATCTTTGAAGAAATCATCCAGCAATCACTGCCATACAGGAGGATTTTATATCACATAGCAGTTTAGTACTCTTTTCCTTATTTCTAGCAAACTTGTTGATAATTCTTTTTATTATTGGTTATATGAAGTCAATATTTTGGTTTTGGTTTGACACTATTTATCCTTAGTAGTTAATTTTATCCCTACTTCAAGAACATTAACTGCCCAAACTTACCTTGTAAATATCAGTTTTCAATGCTCAATTTTTCATAACCTGCCCCATAAATACTTTGTAAAAATAAATAAATAAAAAAAAATATATACATGAGGGCATCACAAATAAAGCAGGAAGTTACACAAACAGTGAGACTTTGAGGGCCAATATTTACGGGGCAGTTTTGAGCATGTTGAATGCTTAAGGGTCCACTCATTTGATTTATGATTATAGAACAATATAATAACAAAGACTGCTTGCCTTAATGAAAGAAAATTTTATTGTAAAACACTTAAACTTTCTAGGCTAGACAAGAGTTCATGCCTTTTGTGATCTCAGGGAACTTTTACTATTTCAGTGCTCTGGAATCTTTGGTGAACTTTGCCTACAATGGTCGGTTGGAGATTAACGTGAACACGGTTCAATCTCTGTTAGTGGCTTCCTGCTTTCTACAACTCCAGTGTGTCAAGGAAGCTTGTTGTAATTTCCTGAAAACCAGGTATGTATTAATTTAACAATCATCAAATGTATCCAGACATCTGCTAAAATTTTTGTTTCTCTCTATCAAGAAAAAATGTTTGAAAATTGTTTCACTCCTTGAATCTTAATTAAATATCTAATTAAAATACATGTTTTTTGTTTATTGTAAAATAATCTCTGTCAAGAAGTCATGGTAGTTCACAGATATTAATAAAATAAAGCTGTTAAGAACCCAAGATCATTTACATCCAGAAAGGATATAGTAAGAATAAAAGCCTACTTATTTCTACCTTTGTCTCTAAAAATTATGAATATTATTTTTAATTCACTCCTTAATAATTCATGTGATTCTAAACAAAAACTATTTGCACTTTTAAAAATTATAATGCACCTTCGTGACATCTTCAAATGACTTCACAGATTTCTAAGATATTTTAAAAGAAAATCCTTATCTTAATAGTTGAAGATTCTTCAAGATTTATAATTGTGATATTTTTATAGTTTACATTTGAATTTGAATTTCTTTTTTAGTTAATGTCAGTAATGGGGTTTTACTACACACACACACATAGGTATATGACAAAATCAAAAATTTTCATCTGATGAAGTCTAAAGGCTGAACCACTTTACCCCAAAACCTTTTTCCCACTTTGTCATACATTTTCCCCATAGTATTGTTCTTGATATTTAAAATTTATATAAAAATTTATGTACCATTATCTTATATATATATATATATATATATATATATATATATATAGCTGGTTTCTCCAATAAGGTGTTGCATTGGCCTCGATGGCAACTACTGATCCACCTATTTGCTGTGATGGGGTGGTGCAGCCTTGGGACACAGTTTCCCCGAGACTGGGCATCTCTCAGTATAATTTTTCTCAAATGCATTTCTGTCCTTGGACAGAGATGCAATTGAGATGATAAAAAAATGACAGGTAAGTGTGTGTGTGTGTATGTATGTATGTATGTATATATATATATATATATATATATATTATATGACAGTGGAAAAAAGTTTACTTGTGACATGTTTTGTCCTTCAGGACTTCATTGGAATAAATTTGTTATGTTAGTATGATTAAACATGTGCGCAAACAAAGGATGCTGGAAATTTTAGAATTTTTTAAATCTAGCCAAATTCATTTAGTCTGCCTTTCCATTATTTTAGTTAGTAGGAATTCCATGGTGGAATATTAGATCATCTGCTAGGAATGGTTAAATGTGTACAAATTTAGTTCAATGAAGTCTTGAAAGATGAAACATGTCACAAGTAAACTTTTCCCAGTTTATTATACAATTTCTGCATATGTGTGAAGATTGAAGAAATTGTCTGACAACTATGACTGTGTTGTCCTGTTTGTGTGATATGGTGCCAGACATAGGGTCTTCCAACAGCCATTCTCTTGACCAAGGCAGGCACTACCCCCCCAAGGTACTTTATGTAGACCTCTGTGTTGAGTTTTAGGCTCTCACTAACAAATTTGTTAGTTCTTTTCTTATCATAATGATAATGCTGTACCTTTCTTATAATGATAATGCTGACCTTTCTTATAATGATAATGTGTACCTTTCTTATAATGATAATGCTGTACCTTTCTTATCAATGATAATGCTGTACCTTTCTTATCATGATAATGCTGTACCTTTCTTATCATGATAATGCTGTACCTTTCTTATCATGATAATGCTGTACCTTTCTTATCATGATAATGCTGTACCTTTCTTATAATGATAATGCTGTACCTTGCTCATCACCATTTGACTCCTTCAACTTTTTCCAAATCCTCTGCACAGTTCTCAGATTTATACCCTAACACTGTTCATAAATGTTCATATTGAAGCTTTTGCTGCAAAGACCAAGCAGTACAGCATACCATTTCCAAATTTCTGGCAGAGTGCATTGGATCATGGTGTTCTTTTTCTAACAGATGGTGCCCACCTGACTCTATATACACACACATTATTATACTTGATATAGATGTCCCATTTTTTATTTTTACTTTTAACAGTGTATGTCTATTGGTTTGCATATTTGAAAAATCTTAAAGAAAATGTTCTCTTTGACAGAACTCAAACTTGTGATCCACTTTGTAGGGGAAACACTGCTAAATCTGGTGTGCTTTACCATTTGGCTATGAAAAGCCTCATGGTTTGGAAGGCTATATTTTGTCTTTTAAGGAATTGTGATACTCTTTGTAGCCAAGTAGTAAAATGTGCTGAATCAAATAATGGTTTGCCCGGACAAAAAATGTTGCATGTTTGATTCTTTCTTAATATGCAGGTTGACAGATATAAAACACACTGTTTAAAATAACTGATTGGGCATATATTTCAAATTTAATATTTCCACTTTGACAACATTTGAAGTAATAAAAATGTCAGATTAAACATAAATCCATTAGTTCTTTAGAAATTGCTTATTGGTGGAATTGAGACTTTCCTGATGCAATCACAACTTTTCTGGGCTGGTCATGTTGCAAGGATGAGTGATGACAGAATGCCTGAGGTCCTCATATATAGCCAGTTTGATAGTTGACAAAGGACTGTTGGACAGTTGTGGCTCAGGTATAAAGACAGGCTAAAGAGTAACCTTTCAGCAGTCAATGTCTTTCATACCAACTTTAAGCAAGTTGCCCTGGATAGAAATAACTTGATATATTTGTCACCAGAATGGTATCAGAAATTTTGAAATTAGTCGTATTAACTGGCTAAGACGAAAGACAATGGCATAAGGCATCAGCAGATATTCCTGTGGTTATGTCAAGAGATCCTTACCGTTGCATAATATGTGGACTTGTATATATGTGGGAGTGAAATGTCGCATATGACAAACATAAAATTGAATGAGGTTGTCAGGTCCTCAATACGTTGAAATCAACGGAAAAATGCATCATATATATTTTTCATTTGTAAACAAGTTATTACACGACCTAGGTTTCTACCATGAGTGGTGTCTTCAGGTGATTTGCAATAACTGATTTTACTTTTTACTGTTTTTTCTGATTTTTTTAAATGCACACGTAACGGGGAATTTTTGAACATGCAATTTTTTAAATTACAAGAAATTATAAGGTTTTCATCTATGGTTGTATAAACCTAAAAGGTATTTTTTGGTATGGTTACACTTAGTCATAATTTCTGTTCTTTCATTCAAGGTCGCGTATTAACTCATTTACAAATGAAGAATATTCAAAAGTTCTACAATATAATTGTATTGAACACTTTTTTTTATACAAATGTGTACTGATTTAATTTTATTATGACCAAAAACAATCTATTATTGGGCATGTATAATGATAATATACATGCTAAAAAGTCTGCCTTCTTCTACCAAGCGCCCATAGCCCAGTGGTAGAATCGTCGACTGATGCCACTTTGGTCGGGTTTCAGTCCTGAGTTAAAAGCAATTGGAGTTTAACCGTACTGATGAGCTGTGATACAGCAAAACAGATCTGTCTGCAGAAGACTATATATATTTTCAGATGTAAACTGTAGAAAAGAGAATATGAATAAAAAAGAAATGAGGAAAACTGTACTTAGTCTTAGTTGACATCTGACTTATTCAAGGCAATTGAAATGATTTTATTTTGCACAATGTAAAGCAAAATGTTGCTGGTTACTTGAAAAACAGTTTAAGCCACTAGACACTCACACACATTCACCAAGCCTTTTAGTATAGCATTTCTTTCAAAAATGTCTAAATGATCAGTGATATACATTTGCTTATTTTTATTTTAAAAATAAATTTCTTTACAATTTTGTTAAAAATAATTTTGACAATATTCGCTAATTAAGGTTTTAATCCTTAATAAATAAATTTTGTTTGGTTATAAAAAATTTATGCTTTTTTGGTCCTGAGTTGTCCCAGTGCTCAGTTTGCGATATTGAGTTGCCCCTTCTTGTAATGGATAGTGGCTTGAATTGAGAAAATGGAGGGCTAAGCCAGAAGAATTGGGTTGTATGAGAGAAATAAATATCGTAAAATCATATGTGCCTATCAGCATGTGGCATTTGACTTTTGGTGTTGTGATGTATGATGTCATTTTTTTTCCTTCTCTCTTTTTTAGACTCCATCCTCAGAATTGCCTTGGTATCCGGAGTTTTGGAGAGCAGTACATGTGTCCAACTCTTGTGGAGGCTGCCAACAAATATATCCAGAAGCACTTCAAGGATGTTGCAAAATCTGATGAATTTCTCAATCTTGACAAAAGTGAAGTCCTTGAGATAATTTCCCGAGATGAGTTACATGTCAAGACGGAGGAACAGGTTTGTTTGCATCTAATACAAGTCAGTTCATAAGAATTTCTTTGTAAATCCATTTGGCACATAAAGGCTTTTAAATTGTCTATTTTTATGTGCCTTGACTGAACATGACCTTCATTTATTTAGGAAATTTACACTTTCACTGCTACATTGTTGTCTGGCTGTACTGGCCCGTTTGGTGGAGAAAAATAAGAAATAGCCATTTATTGGAAATAAACAGTTATAAAGAGGTTTACATCAGTTTCTCATGGTGCCACAATTTTGATTTCATTAGGATACTCTGCAGTACAGGCCAAGTTAAATGATGTTCTCAAAGCACAATATAATAAAAGTAGGTTACATTATATGCTACTATATGACTGAGTATTTAGAAATAACACTAAGTGTTAGTATATAATGCAAACACTAGGGGACCAACCATTTCATGGTGTTTTGCTGAAACCTCCTGATGAGTGGACCTCACAATTACAAAATGGTTTGTTTATGAAACTTTGAAGTCTGGGTGCTGAAAATGTGTGTGTGTGTGTGTGTGTGTGTGTGTGTGTGTATATATATATATATATATATATATATATACACACACACACATATATATAGTAACATAAATTAAGGAATATACATATGAGGAGGGTTTACAAATTTATAGTATTATTATTCAGGTGTTAATAGTAGTGCTTAATGTATAAACAGAGCTGTATTATATATATTATCCTATGTCTATGGCACAACTCGGAGTTTCATGTGTTACGCAATCATCAGGTGCATATTTCAAATTGACAGTTTTCGGAACTCAATTTGTGATGTTAGAAAAACCCCTATTTCTTACCCCAACTTCAGTTTAGCAGTATATTTACATTGTAAATTGAACATCTATTGTCATAAAGGTAAACACAAACATTTTAAGCTAATAGAATTATATTAGAGATAATGGTGACAGAGAAATATTGAAAAAATTTTACTTATTGATAATAGTGAATATTTCAGATTAATATTCAGTTGAGTAAAGCTGTACATTCTTGTATTTTCCAATACCTGAAAAATGGCCTCCATTCCTTTGGAAATTTTTTAATTTTTGAGAATATTTAAGCTTTTAAGTAGAATTGAGCGTATTGGCAATCTAAAGTAGGTGTTTAATGTGCCATGTACATATAAAGCGGGGTCGAGTTTAGCAGTATTTTTACATTATAAATGAACATCCATAGTCATAAATGTGAACACAAAATCAGGTTCAGTTTTACATTATATGTAGAAGAGGCCTGAAAGGAGTTCCACAAGTGAGAAACTTTGACACTGATATTTTAGCAAGTAGGATCTTACAGAATGAGATTGCAAATTCCACCAGCTACATTTTGCTATATTTTATCCAAGGTTAGCTGAAGTGTATTCCGCTCTTTGTTTTGAGTTCAGAATTGTCTTCTCCTAGACTGATTGCCAACCAAGGCTATATAACCCATTCTACTTTTTTATCCTTAGCCAAGATAAAAGAGATGGATTGATGATTTTCTCAAGGACATTAGTGCAACAGGATCACAAACTCTCCCCACTGAAATTTGAACTGAAGTTGGTGGTTTCATTTTCCATCCATTTAACTGTTAAACCAACTGAACACCCATCTTAATCTGGTATACAACCAAAGAGGAAAATTGAGAAGGGAAAGAATTATATCATGCTAATCTAAGAAGAGAGGACTATTTCAAGATGCTTTGTTCCTGGTTCTAAAATCACAGTTGTTGTTCTTTCAGAACAGTTGCCTTACCAAGGCTAGAGAGCCTAGTCTACCATACTATTTTACCCATAATTTTGTGGAAGCAAGATGGATTCATGTCTTAAGGGTATCAATGCAAACTGAACATAAACTATCTCAACTAGAATTTAAACTTTTGCTTTTGATTCCATTTTCCATGTTGTTGACCGTTATGCCACATGTACTTCCTCTTGGATTTAAACAAATTTCATTAACTGTCTGCTTAATTGTATTTTTTCAGTTTTCAAATAAGTTGTTTTTTTATTCATTTTTAAAAATTTTTCTATTTATTCATATTCATTTTTCTTTTTTTTTAAAATTTGTTTTGTTTTTAAATTTTTTTTGTTTTTAAATTTTTTTTTGTTTTTAAATTTTTTTTGTTTTTAAATTTTTTTTGTTTTTAAATTTTTTTTGTTTTGAAATTTTTTTTGTTTTAAATTTTTTTTGTTTTTAAATTTTTTTTGTTTTTAAATTTTTTTTTGTTTTTAAATTTTTTTTTGTTTTTAAATTTTTTTTGTTTTTAAATTTTTTTTTGTTTTTAAATTTTTTTTTGTTTTTAAATTTTTTTTTGTTTTTTAATTTTTTTTGTTTTTTAATTTTTTTTGTTTTTTAATTTTTTTTGTTTTTTAATTTTTTTTGTTTTTTAAGAGTATTAGGATAAGATTATTCACCCATGGTTAACTTGGAGTCATAACATAAAAGCTAATTATCCCTGGTAATTATCTGTTAATTTGTTAAAATTCTGCTTAAATCTTCAGGCATTCTTCTCAAGGCCTCATTTCTTAGCCTGCCTTATAAGTTACCTCTTGATTATTTTTGTTGATTCATTTTTTAATTTTGGTGAACTGCTAAATTTTATTGTCAGTCATAACTCATGCCACTTTGATTTTGAAACTAGTTTAATACCATCAATGAGGGATAAGTTGTTTAAATATATATATTTTTTAATACTATTAACAAATGTTTCTGTAATTGTTATACTTAGTAGTATAATTCCTACCCGCCATCAGCATGAATCACGCTAAACTCCCCGTGAGCAATACACTGCGCCTCCTCGGTCTCACTCTCTCAGCTGACCTTAAGTGAAACGACTACATTAAATTAAAAGCTAAATCTACTGCTAAGAAAGTCAGGTTCCTGTGTCGGGCCAGGAACTTTTTCTCTTCTGAATCCATCAAACACATTTACAAACCTACCATCCACCCATGCATTGAATACTGGTGTCATATCTGGTCGGTTGCCCCTACTGTTCACCTTGGGATTCTCGACAAGATCCAAAGAAGAATCTGTAATGTAGTTGATCATGACCTGGTGGCCCGACTCCAGTCTCTCTCTCACCGACAAGATGTGGCCTCCCTCTTTCTCTTTTACAAATACTTTCACAAATTCTTCTCAAAAGAGCTTAGCTCATTGGTGCTCTCTCTAAACTGGCAACCCTTTTACTGCGAAAACAACCATGTGTAACCACAACCTCTACTCCACCAGCTTCTTTTCTCGCACTTCCTGCCTGTGGAACTGCCTTCTGTATTTTTGTTTCCCTGATAGCTACAATCTCCAAGAGTTTAAATGCAACATCAACTGTCAGCTCTTATCTTCTTCTTTCCATCCTCCTTCTCACTTTACACTTTGCTCTCACGCAGCTCTCTTCACACCAATGTACCTGTGTTTCCCTTACCCATTTGCTGACACTTACTGTGAGCAGTTCTTCTCTTTCTTCACTCTCCTATTATGTAACCCCCTGCGCACCAGTGGCAGTTCTACTTTGCTTGGGGTGAGACAATTATTAAAAAAAAAAAAAAAGTTATTACTTCAGTTATTGACAAATAAATTTATTTTTTACCAGGTATTTGAAGCTGTGATTTCTTGGGTAAAGAAAAATGGTGAGAAAAGAAAAGATGCTTTACCTGAGTTAATGGTGCAAGTCCGCCTCCCACTGCTTACACCACAGTACCTCTCTGATTGTGTTGCTACTGAGGAATTAATCAAGAGCTCTATACCATGCAGGTGAGTATTTTTCAGATATTACTTAGAAATTGTTCCAATTTAATTACTAAAGTTTACATCTGTTAATTTGTGGATACTGCCTTATACCTTCTGATTTCATATTGATTGTGCCCCTGAGCAAGGCGTATGTGTGTATTGTGTGTGACAGGTAAATTGTTACCATTTTATATTTTTTAATTTTACGCATATGTGTGTTTTGTTTGTTTTTTTATTTTTGTCGACTGCATAAAATAGTAGGGTCAGTTGGGCACTGTTTGTGAGAAAAAGAGCACCATGATGCACTTTCCTCCACCAGAAATTTGAAAATGGCATGGTTTCCTGTGGCTGCTGGAAGAACCTATGTCTGGCAACAGGACTCTGCACCATGCCACACAAGTAGGAGAACCCACTCATGGCTGTCAGACAATTTCTGTGACAACATCACCCCTTATGTCTTCATATATTATTGGCAATTAAACAACAACAACCACCACCCAATTATTATCTGGAGTATCATTGCTAAAACCAAATCTTATAATGGAAAAGGAGATAGATGTCACTTATGTCTTTTAGAAAAACTTGTCAGCTTAAATCAAATAAATAACCCTAATTTACTAAACAAAAAAGTGAACTGATGACCACATGCTTCCATAGAAAAAGATTACTCAAATACTTAGACCCAGATTAACATAGATTCTCCTATGCATTTTTTGCTTTCTTTCTGGCTCACTTGCTTTCTCCCTTTCTTTTCCCCACAAATATTATTAATAATAATAATAATAATTGTGAATTACCCACCCACTTTGAATTTATCTCCCAGCGGAACGAGAAATCGGGGAGTAGAGTTCGAATTCCAGCTGAATTCGTTGCATTCACTTACGCACAAATACCCTTGGGAAAGGTATTAATCCGTCTCTTCCTTCCAGTTATGGGTTAAATGACAGGACAGATTGGGTTCTATAGCCTTGGTCGGCAACCAGTCTACCGCAGAAAGCAATGACAACCTACTGCGGGATAATCTTCTGCCCAGTCAGTCATGTCTCTTTCGAGACATGATCGCCCAAGCGTGTATCACGTATGGCACTTAACTGACTGACTGAATTTTTGTATATTTTTATTATACTCTTTATAAATTAAAAAATACTACCCTAACATTGTAAGATTTACCTTAATGAGCATTGAGTGAACTTAAATTCAAATCTCTTAAATGATCAGTTTGTAATATGCATCTCATGATTGTGAGATGTATGAAACTCAGAGTTGTCTAACTGATGTAGGTTAATATATATATATATATATATATATATATATTGTACTTTTGTTATTACAAAGGTTTATAAAAACATTATATTACTACACAAAAATTTTCATGTTTCAGAACAATACTGTTCTTTAGGTGATATTTTGAAATAAATGGTGAAAATGAATTAGAAAATATAAGATGAATTCATGGTTATTTAGAAAATTAAGGAGTGGTAGTTGGAGAATATGCTTGTTCGTGATCAAAGCTCTACTTTGTATTGAGTACTCTTTATAAAAGTAAATGCATAAACAGTGGGTTTTAATCTACCTGTTCTTTCATTTATCTATAGTCAGTGATAACTAATATAAAAATGTTCAGTAAAAGTTATCTGGACTTAGCAGTTCTCTGTACAAAAGCAAATTTATTTTTATTTTTTACAGAAAGATTTCTTTTAAATATACATTTTTAACTAAAGAACAGAAATTTACATAAATAAAATTAATATGTATATGTCAGTTTATTCTTCATGTGAGAAATACTTTTCCCTAAAAGTATCATTAAATTCAGAAAATGAAAAAAAATATCTGCAGATATCAATGTCGTAAGCAGTTTCAAACTTGTAAATAACAACTATAACTTTGTAAACAATCAGGCACCAATTTTACACTTCATCAATCTTATCAATATAAAAAATCAATTTCTTTCTAACATATGTCATGGCTGAGGAATGTCATCTTTGTGCTGTGTCCCTTCAGGATGTAGGCGATCATGGCTCCCCACAACTTCCTGTTTATTTTGTAGCTCTTAATAAATTTTATCTTTTTGTAGCTCTTAATAAATTTTATCTTTCTGTAGTTCTTATCTTCTTGTTCTCTCTCCTAAATCTTGATCTGACATTCAATTTTACTCAAGCTCTTTAAGTAAGTTACGCATTCTTTGCTTCTACCCCTCCTGCCTTTAATATGTTCTGTAAGTATCAAATTTTCCAAGCCCTCTTTCCTCATTATATGCTCTAGAATTTTGAACAGTTTCTTCCTGTTGTTAAGTATAAGTGTCCTGTTTTGTTTCCATCTTCTCTAAAACTTTGTCATTGCTCCCATATTCAGTCCATGTTATTCTCAGCATTTTCATGTAGAACCCATTCCTGTTGCTTCAAGTCTCTTCTTCATTTGTGAGGAGTTCAGTGTTCATTGTCTTAAAGGAGGACTAATCTTACATAACAGTTCTGTACTTCTTCTGCATCACTCAAAAAAAAGACTTGTCTAAGAACTTACACTAATTCTCTGAGATTATTTTGACAATATGATAAACTTTTGTTGGGCCTATCAGAACAATATCCCCACCCTCATTATCTTCTATATCATGTTGATTGGCTATTTTCATGAAGGACCTAACTTCCAGTCCAGTCATCAACTTCCTCCAATATAATCCTATATTCATGAATAAAAATTACTACTGAAAAATCATTTTACATATATTTCTGTACTCACACGTTTTTCATTGTGATGCTTAATTGTGAGAGTTTAGGCTAGAGTTATGAAAGCAACCAGTTTTATTAATATTTTGTATCTTTTCTCTCTGTTTATATATGCAACATCAACTTCTTGAAATATTTTCTTGCTGGTCAATCAACTCTTTTGCTTATTACAAATATTATTCTCTTATTTCTATCTGACATTCTGAAAGTCAGTTTTTTTTCCTCTGTTCTTGTTAATGCTTTCATTTTCTTTAGTGATTATTTTATAATCTCTGTTTAACTTTTTGCAATTTCCAACATTGTGTTCATATGACTCTCACTTTACAATAACTTGTTTCTCCTTTAAGCTTCTATCTTTCTTACGACCAATTGCAATCTTCATTTATTTAAAATTAAAAAATGGCTATCAGTTACTACTTCACTGTTTAATTTTATTTCCTATATGATAAACAACCCTTGAATTGAATAATAAAATCTCACACCACCAAATAAATTTTTGTAAATATCTATAATAAGTGAATATAATAAGCTAAAATTCACAGGGTATATTTCTCATGTTTTGAAAATTTTACTCCTGTCAGTTAATATCAATTTTATTGTTAAAAAAAAAACATTGACTTGCATGAGAAAATGTGGCTTGCTGTAATTAATCTCTCCAATTCCAAACAATTACTTTCTATTTAACAGGGTCCTGGGTATGATAATAAACTGTATCCGGCAGCAAGGCCTCTGATTGGGAGGTTGTGAGGATCATGGAACCACCTCTTAATTGCTGTTGTTGCCAGGTTCACTTTGACCTGGGGTGGTAGCACCTGTTAAGGTCCCAGCTATGGCCAAATAGCTAACCCCCAAACTGTGGTCAAAACCTTATGAAAGTATAAAAATAGACTTTTATAGTAAAAATTCCAGGAATACATTTTTGAAAAGATACATGCCAGCAATACATCTGACTCTCAATAAAAACCACTTTACAAAAATATGTTAAAGAAAGCTGATCTATGAACTTATTTCTTACAAAGAATATATATTCTATTCATACAAATCTATTGTAAAAATTTTATCAGCATTAAATAACCCATTCAGGTTGATATGCTGTAGAACAAAAAAAACAAATCTATTTAACAGCTTCCTCAGATTTATAAAAACAAAAATATTCTGAATTGAACTGATTTTTATAATTGCAGGGATTTATTAGATGAAGCTAAAGACTATCACTTAATGCCTGAGAGACGGCCTCTTCTTCAGACATTCAAAACTCGACCTCGTTGCTGTACTGATATCCCAGGAATTATATATGCTGTTGGAGGACTCACCTCATCAGGTAAGTGACTGACTGGGAAATGTAAATGTTAGTATTAAATTTTATAGCATTATCAAACTGGTGACCACAGATGCAGGATTGGTATTAAACCAAGAGATTAGTATTGAAAAAAAAGTTAAAGGAATTTTTAAAGAGATATTTATTTAAAGGAATCCTTACATGATTTTTATTTTTTTCAAAGCTGTTTCAATATTGTGTTTTTTCCAAGTTCTCTCAAGACTTGAATAGATCCCTCTCCACCTAGGTCATTCTTATTCCATTGCTTCATCTTTTATTCAGTCAGTCAGTCAGTTAAGTGCCATATGTGAAACGCGCTTGGGCGATCATGTCTCGAAAGAGACATGACTGACTGGGCAGAAGATTATCCCGCAGTTGGTTGCCATTGCTTTCTGCGGTAGACTGGTTGCCAGCCAAAGTTATAGAACCCAATCTGTCCTGTTATTTAGCCCATAACTGGAAAGAAGAGACGGATTAATACCTTTCCCAAGGGTATTTGTGCATAAGTGAATGCAGTGGATTCAACTGGAATTTGAACTCGGCTCCTTGATTTCTCGTGCCAAGCCGATATCCACTGCACCACAATATTCCCAAATAGTTCTAACCTGAATAATACATTGTCTTCTGAAATATTCTTGCAGTCTTTGTGTTGGTTGGTCAAAATCCAGATTGCTTTGTAATCTTAACACATATACAAGGTTTTTCCTCCTCATTCTAAATGAGACTACCATGCATTGCGGTCTTAATGTGTCTTATAGCCACATCATGTTGAAAGACCAGTATGATCAGCAAAGTTAAGCAATATATTGATTGTCATATAGAATTGATGCCCCACTTTATATCCATATTATAATTGTTTATCAACTATTGGTTAATTTATGAATCCACCTCTTCCTCCCCAGTTATTGGGTTAATAAGACTTGTATCACTAAATCATTATCTAAAAAAAAATGTTTTCATAATCGAAAAAATCATTTTCTGGCTTTAAGTAACCTGTAAAGGGTAGAAAAGGAATAAATCAATCAACAATCTTAATATATATATATACACTATTTTCTTCCTCATTTTTAATGAGATTGCATTGCAACCGAATATTCATCAAAATAATCTTGCGACCCCTTGTTCTTTTATTTGGGACTTGAGAGGACACTTACACAGAAAATGAATTTTTTGTGTAATTTTATGAATTTATTGATGGAAAATCATGTAACAAATTTCCCCGTGGGGATTATCTGAAGACCTCCAAGATATTGTGGTAGATTAAAATGTAAAAAACGATTGAGGCGTTTGGAATTTGAAGGTACTGCAGAATAAAAAACGAGAAAATCACGTTTAAAGTTTGTCAACATTCAAAATGCCATAACTTTTAATCTATTTCAGATAAACCACTCCACTATTTTTAAAGGAAGTTAGAAGCATCTACTTTAACATACAGACACTTACAACAGAAAAGCTTTGTGGCATTTTGAAGCTAAACTTTATGCACATATAACGCAAACCAAGCACCACTGTAGCACAACTTTTGCTCAACAAAATAGTGCCATTATGCTCCCAGAAGCCAGATAAAAGGTTAAAAATATGTCTAATAGCAAACATAAACTTTCACATAAACGCACTAATGAATTTACTAATTCACTAATTATTATACACTGTTACTGGTTAGATAACAACCATAATGAGTAGACAAAAATATTAATAGTATAAAAACATAAACACTATTGAGATTTGGTGGAAGGTGCCATCTACACCAACACTCAGCATGAGCCTGCACAGTCAGGCAGGAGTGTATTCGACATCATTATGAACCATGGGAATTTAGACCTTGTTGTGAGTATCTGATGATACAGTCAAGTTGCTTTCCAGATAGAGTAAGGTTTGGGGAATACAGTGTTATGCTTAACTGATTTTCACATACATGGCAGAAAGTATCTTCTTGTACTGAAGGCCTCAATTGTAATTTCATTTGATACATCTTTTTAAATTTCAGCAGCAATTTTGTTGGTGTTTATTACCTAACAGTTCTTCATTGAAATTAAGTTAGAAAAACAATTGTAGTTGTAGTGACTATTTATTTCATTACTTATATTGGTTTTCACACCTGAAGCACTGCTAAAAGGAATGCACAGGAGGACAGAATCATAATAGGCTTTAAATTAATCGAGGACTGTTGCTGAGCATTAAGAGTGGGTTTACCTTTGGTAAGAGTTAAGACTAGAAGACACACACACACACACGAAATGAAAGTTGAACTTTTTCTTTCTCATCCGTAAAGAAGAGAATTTGATATTTTTTTTTTTTTAAACAAGTTGATTGCATCTCATATGAAATGTTAAGTTTGCAACAAAAGTATGAAACTGGTTTTAAAGAAATGTTTTGATGACTGTGAGACTATGGATACCCAATATAGGAAGATGTGGTTTTATCTTGATCTCAAATGTTTTTGTCTTATAGCCAGCAGGTGGTTCTTTTTGAAGTCTGGTCTTCAAAGTGACATCCACTTTGAGTGAAGGGGAATGGGGGGAAATAAAAGAGTGAATGAGGGGTTGTTGGAGACAGTGACAATGAACCAGATATTGCTTATTTCTAAGTTCTGGTCTATTCCACGGTCATTTCTGGGTGCAATTCTATTTCAGTCATACTTGGAATTGAGGGTCAGTACTGGTCTGCTCTTGTAAGAATTGTTGATTATGCGGATCTAATGTAACCTATTTGTGTTGCCAACTACATATCGGGATGTGTAGATGGATGAGGAGTAAGGGAAAGAGTTGGTCTATGAGATCAACATAGAAGTTGTCCCAAGTGTCACCTACTTATCCATCCAGACAAAGCACTAAATAAAATATCTAAATATAATATTGGAAACAGTTTGTGCATTCTCATTTCTTGATGTTCCATTTGTTTTTCATCTTCATTACATTGTGAGCGTGCAGTGGACCCTTTCCCAGTTTTCAGTGTACACTATAATGAATTGAAGAATCAGACTGCAACATTGACCAGTCAGTGGAAAGCTTGGTGAGGGTCTCATATGTTTATAGCTGTACAAAATCTTATATCACCATATAATTCATCTATCCACACACAAAGAATCAAAAGCAGTTGGTTGCATTTCAAAAGGTTTTTAAGAGAGAAAGGAACATTAATTCCTCCTCCCACCCCCTGAAATCACTGGGAATACATTTATGAGGATATTTACAAAAAAAAATTATATTTCATAATTTGATCAAAAATATAAAAGACGCACACATTTTAAATTTATAATTTTGTAAACACATTCCTGACCCCTAGTTCTACCATGTCCTCATCTTTTAAGAAAAACTCATTATTTTGGCAACCTGAATCACAATTTCATAGAAAATCACTACAAGATCTCTTTATCAGTAATTGCCTATACTTCTGAGATGAGGTAGTATTTACATTATTTGGACTATTGTCCTCATTTTTTTAATTTTTTTTTATTTTGCAACAAAGATGAGGACAATAGTCTAAATAATGTAAATAGTGTCTATCACGAAACAAAACCTCTGATTCATTCTGATAAATGACTAAAGTCTTTTCATTTTCTTTGGCCATTACAAATAATTATTTCACTAAAAAAAATTTCAACAAACAAAAATATGTAATCTTTTAAAAGTAATGAAATCTATGGTATTTAAAATCACCTGACATACTGTCAATTCTCCAACAGGTGTACTTGATTACCATGCAGTTAATTACTGTAGAAGAGAAACAAGAAAACCTGGTAAATGCACAAAATAGATAAATTTTTTGTTTATTACTAAAAATACACTGTAGAAATACAAGAATTTATGTTTGGCATATTTTTGCACTGAAAAAAAATGGCTAAGAATTTTCAGCATAATCTTCATACACTGAATGCAATTCTGGTGAGAATAATTGGTACAATCTGGTTAGGAGTTAAATTGGCACTAAATATTTGGATTCAAGACAAAACTGAATAAATGATAAGCTTCAACAAAATAGTTACAAAAATAGTTACCTTCTTATTAATGAATGAAATTATTTTAATAATTTATTCTTAGGGAAAAAAACATTAAAAAATATTCTTTACTTAATATATATCTAGAAAATTTCTCAAAAGAAACCACTTTTCATGTAATTTCTTACAGGTGATTCACTCAGTACTGTGGAATGCTTTGATCCTGTGAATCGAAGGTGGAAGATTGCTGAAGCTATGAGCACAATGCGCAGTCGGGTTGGTGTGGCAGTTCTTAACTGTAAGTGATTTTTTTTTTCATATTTTATTTAGGATTTTTATTTTTATAATTTTTTTTTTATTATTATGCATCTAAAAAGAATTCTCTTCCATTTTAATGTTATCTTCACAAATTTTAATAGATATTTTTTATCACAAATTTTAATAGATATTTTTTATCACAAATTTTAATAGATATTTTTTATCCAAATTTTAATAGATATTTTTTATCACAAATTTTAATAGATATTTTTTATCACAAATTTTAATAGATATTTTTTATCACAAATTTTAATAGATATTTTTTATCACAAATTTTAATAGATATTTTTTATCACAAATTTTAATAGATATTTTTTATCACAAATTTTAATAGATATTTTTTATCACAAATTTTAATAGATATTTTTTATCACAAATTTTAATAGATATTTTTTATCACAAATTTTAATAGATATTTTTTATCACAAATTTTAATAGATATTTTTTATCACAAATTTTAATAGATATTTTTTATCACAAATTTTAATAGATATTTTTTATCACAAATTTTAATAGATATTTTTTATCACAAATTTTAATAGATATTTTTTATCACAAATTTTAATAGATATTTTTTATCACAAATTTTAATAGATATTTTTTATCACAAATTTTAATAGATATTTTTTATCACAAATTTTAATAGATATTTTTTATCACAAATTTTAATAGATATTTTTTATCACAAATTTTAATAGATATTTTTTATCACAAATTTTAATAGATATTTTTTATCACAAATTTTAATAGATATTTTTTATCACAAATTTTAATAGATATTTTTTATCACAAATTTTAATAGATATTTTTTATCACAAATTTTAATAGATATTTTTTATCACAAATTTTAATAGATATTTTTTATCACAAATTTTAATAGATATTTTTTATCACAAATTTTAATAGATATTTTTTATCACAAATTTTAATAGATATTTTTTATCACAAATTTTAATAGATATTTTTTATCACAAATTTTAATAGATATTTTTTATCACAAATTTTAATAGATATTTTTTATCACAAATTTTAATAGATATTTTTTATCACAAATTTTAATAGATATTTTTTATCACAAATTTTAATAGATATTTTTTATCACAAATTTTAATAGATATTTTTTATCACAAATTTTAATTTTAAGATATTTTTTATCACAAATTTTAATAGATATTTTTTATCACAAATTTTAATAGATATTTTTTATCACAAATTTTAATAGATATTTTTTATCACAAATTTTAATAGATATTTTTTATCACAAATTTTAATAGATATTTTTTATCACAAATTTTAATAGATATTTACATACCTAAAACGTTTATCAACTGTCTTGATATTAAATCATACTTCCATCAGAAAATAAACACCAACTTTTTATTTCTTTCTTTCTTCGTTGTTCTACCATTCATTTTAGAAACTGGTCTCTTAAAAAGTTTTTCTGTCTCTTTTTAAGAGACCAGTAAAAGAGTGCTGGATTGTTCTATGATATCAATCTCCTTACATGGCAGTGAATGTTGGACAGTCTTCCCACGGATCAGGAAGAAAGTGAGAAAAAAAAAAAAGAACTAACGATCAACCTTCTCACTTTCAAATGGTTTCTCTCTTTCTGATTTGTCTATCAATACATACACATAAATATAATTTTCTCTTTTGTGAGCTAGGCTTACTGCCATATCACATTTACACATTGGTTCTTATATGATCACTAAAGTTAAGCAACATTGAGTTTAATCAATACCTAGATGGGTGACTGCTTGTGAATACCAGGAACTGTAGAAAGCAAATCAGTCTTCATAACTCGGGTCCATACAGAATAACTGCTTTCACATTGTGTCGAGAAAGGACATGACTTTAAATTTCAATAAAGATTTGTACATTGCCATTGTATGTGAAAATGATAATCTTGTTAATTTCTGTTTTTCTTTCTCCAGCCAAGCTGTATGCTATTGGTGGTTATGATGGCCATGATCGCCTCAGCACAGTTGAAGTGTTTAAGCCTGACACAAAACGATGGAGGAAAGTGGCCTCCATGAACTGCAAAAGAAGGTAATTGTTATAATCTTTTGAGATTTTGGCTTACATAATGGAAATTATAATTTTTATAAAGACCTTATTGAAATATTGGAAATAATGTATCTCTTTGAATAGTGTGGGCACCTCGACATGGTCTAATGGTTAGCAAGCTCATCTTACTAGAATCATTATAACTGAGTAGTGAGTTCGATCCTCAGTGGGTAGCCCATACTTTCAGCTATGCTTAGAAAATCACCTTCCTCCAGGTTTGGGGGTTGGGCACAGGGCTAACAACCCTGCCCCATAAAAGACAGCTTGTTACGGAAGCAGCAAAGACACTGCCCTACACACCATTGGGTGTAATGGAAAATGTTTGAATAGTGGGTGCTACTTATTTTTTTTTTTCTTTATTTATATTTTTTTAACATGAAAGAAAAATTTACACTCTGGCAGAATTTTTGAAAAAATGTTGAATTAATAAAAAAAAAATCCATTACTTTCTCTAAAATTCACTTTGTTTGGATTTGGATATGAAACTGTCCAGATATAAAAAATTTTGTGAAATCTATGATGCAAGTAGTTTTTGGTTAGAAAGGTACAATTTTGGCCTTACCTGACTAACTGGTGCATGTAGCTCAGTTCGTCAGAGCCTATCAGATTTAATGATATCTCCCTTTGCTCTGAGGGATGCAAATTGGAATCCTGCCAGAGAGCATAAATTTTTAATAAAAATTCTTGAATATTCGGGCCAGTAGATGAAATGAAATAAATATACTTCTTTTCTTGCACTTCCTACCTGTGGAATTCCCTGCCATTTACTTGCTTCCTCAACAGCTACAATCTCCAAGAATTTAAATGTAAAGTCAATAGTCATCTCCTATCTCACTAACCTGCATCCTTTCTCTCATGCTCCCTTCTCCATCCACGCCACTCTCATCAGTATTCTTATCCTTCTCTTACCCACTTCCCGAGACCCTCTATAACCTGTCACTCTTTTTCATAACTTTCCTCATATGTAACCCCCTGCAAAACAGTGGTAGTAAAATGCCTTGCTTGGGGTGATATGATTATAAAAAAAAAAATCTATAATATTATAATGTGGATACAAAGTGGGGTATCAATTCTACATCACAATCAATATAAATGGATCCCTCACTTTATGGCCACATTCATCCTTCTCTTACCCATTTCCTGACATCCCCCTATAATCTGTCACTCTTTCTCATAATTTTCCTCCTATGTAACCCCCTGAAAAACAGTGGCAGTAAAATGCCTTGCTTGGGGCGATATGATTATAAAAAAAAAATACCATTTAATAAATAAATGGAGTGTCTACTCAAATACAAGTAGCCACTCTATATAATGTTTGAAATGATAAAAAAACATTTTAGCATTTTATTCGATTCCTTTGTTTATTTGGAGGGTTGTGAGTAATATTTTTTTTTGTTTGTATGCTCACTTGGAAAATTTCTTTTATTTGGGAATTATTTTACTAATAAATTGTTTTAATCGTGTTCCATAGTTTTCTCTCCTCGTCTATTTCTTCTTTTCTGTAAGAACTGTCTCCTTTGTTGTCATAATAATCACCAATGTTTTTCTTCCAACAAAGTATTAGCTGAAAGGATTCATAAAGGAAAAAATAATACCTTTGCATCTTTTCAAATCAGTCAGTATATATGAATAGAATAATTTAACAATTGGTCTATATTTAAATATGCTTGACAGATGCCTTTTTTCTTTTTTTTTCTTTTTTTATTACATACATTTAAACACATTTATACACACTTAATTTAAAATAAGCATATATTGCTTTTATTACATGTGGTATAGGTTTCCTACATTTAAAAATGATCATCTATTACTTTGTTACATGTGATGCATATCTGACCAATGAAATCAAACCTCAATTAACATACTGTCTCTTTGGTATTTTTGAAAAAAAATGTAAATCATTATCCTATTAACAAATCTCTGAAGAAGCTTAATAAAGCGAAACATGTTAGATTAAAAACACTTCCTACCTGTTCTTTACTTATTCTATTCATTTTGTTGGTTTTCAATCCATATATTCAACTCACACTCACACACACACACTATATGTTCCAAAGGTAGTCAGCTGGGGGGTGGTAGAAGGGATAAGCTGTTTCAAGTAGCTTCTGACAACTAAGGCCAGCACCAAGGTGGACAAAGAACAGGGTGAATCACTGCTGCCTCATAACCAACTGTTTTGGTTAAATGGAGCTAGTCAGTCCGTTTAAGGAAAGAAAAACACAGATTTTAAACATCCACTGCCTTGCAACCATATTCAGATATGGAAAGGTTACAGAAGTAAATCCAGACAGAATATCTGGAGTGAAGCCCTGAAGGTGGTGAGCTATCAAAACTGATAAATTTTTGGCAACGTCGGCAGCCAAATCATCCCCAAATGTCAGTCAGTCAGATACATGCTTGGGCGATCATGTCTTGAAAGAGACATGACTGACTGGGCAGAAGATTATCCCGCAGTAGGTTGCCATTGCTTTCTGTGGTAGACTGGTTGCCGACCAAGGCTATAGAACCCAATCTGTCCTGCTATTTAACCCATAACTGGAAGGAAGAGACGGATTAATACCTTTCCCAAGAGTATTTGCACTTAAGTGAATGCAAATGGATACAACTGGAATTCGAACTCGGCTTGCCGGCTTCTTGTTCCGAGCTGATATCCACTGCACCACAACGCACATATGCTCTGTATTCCTTTGAATGTTGTCATTGATAACTGTGTACCCTTATGAATGGGGGAGGGACATAAGTAGTATGAGCTCATCAATGATGTAAGCGCAGCTTCAAACTTGACATTTGCAAATAAAACAAAGAAGTACAGATAACTGAAATCATGGCTCAATTTTACGTTATATTACGAACAGGACCCCACTTATAAAATGTTAAAAAAATCAATGTTTTTTAGTCTTGATAAATGTTATGATTTGAGAAGGAATGCTAATCTACAAAATTTATTCTCTGCCCAAATGTTTTACAAGTAGACCAAGTAGTGCCAGAAATGCTGCTGTTCTTTAACTAAACTAACAATGATAATTACAAATTATAAATCAAATTTTTTGTATGTTTCAGTGCTCTGGGCGCAGCTTCACTTGGAAGAAAGCTTTATATTTGTGGTGGCTATGATGGAGTGTCCTCACTGCGGTCAGTTGAAGTTTACGATCCTAAAATCAATGTGTAAGTTTGGCTTTTATTTTATCATTTTTATTAATTCTTTGAGTTTTATATTTATCTCTTGAAATGAAAAGAAAATTGTATAAATGTGTGAATTGTTTTAAAAAGAAGAAACTATATAATGTTGTTTTATCAAAGTATCAATTTGCAGGAAGTGACTTTTTTTCCAGTTATTTCCAATAATGAAATTATAAATATTATTGCTCTTGTTAATATGATCAAGTGGAAGGAAAACCCTGTTTTTAACCTCTCTTCCCTTAAAGTTTCATGACATACTGATTTGAAAATCTTTTTTAATAAAAACAAGATTTCTGCATATTATTATTATTATATTTATTTATTTTTTTTTGAAGCTGGACAATAATTTCCAACATGTTGAAACATCGCAGTGCAGCAGGAGTAGCTGTGTTAGATGAAGAAATCTATGCTTGTGGAGGACATGATGGATTATCAATATTTGATTCAGTAAGATAATTTGATTGGCTTTCTTTTTTCGTTCTTGCCTTTTTTGCTTTTTTTGGTTATTGTCAAAGTCATCAGGGGAAATAACTGAATATTTTGAATTTCTACCATTTCTTTTTTTTTCTTTGAAGAATTTAAAGTTAAATTTGATTTCTGTCTCCTTTTTTTCCCATAATCTGTTTTGTAGGCATTTATTTGATCATATCTGTGTAATGTGTCTTTTTAAATATTTGCATAATGTTTTAAAAAAATTTTACTTTCAACAAATAACTTAAAAATTACATTCTTGGTGAAAAATATGTGCATGCTTTAATAATTCCCTTGAGCCCCTGTCTTGGAATAAAACAGTTGTCCAATACTTAGATGTAGAGTTTAATCAGTAAACTAGCAATGTGTGCCCATTATATGAAACTCAAATTTAAGGTATGTGAACACTGGATCTAATCATTTTGCTAACGAGGTAGTAAAAAATTTAATTAAAAAAAAAACAAACCTAAAATCCAACCTGCAGTTAAAATTGTCTACCCATTTAAATAATCTATGGTCTTTATCTTATCCAGACAAAATTAAAAATTAACATGTCTAGACACCAAGCCATCTTGCTTCCTTTCATGACCCAGATCTTCAAACTCCATAATTACCTAATTCTCATTTTGATTGAACAATATTGACACACCTGAAGCATTTTCTCCAACTACCATTCCCTAGTTTTCTAAATAACCATGAGTTCATCTTATATTTTCAAAATATATCCTTTTCACCATTGATTTTGTGGTGGAGACTTACCTTGCCGAAGCAAGAGAAAGCGGTTTGTCTGCACGTGCGTTTGTAGACGTAATGGAACCACGACGTGAACTCATGCAGGGCAGTTTTTGGAATGACACGGCGCAGGCGTCATTGGTGAAATGGGAGAAATTATGAGACCAAAAACACATAAAAAGAGCCAACTTCTGTTTCAGAGGCACTTCGCCGTTGGCGACTCGATAAGGTTACACCGGTGTTCGGGAGACAGCGTTTTGCTTACGGTGTGCAGGAAACGGAGTCCCTAGTAAAGCAGTGTTCTAGGTTCTACGAGAAGCAGCTGGGAGAACAGATCCAAGTGGTCATTAATTTGTCTACGAACTACACTCCGAGAAGACTCAAATACTCACAAGCTATTTCGGCTTATATCACGATTTTCATTATGGACGACAAAGTCTTTGATGTCTGGTTGATTCCTGAGTTCAGTGGCACTGCCACTGATATGTCGATCGTTGAGTTGATCGAAAATGCAGAGTTGGTCTGAGAACTCTGTGCTATAGATAAAATTGAGCAGATTCTATCATTACAACTCCGAGGCGGTGCTCTTGCTGTATACAGGCAGCTCAGCAAGGAGCAGAAACCAGATGCAGAGCAGATTAAACGGGCCCTCATGACCGCATATACAACAGATGCATTTGATGCATACGATCAATTTGTTACTTGGCAACTTCGCTCGGGTGAAACAGTAGACGAGTTTCTAGCTGAACTACATCGTTTAGCTCGGCTGGTTGAGGGATCGTTGCCCGAACGATGGATGATATGTGCGTTTGTTTCGGGGTTGCCACAATATATTAGGCAGCTTTTTCGTGCCTCGTCCAGAATGGAGACCATGACATTGGAGCAGCTTTTGACTTGAGCACGGGCTATTATGACTGACAATGGAAACTCTAAGGAGTCGGTCGCTGCATCCACTGGCAAAACACATTCAGATGCAGAGTTGCTCCTTGATAACTCACGCAGTGAGACCTTTCTTTGCTACAAGTGTTCTGGGCCCAACCACATGGCGAAGGATTGTATGCAGGGATGCCAAGTGAGGTCAGACAGTCGAGTGCGGAAGTCTCGCCGTGAAACCCAATGCTTCAGATGCAACAAACTTGGAGATATGTCATCAAGATGCCAGGGAAACACCCAAGGGGAGGAGACGTCAGTGCCAGTCTCTTCCCTGAGCAAGTGAGAACCAAGAAATTGCCCACCGTAAAAGTGCTCGTGGATGGGCGAGAGTGCACAGCTCTGGTGGATTCCAGCTGCTTGCAGACGCTGGTGAGCAAAGCTGTGTGTCACTATTGGAGACAGAAGGAAGTAGGAGTGCTGACGGCCAACAGGAAGACTTTAAAGTGCCGGGGGCACGGCAGAATAAAATTGGAAGTTGGGCAGGCTCAGCCCATGAACATTGAGGTCCTAGTCGTGGATGGACAATTGTTGGGTTTTGACCTGCTTATTGGCATTGATGCGATCAAACAGCTAGGAGGTGTTTGCCTGATGGAATCGGGTGAGGCATACTTTGGAGACCTGGATGGATGTGCCGCCATTTCTATTGATGAGCCCGATTTCAGTGTAACATTTGATGAAAAGCAAAAAGTGTGGACTGCAACATGGAAATGGGCAAGTGGTCGCTTGCCCGGCGAGCTGACAAATAACGTGCAAGAGTACACTGTGTCAGACCATGCCCGGGATGCGTATGAGAAAGAACTCTTGCTATGGCAGCGTAACGGATGGTTGCTGCCATATCCTGAGGAGGAACTTGGTCCACCCAAGGGTCTAATTCCCTTGATGGCAGTCGTGCAAGAGCACAAGCAGAATATCCGGCCGGTACTTGACTACCAAGAATTAAACGGATTTGTAGAAGCATTCACTGCCGATGCCGAAGTGTGCACGCAAAAACTCAGAATGGTGACAACAAGGAGTTGATGTGTTGCTTTTAGATCTGCGACATGCCTACTTACAAATCCACATTGACAAGGAGCTGTGGCCATTCCAAACAGTCATTTTCAAGGGCAAGCGGTTCTGCCTTACACGATTGGGTTTTGGCCTAAATGTGGCACCACTCATCATGAAATCTGTTGTTGACGCTATAATGTCCCAAGATCGTGTGATCAAAAGTGCCACGTCGGCTTACGTTGATGACATTTCTATCAATGAGAGCCTGGTTCCTGCAGCGCGCGTTCAACAGCACTTTTCAGATTACGAGACCAAAAACACATAAAAAGAGCCAACTTCTGTTTCGGAGGCACTTCACCGTTGGAGACTCGAGAAGGCTACACCGGTGTTCGGGAGACAGCGTTTGCTTATGGTGCGTAGGAAACGGAGTCCCTAGTAAAGCAGTGTTCTGGGTTCTACGAGAAGCAGCTGGGAGAACAGATCCAAGTAGTCATTAATTTGTCTACAAACTACACTCAGAAGACACAACTACTCACAGATTTTTAACATATTGAAACATAAAAATTTTTGTGTAGTGATATAATTCTTTTATAAACCATTGTAATAACAAATGTACTATATATATACTAAGGTTTGTTATATTTATGAATAAAAAAGTGCTCAATATCAGTGATAGTGTATGGAATTATAAAAATGAACACTCAAGTCAACATCAAAGTGGCTAGTCTTTCATGCTGCAATGCGATTGTCAAACCATATGTGTTATGCTTTGTCTGAGCTATATTGAGCACTTTGAACTATAGATATTGCATACCTTTAAACTATCTTTTATTATATCTATATCTATCTATATATATATATATATATATATATATATATATACTTACTGATACAACTTACTGACGAGCCGTTGTGTGAAACCGCGGTAGGTTTTGGCGATCTTGTGATTTTTTTACGTATATATATATATATATATATATATATATATATATATGAATAGAGACAAAAAATAACTTAGCTAACACAGTTTGTCCTCTGAGGGATTTTGTCAAGACAAAAGTGCTATACTACTATACCCATTCATCTTAAACAGAATCTTTGTCAGTTAGGGTTTTAATTTATCTTGCTGTATTTCTATTCTGGAACTGGTATTTCCTGTGTTTTACCCAATTTCACACCCTAGGAAGTTTTTCATTAGGGCTTCCCATAACCCTGTCCCCTCACCAACCAGCAAATCCACAAGAGCTGAGAAGAAATTGTTTATTTCAAATTTCTCCTCTGTCTAATAAAAATTACAAAAGGATTGACCAAATGTAGGAAAATCATATAATTAATCCAGTGGAGGAGGAGGAGTTATTTTTATTGTCCTGTTTGGTTTCCATTAACAACTAGCTTTCTTAACTAGAATTATCATTAACACCACATCTGATAAACTCCCAACCTGTTAATGCATTTCGTTTATCATTATTCACAACCTAGCAATCTCTTCTGTAAATAATGCCACTTACTAGGCATTATTATTGTATACAGGTCTTAAGTAGCATGAACCTGTATCTAGTATTCACTCCTTGCTTTCCACTTGTAAGGGATTGGTAGACTTGTTACCTTAAACACTACACAGCACCTTCCCTGTTCAGCTGTCATTTATTACCAGGATAGCACATTTTAATAAAACTATAATCTGTTGGGTTAGCATGAGACCCATAAACCATTAGGGTCATCACATGTACTGCAGCCACAGTAGCAGTGATGTTTCCTTGACAAGATAACCTGACAGTGTCCAATCCTCTCCTTGCTGGTTTTGAAATTAGTTTTTCCTTCTTCTAGACTGGTAGCCACACAAGGATATAGAACCCAGTCTGTACTGCTATTTACCAACAGCTGGGAAGAGAAGAGATAGATTCATGCCCTTTTCCAAGGGTATTACCACATAAGTAAATGTAATGAACTCAAATGGAATTCAACCTTGGCTCACAATCTGAGCCACTATCCATTATTCAACTATATCCCCTTAGCAGGTTTTCCTAGTAATCAGATCAAATGTTAAGCAGCATTTACCTGAAATGCCTATTAGTCACTATGCTAGATGACAAGTATCCCAGTGAGAGCATGTCTTATTGATCCTTGACGTGCTCCAATGATATTTGATGCGGTCTGTCAGTTACTGCCAATAATTGCAAATAGTGCTTTATAAAGCCTTTATTAATTTCTGTTAGATTCCCAATTTTTCAAAAACCTCACTAGGCTCTGGTACTGTTGCAAACAAATTGTAAATGTTATTGGTTACTTTGACTTTATTAATTAGTTTTCTTAAAAACTATATTCTGCACATGTTGTGAACCATTAACAATTCCTTTTAAATTTCTCTAAATGACATTCATCATTTAGAAAAAAGTATTATAATAATAAACAAGAGCAGTCAAAGACCTGCAAACCTCTGCCAAGGCAATACCGAAATCATCTCAGCAATTAGCAAGAAATGATTATTTACTGTTATTAGAACAAAGTGCATTCAGAAAATGAGATGATGTGAAGCAATCTAAGGTGGGGGGGTTAATTCAGTATTTGGCATGAGAAACTTAGAGGAAATTTTAGCTAAAAGAAAAAAAACGAAAAAATAACCCAGAAACTTTATCCTGCACCAAATCAAAATCTAATCAGTTTATGCCAGTCATGAAGCCAATCATCCCTGGAAGTTTCATCCAAATCCATCCTGTGGGTCTTGAGATATCTTGGCCATGGACAGACAAACAAACAGACAAATGCAGCCAAATACAATACCTCTGCCAAAACCCTGTTCACTCACTGACCAGTAAATTGATTTTTACCATAAATATATTTTCACAGTAATTTTACTACTTTGGCAGTTAAAGCCATTTACCTGTCATGGTTATGACAGTGTGGTAGCACTTGTTAAGGTTCCAGCTATAGGCAAATAGTGAGCTTCCAAATTGGGGTCAAAACACTATAAAAATATAAAAATACCAGCAATACATATAAAAAAAATATTACCAGCAATGAATACATATTCTGTTCATATGAAACTGTCCTAAAACTTGAGGTTGATATACTGTAAAACAATCCAAACCAGCAATCATCAGTACTACTTCAGTCCACCTTCCACCTAGACAGCAGAGATGATTCTCCTTTTCACTTTTAGGATGGCTCATTAATTAAGCAGTGTTGGATCAGAGGGGATTAGGCCAACAAGGCATATTCACCTGGGATTATTTTCCGTGTGGCAATTCTCAACATATCCTTTAGCAGGTCTGGCTTTCCTTCTGCATTATCCTCTTCAATCCAACTAATGGGATCTTCTTATCTGAATCCCATTTCTGCAAGCAGATTTGAAGAGTTTCTTCCTCCTCTTCCCACCAGATCATTAATCTTCTTTCGCTTCTTCCCCTTGCAAATCAATGTTACCACCTAAACCTTTTGCTCCGGCCTCATTCAGCAGTTTGACCGATGTTAACCTTTTAACGGGTTTTTCTTGTACAATCAGGTTTTGGGGGAAATTAACCATTCTTCTAGTTTTACTAATTTCAAATCACTAGAACTTTTATCAACACACTGACATATGTTGAAATTTTGAAAAATACTTTGTCAAAAACCCTACTTCACAGTTTAATAATTTCACTGTACTTCTAAAATATGTAAAATTTAGCTCAAGTAAACTTTTTTGATAAAATTTCTTATTTCTGCTAAGAAAGTTGGTTCTCTGTGTAGGGCTAGGAAGTTTTTCCTGTCTGAAACAATCCTGCACATATACAAATCTACCATCCGCCCTTGCATTGAATACTGCTGCCATATCTGGTCGGGTGCACCTGCTATCCAACTAGGTGTCCTTGATAAAATCCAATGGAGAATCTGTAATGTAATCAATCCCGACTTGGCAGCTTGGTTATAGTCACTTTTTCACTGGCACAATTTGGCTTCCCTGTGTCTCTTCTACAAATACTTTGACGGCTTCTGCTCTGATGAACTTAGCTCACTGGTGCCACTTATATATGAATTTACTCAAGCCACAAGATTAGCAACTAGGTCCCACCCTTTTACTGTGAAACCAATAAAATGTAAATGCAAATTCTACTCCAGCAGCTTCTTTACCTGCACTTCCCGCCTGTGGAATTCCCTTCCGTTTACTTGCTTCCCTGACAGCTTCAATCTCCAAGATTTTAAATTTAAAGTCAGTAGTCATCTCCTATCTCACTAACCTGCATCCTCTTTCTCATGCTCCTTTCTTTGTCCACTCCACTCTGATCAGTATTCTCATCCTTCTCTTACCCACTTCCTGATACCAACTATAACCTGTCACTGTTTTTCATAACTTTCCTCCTATGTAACCCTCTGCAAAACAGTGGCAGTAAAATGCTTTGCTTGGAGCGATAGGATTCTAAAAAAAAAATCTATACTATTATAATGTGGATACAGAGTGGAGGATCAATTCTACATCACAATCAATATAAATTGATCCCTCACTTTATGGCCACATTCATCCTTCTCTTACCCATTTCCTGACATACCCCTATAATCTGTCACTCTTTCTCATAATTTTCCTCCTATGTAACCCCCTGCAAAACAGTGGCAGTAAAATGCCTTGCTTGGGGTGATATGATTATAAAAAAAATACATAAAAAAAAAAATAAAACTTAAACTTAATAAACAGTGTGTTTGAACATAGCACATAAAACAGATTAGAAGAAATCTGAAAACATATTTCCATTTTTAAAAGCTTTTTGAATTTGATTTCTATGTTCTTTCAGAAACTTTTACTTGGTTTTAATTTTTCCCTGTTTTATTCTGGGTTTAATTCTTTCAAGTAAATTTTTGAGCCTTTCAACTGTTTCTCTTTTAAATTCTCTTTCAGGTTGAATGCTACAACCCGGCGACAAACACTTGGTGGATGGTGCAGCCTATGCAATCCAAGCGTTGCCGTCTGGGTGTGGCGACTCTCAATGGCAGGTTGTATGCTGCAGGCGGCTACGACGGTTCTGTATTCCTGCGCACAGTTGAATGCTACGACCCACGTACCCAGAAGTGGAACTACGTAAAAGCAATGAACATGAAACGCAGTCGAGTTGCTCTGGTAGCAACGTGCGGCAAGTTGTATGCTATCGGAGGTTATGATGGTGTAACAAACCTGAATAGTGTTGAGATGTACGACCCAGAACTGGACACCTGGATATTTGTGGCCTCAATGTGTGCCCATGAAGGTGGTGTAGGGGTTGGAGTGATGCCAATTGAGCCAGAAATCTAACCAACCCATTATGTCTACTAAAATTGATGATATATATCATTGGTGATTTTAGCCTTGGCTCTCAACTTAGTCTGTGGGATTTGTTTAAATACACTGGATTTATTTGCATTTCATGGTTTAAGTCTAATGTAATGTGTGTGTGTGTATGTGTGTGTGTATATGTGTGTATATATATATATATATATATATATATATATATGAGGCATTTAGAATCACAAGGAATTTTTTGCCACAAAATAAAAAAAAATGAGAAAATTGGGTTTAAAATTTGAATTTCCAAATGCCATAACTTTTGATCTATTTGATCACTCAGATTTTTTTTTTAAAGGAACCTAAAAGCATCTACTTTAACATATAAAGACTTACATTTCACTGATTTTTTATATACATGGCAGAAAGTTCAGAAAGTAATTTCTTGTACTGAAGGCCTCATCTATATATATATATATATATATATATATATACATACACACACACACACACACACATTTATTATAAGGTGATAATTAGTAAAAATATATTACAAACTATGTTATTAAAACATTACTTTTATATTATTTATTAAATATATTCACAAAAATTAGAAAAAAAAACAATTCTCTTGCCAATACCAAATAGTTGAGCATTTGAAAAATTTAAAGTATAGTTAATGAGAGGGGAAAAAAGCCCTTGAAAGGTAAATAAATTGCCTCAGATAATAAATAAAATTCTGAGCCGAAGTAAGGAAGGTTTAGTTCACTAAGATTATTGTCATTATAAAAAAAAAAAAAATTGATGACATCTGATTGGAAGGAAAGTTCTCACAGTTTGTAGAACATTGAATTTATTTAGAGAACTGTGAAAACTTTCCTTCTAACCAATTCATGCAAAACAGTTCAATAAAACATTTTTTTTTAAGCTGGAAATGTTTGCTAATCCTTTGCAGTCTCCTAAGGATAAGTACACAATAAGATTAAGAGGTAACCTTGATTAAATTTATTTTCATAAATAATATAATTTAAAAGAAAAATGCATTTCAGTATTTATAAGTCGAACAAACAATTGTTCATCTGACATATGCCAATTACATACTGCAAACGTCTACCAACATATAGGCATTGCTACAGCAAGTTCTTTCAGTATATATGGCGCAAAGTAGTCTTGTTTGAAGCTACTTTTGCCTTGAATTCCTTTAACCTTAAGCATTCTGTAATATTCATAAGTATTTCATCCATTAGATATAAGTGACCAGACAACTGTAGTAGCTTCATCTTCAATTTTCAGTTAGTCATTTTCCTGTTGTCATAGTAGAATATGACAACACTAACACAAAATTCAATCAAACTATTGTCTGATGATCGAGTTGTATGTAGTGGATGTACAAAGATTTTGTTTGACAAATAAAGTTGCCTACATACAGAGTGTTAAAGGCTGAAGGAAGAACAGGCGATTAAAAAAAAATAATTAAAGACAAATGAAAATGTTTAAATACATTAACAAATGCCAAAGTAATAACTTTTTCAGCTCTATTTCATAAATGGGGAGCTGTAAAACGTATAAAACCAACCAAATTTTTCTCTAGAGTCTCGACCAATTCTTTCATGCTGATAGTGATCAGAATAGAAATCAATAAATGTTTATAACTGACCAAGTTCATTTAATTTCAATCAGATGCAGTGATTTCCCTTGTTTAGCCATCAGTTTAAATGAAGTGGTTAACTTATAAGTTTCTATGTTTAGTATACCAAAGGGTAGTAATTATTTGTAGTTAGAGTAGTAAAAACAATCAAAATTAAATCAGTACACTTAGGTGCCTAGTAGAAGAGTGGGGCAGAATCCATTTTTTTTTTTTCCTACCCCTACAAGCTTATCAATATCATTATGTTTATTAACTTCGTACTTTTTGGCCCTTTAAATGACCCCATTCCTGCATTAAGAACCTCTTTTTTGGATTAGGCACTCAAACTGATCCATGTTAAAATGCTAGTCTGTATTTTTTGAATTTCTTTCTATCAAATAGAATTCTATCATTTGAGAGGCTTGTAATGAATGTGATCCAAAATTGATTTTTTTTCTTTTTTGTCATACTTCTTGGCTTTCTACTTATTCACACTGTGTTTACTGTTTTTTTAGTTACGAAGTCTCTAGTGAAAAAAAAAGAAACTAGAACACATAGAATGTCGTTTAGCTGAGTATTGAAGTAAGAAATGGTTGTTTATTCAAGTTAATTCTCTCGATCAAAGAACATACAGGTCATCCTAAAAAATAAAAGTGTAATTTCAAACACGGTAATACAATCTAGTTTTCGTGCCTGATCTTAAAAACAATTCTTTATTTATTACCTTATAAATGAAAAAACAAGCAAATCAGTTTTATTTATATGAAGAGGTTTCAAAAAGTTCTTGTCCTCTTCTCATCATCAGTATTTCAATAATCATCTTAATAGTGATTTTTTTTTTTCTTTCTTTGAAGTAAGTCAGGGGAAGATCTTTCCAGTGGTCACCTTTATATAAAATATATGAGGTCTAATAAAAATGTATTATCTGTTGTAAAAATGCTTCACAAAAATTTACTATTAACTAACCTATTATTTTTGAGGACAATTCATATCCATATATAGGCTTTGGTTGTTTTATTTGAAATGGGGTCAACATGAAATGTTAGAATGCACTTTCAAGTTAAGCTAAGCTTAACACTTTTTAAAAGAAAATCCTCCAGAAATGCATTTCAAATGAAACTGTGATGGATTTAATAGATTATCTACAAAGATTTTACGTTTTCTCAACCCACAAATTTTTTACAATAAAGGTAATTTCACATTAGTGTTTAGTTTAATTTTACTTGTCAATCCTTTAAGATTCACCAATGGGATGACTGACAAGTACAAGATGATTTTTTGACAGTTTCAACCTAATTACAGTATAACCCGGATATAAGATATTCTCTGGTTTCAAATTAGAGCCTGTGGTAATGTATATAAAATAGACCAAATCCTGATATAAGATAAACCCGGATATAAGAGAAATGTTATCTGGTCCTGGCAAGTCTCTTATATCCGGGTTATACTGTAGAATAAACTACATAATTTAATAAATATTCTTGTTATTCTCTGGGAATTTTATATATTTTTTTTTTTTTTAACACTAAAATTCACTCAAGGAGTCACTCAAGGTAAAAAAATTAGTGTTAAAAATTATTATGATATAATCAGTGCTTCCTATTGCACATGTTATTGTGTGTGATAAGAAGTAAGGATCACAGATTGACCAGGAATTCTGAAACTTCTCAAGAGTCAAGGACATTAGGGATGTTATCTATGATGCTCATAAATTGGGTCTTTACTGTTGTGTGTTAAGAAATGGTATACTTAAGGTGACAAGATCTCTACCGATTTCTTTATTAGGAACAAGATTATTTAGGGTAAGAGATATGTTCTGGTCCAAATATTGAATGTCTGAGTTGATTCCTTGATTGATTGATCTGTTGAGTCAAAGATAATTCTTCATTTGAACTTTGTTGTTGAATACAATATTGTTTGCGGTTTTAATCGAAGTGAATATTTTCAAACTAAGTTTCCTTGCTTTCTCTCTGTCCTTCAGGAGTTTTTCTTGACATAACTTTGTCGCTTTCTTTCTGTAGTTTTTGTGAATTTTCCTCAATGGGCCCTTGTCACTTTCTCTTTTGTAATTTGTGAGTGTTCCTCAAGGCAATATTGTTGCTTTACTTCATTTTCTTCACAAGAAACTTTTCACTTTCTCTGTCCTTTCTGAGTTTTTCTTGACATAACCTTGTCGCTTTCTTTCTGTAGTTTTTGTGAATTTTCCTCAATGGGCCCTTGTCACTTTCTCTTTTGTAATTTGTGAGTGTTCCTCAAGGCAATATTGTTGCTTTACTTCATTTTCTTCACAAGAACCTTTTCACTTTCTCTGTCCTTTCTGAGTTTTTCTTGACATAACCTTGTCGCTTTCTTTCTGTAGTTTTTGTGAATTTTCCTCAATGGGCCCTTGTCACTTTCTCTTTTGTAATTTGTGAGTGTTCCTCAAGGCAATATTGTTGCTTTACTTCATTTTCTTCACAAGAACCTTTTCACTTTCTCTGTCCTTTCTGAGTTTTTCTTGACATAACCTTGTCGCTCTCTTTCTGTAGTTTTTGTGAATTTTCCTCAATGGGCCCTTGTCACTTTCTCTTTTGTAATTTGTGAGTGTTCCTCAAGGCAATATTGTTGCTTTACTTCATTTTCTTCACAAGAACCTTTTCACTTTCTCTGTCCTTTCTGAGTTTTTCTTGACATAACCTTCACAAGAACCTTTTCACTTTCTCTGTCCTTTCTGAGTTTTTCTTGACATAACCTTCACAAGAACCTTTTCACTTTCTCTGTCCTTTCTGAGTTTTTCTTGACATAACCTTCACAAGAACCTTTTCACTTTCTCTGTCCTTTCTGAGTTTTTCTTGACATAACCTTCACAAGAACCTTTTCACTTTCTCTGTCCTTTCTGAGTTTTTCTTGACATAACCTTCACAAGAACCTTTTCACTTTCTCTGTCCTTTCTGAGTTTTTCTTGACATAACCTTGTCGCTTTCTTTCTGTAGTTTTTGTGAATTTTCCTCAATGGGCCCTTGTCACTTTCTCTTTTGTAATTTGTGAGTGTTCCTCAAGGCAATATTGTTGCTTTACTTCATTTTCTTCACAAGAACCTTTTCACTTTCTCTGTCCTTTCTGAGTTTTTCTTGACATAACCTTGTCGCTCTCTTTCTGTAGTTTTTGTGAATTTTCCTCAATGGGCCCTTGTCACTTTCTCTTTTGTAATTTGTGAGTGTTCCTCAAGGCAATATTGTTGCTTTACTTCATTTTCTTCACAAGAACCTTTTCACTTTCTCTGTCCTTTCTGAGTTTTTCTTGACATAACCTTCACAAGAACCTTTTCACTTTCTCTGTCCTTTCTGAGTTTTTCTTGACATAACCTTGTCGCTTTCTTTCTGTAGTTTTTGTGAATTTTCCTCAATGGGCCCTTGTCACTTTCTCTTTTGTAATTTGTGAGTGTTCCTCAAGGCAATATTGTTGCTTTACTTCATTTTCTTCACAAGAACCTTTTCACTTTCTCTGTCCTTTCTGAGTTTTTCTTGACTTTACCTTGTCGCTCTCTTTCTGTCCTTCATGAGTTTTCCTCAGAGTAAACTTATGTCTACCATTAATGATTATCATTTGACGTGTTTCCCAGTCAGGGAATCTTTTGTTGGAATATGAGTGGATAAGGATGATAGATAATGATTGACCCTTGAATTGGAGAAGTTAAAATTGTGGTGTTTTGCACATTACAAAGATTAAATTTCACAAACAACAACCATAACACATAGTCTAGAGTTAAAACAATCCTTACAGTAGATTGGAGTTCCTTTTAAGGGTTCTTTTCACAGGATTTGATTTTATTTACTTGTTAAAAAAATTCATCAATATCATTTTATAATTTTTTATATATAATCTATGGAATGGAAATTGAATAGAAAAATATCTGTTACCACATAGATAGGTTATCACTCTAGAAATTTAAGTCTCAATATGAAATATAAACAACTTTAATAATTTTTATGTTTTATCCTAAAGACAGGATCCTTTTTTTTTTTTTTTTTTTTTTTTTTTTTAATCTTGGATTGCTCAGCATTTAAAAATATTTATTCCAAATATGATGCAAGGCAAAAAGAAAAAAAAGCATGAGCTAATTTTTCCCTGATTTTATAATTGAGTTACTCATTTTACAGCATTCATGGCCTTTTCACTTTCTATCTCTTACAAATTGATTTCCATGAGACCAGGAAATGATTTTAAAGATCATATAGAATGGTGATTTTTTTTTTTTTTGTGTGTGTGTGAATGCACTTTCTCTTTTCCTATATTTCTGAAAAAAAAAAGTCAAACTCTTGAGGTGTGTTGTAGAAAGATCATGATTACGGTTTGATTTTGTGAATTTGTGGTTCCAATCATCTCCTCCTTATCAAGTACGAGAATTCACCTCTGGTTGAGAATCACTGACCCAGAAATTGTAAAAAGTGTGTTTGTTTTGTTTTTTCTCATTTAATATTCATTGGGATTTTGGATATTTCTCTAATAATATTTGTTGAAAAACTATTTTTCCATACATTTTAATAAAGGTTGTCAATAAGAGCCACTAAATTTTCATGTAATTTTAAAAGAAAGAAAAAATTCAAAATGTGAGGTCAGGTAAATAATCTTATCATTTTACATAATCAGTTTGAAAAAAATAAAATTTTTTTATAAGAGGAAACAAGAAGAAAAAATACGTGCAGATTCTCCATATTTTTTTTTTTTTAAATTTAAAAAATTTTTTTTGTTGCTAATACAATCAGGCCCTGCCATCAAAACATTTTTTTTAACTTATTTTTTTTTGTTTATGCAGAATTATTTTTGTCCTGACTTTGGTTTGAACAATAGACCAGCTGTTTTATCTTTTGCTATAATGCAATTGTGAAGTTGCTCAAGTTGAAAAAAAAGTTATTTAAAAACTTTCCAAACAAAAAATGAGAATTTAATTACTTTGCAAATTTTAAAAAATTTAAAGCATTTCTTCTCAATCATACAAATGAATACAGAAATTTAAACAACCAACCAAAAGCTAATAATTTTAAGACTGTTAAATCTAAAACCAAATTTTAAATTTTCTTTGTTTAACTCCTTTTTTTTTTTTCCTTCTACTACTGTTTGCAAGTAATCCTCATAACAGTTGCTCAGACAGAATGGCACCTTTATGTGAACTTTCCAGAAAAAAATTTTGTTTCCATTAATCCATTCTTTGGCCTTTGACCAATTTATATCTGCCTGGTGCCTTGATGTGCATAAGGCCTCTTTTTTTCTTTCCTTTTTTTTTTTTAATCCTATCATCCCATGCAAGGCAGTAAAGCGACTAAAACACAAGGGGTTACTTGGTGTGAAAAGAAAAAAAATGAACATTACGGAGCATGAACACTAGAACAACAACCAAAAAGACAGTAGAATTGACATTGCATTCAAGTTTTTGAAGATCAATGTTGACTGGAGCAGGAAGAGTTTCATAAACAAGAAAAGAAACTATTAACATAGCACTTAGTTGCATTTGCCAATTCAGCTGTAAAATGATGAGATCTTGCCGCCAATCTTGTACTGCGCTTAAATTCATAAAGTTGAAGAACTCACCTGAAGAATTACCATGAAAGCATTTATAAAAAAGGCAGGGAAGCAACTTTATGACTGTGGGAAAGTGACTGAAGCTGAGATGACAGGTCAGGACCAATAATATTGCTGATTCTTCTTGGTGACATTTCTGTAATCAAATTGTTCATTGGGTTGAGTGATTGGGCCCTATGTCCAACCTCTGTACTCTGATGGAAGGTTGCTTTTCTATTGGTGTTTTTCCTTCCCTTGGACAACCATGTGTTCCCAAACTAATGTGTTCCATCACCCCAGATTTACAAATTTGTTTTTCCTCCATGACAGATTGCTAACCACGGCTCAAGAGCCCAGTCTGCACTACTATTTAACCCATACCTGGAAGGAGAAAAAATGGATTCATATCTTTCCAAAGATATTTATGTATAAGTGATTGTAACAAACTTGACTGGCATTTAAACTCTGTTCTCTGATTTCTCATTTTGGGCTGCTAACCCTAACCCACCCCAGCACATCCTTTGATAGGTTTATAACCCATAAAAACAAAAAGGAAAAAACAAATTCCTATTTTCCCCAGGAAATGGTGACAGAAAAAAAATTGGCATTAATTTACACAACTGATTAAGAATAATGTTTTGTTTTTGTTTTTTTATAATCATATTGTCCCAAGCAAGGCATTTTACTGCCACTGTTTTGCAGGGGGTTACATAGGAAAGTTATGAGAAAGAGTGACAGGTTACAGGGGATGTCAGGAAGTGGGTAAGAGTATGAGAGTGGATAGAGAGGATGCAGGTTAGTGAGATAGGAGATGACTATTGACTTTACATTTAAAATCTTGCAGATTGTAGCTGTTGGGGTAGCAAACAAACAGAAGGAAATTCCACAGGCGGGAAATGTGAGAAAAGAAGCTGCTGGAGTAGAATTTGCGTTTACATTTTATTGGCTTCACAGTAAAAGGGTGGGACCGAATTGCTAATCTTGTGGCTTGAGTAAATTCATATCTAGGGAGCACCAGTGAGCTATGTCCATCAGAGCAGAAACCATGAAAGTATTTGTAGAAGAGACACAGGGAAGCCACATTGTGCTGGTGAGAAAGTGACTGCATCTGAGCTGCCAAATTGAGATCTATCACATTACAGATTCTCCGTTGGATTTTGTCAAGGACAAAATTTTTTTTAGAGACAAAAAGGTCTCTAAAAGAAGGAAGAATACCCTGTTTCAACCGGAACAAGCAAAAACTAGCACCACAATGAGAAAAAAATAGCACAACGGATATCTCATATCAGCTAAACCAGCAGCTAAAGATGACCAGAAGGTACTTTCCTGAAATGTTTATAATGACCAAAATGAGAGCAATAAATTGAAGTATATTAATCCTCCAGTATTTGTCTATACTTCTGAGATGAGATTGTATTTACACTGTTTGGACTGTTGTCCTCGTCTTTATTGTCATGTTTACGACGTTTTTGGCTGTTTTGCACTCTGGCCTTCTTCAGAAGGAATTTTTAACCAAACCCTTTATTTTGATCCCTGGGGTATATCATTCTCATTCCATGTGTGATGCCACTTCCAGATGCCATGTAGTTATCTCCCTTTAACTCAACTCTCTAAGTTTGGTCACCACTGTTGTAGCCAGCTATTGAACTCACAACTCTCTGGGTCAACTCACTGGAATTAACCAATGCCTATATCCACTGAGCTGTTTGTCCTTAAGAAGACATTACCCAGTGGATACAGACATCTGCTAATGGCATCACATAAATGTCATAAAGATGACAATAGTCTGAACAGTGTAAATAACATGTTAATCCTCATTGGTGTTTTTAAACTTATATTCTTGTTCCAGACTATAATACTTATAACAATATATTCAAGTGATGTTCCCTAATTTTGTGGATGAGTATTTATCCAACAGACAAAGGCTGAAGAATGGATCATTTAAAATACATTAAGAACATGAGGAAGAGTTCAAGTTCGAACAAAAGTCATCAACAATAAAGCCATCTAAAATGTCAAAATTTGGCGGACCTGAAGCAGGATATTACCACATCTAATTTTGTTGTTTTTCATTTTTTATTTTTACTTTTTTCAGTGCAGGCCTATCGATTACCCCCTTAGCTTTACGATTGACAAAAAGAAATTGAAAAATTTCAATATTTAAACATTTTCTGGTGGTGGGGGGATCAGTTTCTCATACAACCGTTATAGTAAATTGAGCCTCCATTTTGAAACCAGTCACTAGTACAACATTACTGCTACCAGTAAATTTGTTCATTATCAAATTTTTGGGATTTTTTTCAGTGCAATATTATTTTTTTACACCTTAAACTTTATGAATGACAAAAAAAATGTGCAAAAATTTCAATATTTAAACAATTTTTGTGAGGGGGACCAGTTTCTCATACAACCTTATAGTGGATTGAAAATGGTGGATTGATTTATGATAACGTTGTATGAGAAACTGACCCTTCCACAAATTTGCTTAAATATTGTAGTTTCTCAAAATTTCTTTTGAAAATTGGAAAGTTTAAGTAACAATCAATAAGACTGCGCTGAAAACAGTAAAAAAAAAAAACAACGAAATTAACATAAACAAAGCAACCTCAACATGAGTGGTTTGAAAATGGAGGATAGATTTACTTTAACGTCATATGAAAAACTGCCCCACCTCCCAAAGTGGTTTAAATATTTTAATTCTTCAAAATTGTTTTTAATAATCGGAAAGTTTAAGTAACAATGGATAGGACTGCGCTGAAAAAAGTAAAAAAGATGAAAAACAACGAAATTAAGTGTGGTGGTAGTCTGCTTCAGGTACGCCCAAAATGCAACAAGAAACTTAAATTGTTGAATGTATTTCAGTTTCATTAAAAGTGTGGTTTAAAATTACTGTGAATTTTATTCAAAGATTAATTTAAAAAAAATGAAAACCGTTAAAACAACTTTTGTATGTGGAGAAGAAAATTCATGACAAAATTTAGAAGAAAAGTATCCTGTGATTTTTCTTTTTTCTTTTTTTTTTTTTTTTAAAATAAAACGGTTCAATTTAAAAATTATTTTGTAGTTGTGAAGTTTATTGTTTTTAATAATTTAATAATTTTCTTTTATGTACAGGTTTACAATCTTTTATACATAGATACAACCACTCCCCGAGGGAAAGGTGTTTATGCCCCAAAGATACAGGTTAAGATTGTGTTGATTGAGGAAACCTCTAACAAATTGGTTCCATAGAGCAGTGGTTCATGAGAAAAATTTGGTTGAGTGGAACACCTCACCAATGAGAAGTTGAGTGTAAAATAATCTGTTACCCACAAGGACTGTAGTTTCTGAATTCTATTAAGATTGGATGGTGAGGACTGGACAGTTCCTACCCCAATATGGCAACAGTACTTATTTTTAAGTCTGCATTTCTGCAGATATGGGTAAGAAAGTGACTGATTTTCATACAGGTAAACTTGTTGAAAAGGTAAGGTAAGAGCATTTTCAAAACAGCAAAGCTTGGTGGGGTTCATTGATGGAGAAAAATCAATTTTCAACATTGAGCACCCAAAACAGATGCAAAAAGTGAAAGAAACAAAACTAACTATAGCTGAATTTCTTAATGGCTACGCTAGCATCACCAATTCCCATAGACTTAAATACTTTTGGGAATGGTAGAAAGCCACTTTTCCCCACAGCTATGGATTAATTACTAAGACTTGTATCACTAAATCATTATTATCACAAAAAATTCTTACAATCTAAAAATATTTTTTGGCTTTAAATAACCTTCAAAGGGTTGATAAATCATAGAAAACCAACCTACTCAATCTGTGCCATACATAATACTCGCTTGGGTGATCATGTCTCTTTTGAGATATGACTGGACAGATTTTCCTGCAGTAGGTTGCTATTACTTTCTATGATAGACTGGCTGCCAACCAAGGCTGTAGAACCTGATCAGTCTATTTAACCCGTAGCTGGAGGAAGAAGCAACAGATTCATACCCTTCCCAAAGGTATTTGCACGTATGTAAATGCAATGAGCCCAAATGGAATTCGAACTTGGTTTCTGATTTCTCATTCCAAGCTGATATCCATTGCACCACTACACACATCCTCGAACCGACCTGATATATACAATTACCGTGAAAGTATTTACAGAAAAGGTAGCGTGGTATTATATTACGGTAGTGGGATTTAACTGAAGCCGAGATGCCAGATTCATTTGACTTTATTAAGAATCTCTAAATATATAGTAGGAGCACCAGACCTTATGTGGTAGAAGTATTCTAAGCATGGATGAATAGTAGACTTATAAAATGTAAAAATAGATTTTCAGTATGGGGCAATGTAGTGAAATGATTATATGATGCAAAAAAAAAAAAAATAAAAATTCCTACTGCTCCCACTGTTCATGATTTTCAACAAATGGGGGCGAAACTTCACCGAGCGTGCAAAAATCAGCAGCCAGAAAATGTTACTGACAACTGAACTCTTATTATCAGTGTCACTTTCGCCGCAAAGTTGGCTCCGTCTTCGCCCGGGAGGTAGGATCAAACTCCCGAAAAGAAAACTTTTGGCCCTTTTCCCAACAAGAAAGAGAGCGCCACAACAGTAAAAAGACGAAGGAGTTCAGTCGGAGATGATCAGAGACAAGAGAAGGAAGGCAAAACTTCCCTACAGCACGAATAAGGACATCTACACAGTTACCAGAGTGCTTGCGCTGCGGTGACTATGTACGGACCCTACATAATCACCGCAGCGCAAGCACTCTGGTAACTGTGTAGATGTCCTTATTCGTGCTGTAGGGAAGTTTTGCCTTCCTTCTCTTGTCTCTGATCATCTCCGACTGAATTCCTTCGTCTTTTTATTAAAATATAACGTCAACTTCATCTATCTGGTTCAACTCAATCGCCTACATTTCCCGGCATGCCAGCTCTACTTCGTTGACTTTATACATTCACCTGTCAGCGTTAATTACAATTACATCCTTACGTGGATGATCTTTTTCAAAATTTTACCGATAATTTTACAATTCGGTCAATCACTTATTTTCCTTATCCGGAAGAGGTGAAGGGGAGAGCAACAGACAATGAGGAAGAAGGAAGAACCAGGGTTCTCTCCCCTCGCAGGCCAACTGGGCTTTTATAAGATTATTATCATATCAACATGTAATCTAGTAAATGCTCTGCATTTCGCCTCTCCACCTCTCTCGGCCACCCCAGCGTTTATTTCCTTCCTCCTCTCTCTCAGCCCCTCTTAAGAAAAGAAAAAGTTGATTTTTTCTGGGAAGAAAAAAAAAAATATATACACACAGATATTTTCCAAATATCTATTCCTGAGTTCGAATCCAGGGTCCGTCGATATCCGTTTAACGTGTGTGCATAAGAAACACTTATAGTGTTCCACACCTAATGGACTGTTGACGCCCTAACTATTTACACATAGACTTAGTGAAGCCCTTGACGACATACGCACACACCACAAGGACCATATTATTAGATATCTTGAAGGGCTTCGATAGAGTGTGGTACAAATGTTTGCTACACAAGCTCTCCAGCTATGGAATCACTAGAAGGGATTTTTCAATTATAATATCCTTTCTAACAGATCCCTGAAGGTAGTTATTAACAGCCTATTTTCCGAGGCCTTGGCGGTCAACGCAGGCGTCTCTCAGGGGTCACTTCTTGGACCAACCCTTTTTCTGTTTTACATAAAGGATCTGCCTAAGAATATCATCATCATCATCATCATCATCTGTGCCGGGTCCCTTCAGGACGTAGGCGATCAGGGCCCTCCACTTCTCCCTATCCCTTGTTGTTCTTAATATCCCTTCTGTTATTCCACTCAATTCCCGCTCCAACATCCATCTATTCAAGTCCATCAGGTATATCGTGTGCTGCTTTCCCTTATCCTTCTTCCCCTGTATACGTTTCGTGAGCATCAGTTTCTCCAAGTCCCCTTTCCTCATTACATGTCCCAAAATTTTCAGCTGCCTTTTCTTGATGTTGAGTATCAGTTTCCTTTCTGTATCCATTCTCTCCAAAACCTCGGCATTACTCGTGTACTCCGTCCATATTATCCTCAGCATCCTTCTGTAGAACCACATTTCGGTTGTTTCAAGTCTTTCTTTCATCTTTGATAAACTTGTCCAGCATTCGCTGTTATATTGAAAGACAGACATCACATAATCCAGTCTTCTCTTTTTTGTCTCCAGTGAAATTTCCCTTCTGGAATGCATCCTTGGCCATGCCAATACACCTTCGGATCTCCGTATCGCACTTCTGTCCTCTGTTAGAAAACTTATTAGGTATTCGTGAATTTTAATGCTTCCAAAACGAAGTTGCTATCTATTAACCATCACAGACAAACATTCCTACCCCTCATTAACATGGATCAGGCTAGTCTCCCTGAAAGCAAAACACTGCGCCTCCTCGGGTTAACTCTCACAACAGACCTCAAGTGGAATGACTATATAGAATCCATAGATAAATCCACTGCTTGGAAGGTCGGTTCTCTGTGTAGCGCCAGGAAGTTTTTCCCGTCTGAAACCATCCTGCACATATATAAATCTACCATCCGCTCGTGCATTGAATACTACTGCCATATCTGGTCGGGTGCCCCTGCTATCCACTTACGGGTCCTTGACAAAATCCAACGGAGAATCTGTAATGTGATAGATCTCAATTTGGCAGCTCAGATGCAGTCACTTTCTCACCAGCGCAATGTGGCTTCCCTGTGTCTCTTCTACAAATACTTTCATGATTTCTGCTCTGATGGACTTAGCTCACTGGTGCTCCCTAGATATGAATTTACTCAAGCCACAAGATGAGCAACTAGGTCCCACCCTTTTACTGTGAAACCAATAAAATGTAAACGCAAATTCTACTCCAGCAGTTTCTTTTCTCGCACTTCCCACCTGTGGAATTCCCTTCCGTTTACTTGCTTCCCCGACAGCTGCAATCTCCAAAATTTTAAATGTAAAGTCAATAGTCATCTCCTATCTCACTAACCTGCATCCTCTCTCTCATGCTTCTTTCTTCGTTCACTCCACTCTCATCAGTATTCTCACCCTTCTCTTACCCACTTCCTGACACCTCCTATAACTGGTCTATCTTTCTATGTATCCCCTTGCTCACCAGTGGCAGTAAACTGCCTTGCTTGGGGTGATGTGATTATAAAAAATTAATTTCTGCACCTGTTTGATTCTTGTAACATCAACGTGCAGTTGGCATTTTGGGTTCCTCTTTTTACTGATTATCATGCATTTAGTTTTCTTGTAGTTTATAAGTAGTCTTTCTTTTCGCTTTTTTTAAAACTATATCCTGTAAGAGGTCTTGTAGTTAACAGCACTGTATCATCTGTATATCATATATTGTTCGAATTGGGGCCACTATTGACGAATTCTGACAGGACTTCTAGAGCTTGCAGAATGGTCTCGCTGTATAGGTTGAATAGATCTGGTAACAATACACATTCTTGTCTCGCACCCCTTTCTATCTTTGTGTCCCTGCTGAAAAATATATTCCTGTCAATCTATCCTTATAAATACGACGATATACGGCCGCATCTCCAAAACTCATGATGATCAGAGATTGCCAGCTGACCTCTTTTTCGATTTAACACTAACTTCCCAGTGGGGGAAAAACTAGCTGGTTACATTCAATACCTCGAAAAAAAAAAAAATAATAAAAAAAAAAAAGAAATAGTTACATACCATCACCGCCGATCAGACCCTGAACTATCGGCAGTTAAGATTCACAGATGTCTCCTCGAGGAGGCTCTTATATACGATCTACTGCTAAAATGCAGGTAAAATTATCGGCTACCTGCACTGCTCTGGTAATTACCTGATGTCCTCTACCTTTATAAAAGCCAGATCAGGCCGTAAATGGAGTATCGTTGCCATATTTTGTGACGATAAACATTCACACTTACCAGAGTCAAAGCGTCCAAGATGTTTTGCTTGTCGGGCTGCAGTTTTGTAATGAATACGAGCATAAACCCACGCTAGGCTGGGGGCTTGATACATTGACACCCACACACACACACATGGTCACTCAGCGTTCACGTGATAACTTAGTTCCCGCGTAAACGATGCCAATAAAAGCGGGGAATGTCACGTGGTACGCTAGTTAGGATTTTGTCCCGGGCAGGCAGCAGACATGTTTCCCTAACTCACACAAACACACGCGCACTAATTGCGGGTAGCAATTAGGGGCGCAATTTTTTATTTCTCACCAGGGAAAGAACTTCTCTTTCCTTAATTTTATGCATGCTGTCAACCCTATGTAACCTTTGTTAATATATTGTTTTTCTCGTTACTTTCGCCTACTCGTCTTTCTTATTGCCTGTTTTATTTCAGGACCAAAGTTACACCGAGTCGACTCGTAAAACTAAAATAGAGAGGACCATTCGTCCTCTACAAATGGTGACCGCCGACGTGATGTCGATTCGACGTAATTCAGTCCAGCATCGTTGGAAATGGGACCCAGCAATTCTTCTTCGTCTATCAACAAGAACTACTATTCAACGTCGTTAGCTCCCAACTTTTTCCACAGGACTCTACATAATATGGCGACCACACATAGAACTCTGCACAGTTTAACAATGGCACACTAGACAGCACAACTGTCATTTCTCCCGGACTGTTTAGAAAAAGAGTGGCACAACGTCGATTTAAAGACGTGTTTTATCATTCAACGCAACGTCAACTTACTGACGCCTTTCCACACTCAACCAGAACTACTAAGAGATCAAAAAAAAATTTGAATTACCTATACTGGATAACAGGGACATCCAAAAACAATTCGACATTAAACCCAGATATCTTTTTAGTTCTTTCAAACACGCGTCGACACTCGGTATCAACACAAGCTTCAATCGACCACTTTGCAAATCAAAGTTTATTCCCAACTGTTAATTCTTCTAACACCAACATAAATCCACACACACAGCAAAACACGGGAATTCTTACAAACGCAAGCAACTCAACGTGGAGCATTGGAATAAATTAGAAGATTTTTAACAGCCATATCAACCACCGAGAATTTTCCAGAGTATGCCACATTCTGGCACTCTGACAGGGTTACAGTGCTGCAAAATCCCTAGTCACGCGCACCGCATTTCAGACTCTTTTTCTCTTCAGCCTACGAGAGACAACGAACAAAAAATTCACTTTCACAAAATTCACTCGCAATTAACGACGCTATACAAACTTCAACTCAAAAGTGAGAACGACTTTTCTCTACATGTACACTGCTCAACGTAAAATTTTTCTCGCTCTTCCATTTCACCATGTGCTTTTCGAGGATCCAATATGGCGGACCATCAGTCTAAACAGTCATACGTTCCAGCAACCTTCCCCCACACCTACGAGCCACGTCCGAGCCACCCATCTTTTTTTTTTCAGTAACCAGCCTTTTCTGTAATTTTTAGCATGACTACTACTACTACTACCAGCATCATCATCAACGTAATCAAACCAATATATTCACGGACATATTGAAAAAAAGTATTTTTAATATTTGTTTCAATCTAAGGGGGAGTATTTGTGGGGCTTGATACATTGACACCCACACACACACACACATGGTCACTCAGCGTTCACGTGATAACTTAGTTCCCGCGTAAACGATGCCAATAAAAGCGGGGAACGTCACGTGGTACGCTAGTTAGGATTTTGTCCCGGACAAGAGCAGACATGTTTCCACAAACACACGCGCACTAATTGCGGGTAGCAATTAGGGGCGCAATTTTTTATTTCTCACCAGGGAAAGAACTTCTCTTTCCTTAATTTTATGCATGCTGTCAACCCTATGTAACCTTTGTTAATATATTGTTTTTCTCGTTACTTTCGCCTACTCGTCTTTCTTATTGCCTGTTTTATTTCATGACCGCAGTTACGTCGAGTCGACTCGTAAACTTAAATTAGTAATGGACGCTTCGTCCTCTACATAGGCAGTCCGCCATTTCGTCAGCTGCATCCTCTCCTCTCGCAAGGTTGGTCCAAGAAAAGTACATTCTTCGAGATTTGTTATTTTATGCTAATTGGCACGAGCCGGGGACTCTGATTGAGAACGAGGCCAACGGCAATGATCGGTGCGTCGGCAATGTTTTTGGTCAATAAAAGGAGCCTGAGACATTAGCTAGCAGAGCTGTTGGGGCCGTGCTGTCGTGCACTGGTATAGAGGTTCGTAAGTTACGACTTTGTTTATTTTTGTCTGGAAGCTGGACGCTAGCTTCGAACCTACCAATAGAGCGTGTGATGTATTTACCAATTCTACAGAAACGTGGGAGAAATACACACTGATTAGATCGCTAAAATCCCAACCTGTTTAAGTCTAGAGTTAACCGTTATCTTTCTCTCCTATCCATATAAACTATCTCTTAACGTATCGCACTACCTTGAGTGCTCCCCAGGCCTTGTACAGGGTGAACCTTGCGGTAGAAAAAAGAAAAGAATTACACGTAAGTTTTCTAATTCTTATCGCATTTCTTTCACATATTACAAGGGAAGCAAATATGAAAGAACTCTTTTTTTGCATAGACATTTATAATATAGTTGTAGTTATCTCCCTTTGATTTAAGTTTAACGGCTTTATTCGTTCTGCATGTGCCGCGTCCCTTCAGAACGTAGGCGACCATGGATCTCCCCAATTTCATGTCCTTCGTAGCTCTTAATAAATTTTGTCTTTTTGTTATTTCCCCCAAACTTTATCCCGCCATCCATTTACTTTAGCTCACTAAGTAGGTTATGCGCTGTTTTCCTCTGTCGGGATGTGCGTTGTGGTGCAGTGGATATCGGCTCGGAACGAGAAATCGGGGTGCCGAGTTCGAATTCCAGTTGAATTCATTGCATTCACTTACGCGCAAATACCTTTGGGAAAGATATTAATCCGTCTCTTCCTTCCAGTTATGGGTTAAATAACAGGACAGATTAGGTTCTATAGCCTTGGCTGGCCACCAGTCTACCGCAGAAAGCAATGGCAACCTACTGCGGGAAAATCTTCTGCCCAGTCAGTCATGTCTCTTTCGAGACATGATCGCCCAAGCGTGTTTCACGTATGGCACATAACTGACTGACTGACTCTGGTCTTCAATCTATCCTGTGAGTATCAGATTTTTCAAACCCTCTTTCCTCATTATGTGTCCTATAAAGTTTAACTGTCCCTTCCAAATGTTCTGGTTGCACACTTGTTTTATCCATTATATTATCCTTTGCAGAATCACATTTCTCTTGCTTCAAGTCTCTTCATCTTTGAAGCGATCGTCCTGTATTTACTGCTATATAAAAGGACTGATATTAGAGTTCAGTATTCTTCTTTGTGAATAATGAAATAGTGATTTAAAACCAAATTTATACTGAATACCTTTGTTGCCATATATATTATTAGTTGGAACTGCAAGGACTCTACGTGGTTTCATTTATCAATGCTTGGTAGAATCAGCTCAACTTTATGTTAAAAACTTATTAAACGTAAAAAATAAATTCATTTGGCAAAATATATTTCAAAGAAAAAAAATAAAATAAAGAGATAACAAAACTTTAATAATAATAAGTTAATCAAATCTAATGGCCCAGGCATCTTGATGAAAGACCACAAAAAGAGAATGTGTTTTCTTATTGATACTGCTGTTCCTGGAGACTTTAATATATCTTTGATCTTTAAAAAAAATTATCAAAATAAAAGGATCTTGAAGTGGAAATTTTAAAAAATGTGACACACGAGGCCATCAATAATTCCAGTTGGAGATTATAGTCTACAAATCCTATATTACTCCTACAAATAATTGAAACACAAAAAGGAAATTTGCACATACACAAAATCGGATCAGAATCACTGACAGCATTTTGAAAAAAAAAAACAAAAAAAAAACAGACCAAGGCAAATTTCACAATCAAGTGCGAAATCCAATTTTGACCAATAGGAAAAACAACTGATGCCGTAATAAAGGAAAAAGTCAAAGTCAAATTTTGCCCTCCGGTGTTAAGTATTTTCTAACCAATGAAAGGGAGCGATTTACAAAATAGAAAAGCCTGTGTAAAAAAAAGTCTTTTGAGTACATATATATATATATATATATATATATAAAGAAGCTGGAATCAGAGAGATGAGTACAGAGATCAGATAAGACACCGCCACACCGAAAGGAAGAAATTTCAAACCACTGAACCGGACATGTCTCGTCGACATACTTTCGTTCTCCCTTTCCTTCTTGCGTGCAATTTTCATTTTTCGTCCTCACCGTTCTTGCCGTCAACAAAGAAAAAGAAGAAAACAACAATAACAACAGTAAGACACTTCAAGTGACTTCTAAAAATGAACGTCGATGAGTACAATTTTCCTTTATTGCTTTACCTTCATTTTCACTTCTTCAAAGAAAGAAACTCAAACTTTATTACTACCCTGTTAATCTTTTTTTGCATACACACTTTTCGCTACAACTATGAACTCTGGATTCATTTAACATCGCACTATACATTTTCTTTGAATATTTACATAATTAATAATTTCACTTCCTACAAAATTGATGTTATTTTGTTCTGTTAATAACATTCTACTTATTTTACAAACGAAACACTTTTATTTTTTCAACGTTCTGATATTTTTAAATGTGGGGCGTGTCGGCTATGTTCATGAAGTGGCCTTGTACCAGACATGGCCGACCATCTCTACAAGCTCTCAGATTGATTGGTAAAAGGTCCGATAGTCTCATTGCTAGTAGCCTATGCTTTAGAGAAAAACTCACACACACACACACACACACACACACACACACACACACGACTCACGAGTACAGCTCTCACTTTACAAAAGGCTTTATCCATATAAAATGTGTGAGGTTTTGGTGAACAGAAGGTTCTCTCTTCAACGACTTAAAACAGAATGACATGTTTGGGTATATGTGAATGAGGAACAACGAAGATCTTCGGGTTGAGAAACAATTTAAAAGAAATATACATATATTAGCCAATCAGAGAACAGAAAAATATATTTGCTAATGATCCTCTTTTGTCTTTCAAAAGTACAAATGATTCAACCTCTCTCTCCAGAGGGTCCTTTCGCCGTACCTCTTGACGCCAATCAGGCGAAATGCTTACCCTTTCAGTTTCTCTTTCGTGCTGTGTTCTGTACGTTTCCTTCTTATTCAAAGAACATTTCGTAAAGACAGACACAAAACAGAAGACACAATTAAACGGACATTTAACTAAACGGTCACATCGAAGACATCTACGTCTACAACTACACTCCGCTCCTATATATCGTCGTTTCTACTCTCCTACCCTCAACTTACACAACTTATTACACTTAAATGCTTACACAAACTCTTCTTATCAACCTTGTACCAGACAAAGAAGAATACTGAACTCTTCTTACCAACCTTGTGCCAATCATTATGAACATTACTATCATTGTGTATAATAGAATTATTAATGTTTATATAAATGATTATTCTGAGACACCATCTTGATTGCTCTTAATTGCGTACATTTCTAATGGTGGAATAACGAAGGCCAAAATCAAATCACACACTCCACCATTAACTGGTGATGAAACACAGATAAACTTATTTTTTTTTTTCAATTGGAGTAGATAGACTAAACTAACGCCCGGTTCACACTCCACCCACATCTATTGAACAGGTGAAGAGGCTCATCCCTTGTTTCCTGTTTAGGATGCGGTTTCCGGCTTTCACTTTTCCATTCTTTTGACCCTTACGTAGCCCCCTGCGCATCAGTGGCGTTACCGCCTTGCTTGGGGTGATATGATTAAAAAAAAAATGTCCTCTATAAGGTCTTAGGTTGTCTTTTCTTACGAGAATGCTCAGTGGGAAATGTTATAATGCCATATTTGACCTTAGGTCTCTGATTAGAATCCGGAGAGAAATGAGTATACAATAGAAATCAAAGGAAACAACAACAACAATAATAATAATACAATTAAAATACAACTGTTAAAGTACGCTGTTTATCGAGTTTACCTTAAAAATCGAAAATAAAATGTAGCCATAATTGAATCCATGCTGAAATTCAAAGTGTGCCTGATTTAAAAAAAAAAAAAAAGAGAAAAAGACATAATACGCATGATAAAATATAAATGGAAATTTCCAGAGAACAGATGGTGTCAAATAACCAAAGTTAAAAAAAGTCAAACATTCATTTCAGAAATGAATATTAAATCAGTAATAATTAGATATTCCATATCTAAGAGGCAACTCACTATGACATGTTCATTGGCTTATTAACATAAACTGATCAGTTTTAACTATGCTTAGCATAGTCTGGCACAGCACCATTAATGTGTTAGACTGGAGTAGATAGACTGAATTAATTGAAGTAGATAGAACGAAATATCGCCCGGTTCACACTCCACCCATGTCTATTGAACAGGTGTAGAGGCTCATCCCTTGTTCCCTGTTTAGGACGTGGTTTCTGGCTTTCTTATTTCCAATCTTTTCACTTTTCTTTTTTTGTTTATTTTTTTCAATTGGAGTAGAAAGACTAAACTATCGCCCGGTTCACACTCCACCTACGTCTATTGAACAGGTGTAGAGGCTCATTCCTTGTTCCCTGTTTAGGATGTGGTTTCCGGCGTTCTCTTTTCCAATCTTTACACTTTTCTTTTTTTGTTTATTTTTTTCAATTAGAGTAGAAAGACTAAACTATCGCCCGGTTCACATTCCACCCACGTCTATTGAACAGGTGTAGAGGCTCATTCCTTGTTCCCTGTTTAGGATGTGGTTTCCGGCGTTCTCTTTTCCAATCTTTACACTTTTCTTTTTTTGTTTATTTTTTTCAATTAGAGTAGAAAGACTAAACTATCGCCCGGTTCACATTCCACCCACGTGTATTGAACAGGTGTAGAGGCTCATTCCTTGTTCCCTGTTTAGGATGTGGTTTCCGGCTTTCTCTTCCAATTTATTCACTCTTACGTAACCACCTGCACACCAGTGGCCTTACCGCCTTGCTCGGGGTGATATGATTAAAAAAAATTGTTTTAGTTGTAGTAGGGAGCTGGTTAAATGTTTATTAAATTGGTCTTGAAACAAACATAACCGAACCCCCTACAACTTTGGATTTATTAGAAGGTCATCTGAAGCATTTGTGAAAGAATAAAATATTTCGTTTGTAAGTTTAAGTAGAATTTTCTTAAGAGAACAAAATAACATGAATTCGTAGGAGTTAAATGTTCAATGCGAAATAGTAGTAAGGAGTTATGTGAATCCAGAGCTTGTAGTCGTAAGTAGCAGAATGTGTGTATGTAGAAAGATTATATTGGTTCCTTTGTTTTTTGTCTCTATTTTTTAAAAATTTACACTTTTTGTTCCTATTTAAATAAAAGATTGTCTTTATAACCATTTTGTGCTTCTTTTTTTTATGAATCTCTTTTTATTTTTTATAATATTTTTGTGAATCTTTAATTATTATTTTTAATTTTTAAAAATTAAAAAAGTGTTTGTGATTGCTAATAGCTTGTGACTGTAAGTATATTTATAGTCTCTTTTTCTTTATTTCTTTTTACAAATTTTATTTGTTTCTCTTCTTTAGTTTGGTTATTTTTATTTTTAGTTTCATGTTATTATTGTGTGAATATTATTGTGTGGACGTATGGCCTCTCATAATTATATGTCTGTGTGTGCTTATTTTGTGTATGTTTATATTTATTCTCTTGTGTGTTTGTATATATTTTTCTTTTAAGATTTTTTGTGTGTATGTGTGATTCTGTGTATGCGTTCTTTATTTTTATGACACTTCCTGGACTGTTGCAATGTTAAACCTCTACCCCTTTCCTAACCTTATTTCCTCTCTGTGAAATGTTTTTGAATATTCTGAGTTAAATTTAACATTTGATTTTTTTGGTTTGACAAAGCAGCATGTAATTTTTACAAATGCCAAAATAAATTGTAGATTTATAACCGTTTAATTATTTGTTGAGTTTTCCTCTCAATATTTCATTTTGTATATTAGATTTGTTCAGAAAATATCCAGCTTTTGAATATTAAACAAAAATTCATCTCGATGCCTATTTCTCATGCTTTGCAGATCTTGGAGTTGATCTCTTTGTCGAGGGAGCCATCGTTGACACTTCTAAGGTATTACAAGTAGGCATCTATGCAGATGAGACCACCAATTACTCCCGTTTTGATAAGAAATTTGCCAAAGCTGACAAAGTAAACCCCGCTGCTGCTTTTGGAAAGGATCTCCAATCTGTGATGGATTGGGATAAGAACTGGCTCGTGAATATTAATGCTTCCAAAACGAAGCAGCTCTCTTTTAACCACAACAGAGAAACTTTCTTACCTTTTATCTTTGTGGATGACGCGAGTCTTCTAGAAAGCAACCATCTTGGCCTCACTCTCTAAATCAACCTCAAATGGAACGACTACATTGAATCTATAGCTACATCTGCTAAAGGGTCATGATTATTCTAGATGGTATTTGTATTTGAGGAAGAAATAGATTTAAAATGCTGTATGTTATGCCCATACTATTTTGATAATATCTAGTCAAGAACGTCATGGACCTAATGTTTCCGATTTTTTTTAAATGAAAGCGTAATCTGAAAAGTGAAACAATAGTTGAACTGTTGAGAATCCAATTTAAACCCAGATGCAATTTTAAGAACCTCAGATTTACAGCCCTGTCGGATGGGGCTTTAGAATACGTCAACTGCACCTCTGCACAGGGCTAAGAACCCCCGTCCTGGGTATGACGATAAATTATTCCGGCAGCAAAGTCTCTGATTGGGAGATTAAATTTTTTTAGAAATGTGGAACACCTTCTTAATTACTGTTGTTCAGAGTTTCATTAACCCGGAGTTGTAGCATCTGTTAGGGTCCCAACTATGGACAAATAGTGAACCCCTCAAACAAAAATCTAAACATTAGGAAAGTATAAATATACATTTTTATAGCAAAATGACTAAAATTAATTTTTTTATAAAAAAATTCCAAAACTACATTTTTATAGTGAAATTACCAGCAATAATGTTTAAAAATAAGCAACAATACATTTTATCATCTACAAACTATATATCTAAAAAACATAAAAAACATATAAAAAACATATAAAAAACATATATAAGTATAAAATTAAGTATAAAATTATGCACAAAGTATATGTAGCTTAACCATGAAATTGTGTACAAAATTTAAATTTTGGCATTAAATCACCCAAATATATGCCGCTAAACGAAATTAACCAATCTACAAACAATCATATTTACAATAACGAACAATGCAATAAACACCTTCATTTTCAGTATTAAATTATTAAGTGTTATTTTGGAAAACTTGGACTTTGTATAAGAAAAGAGGAAAAAAGGCGAAGTGTTAAAAGGACGGTTTTTCATCGCTAATTTTATCTACCTTCACTCACTCACACTGTTTATTGTTTTGAAAAGCGATTAGTAGAATTGTAATACAACCTAAACATATGATAAAAATGAATACATATATTGTTTTAATATTTATTTCTTTATAAATTGGTAAATGATAAATATTGCATCGTATCAGTCTCAATAAAATTGACTGGGAAATGCTATAGCAGGCGTTTGAAAATGTGTCAGAATTTCCAAAGCACATTGGAATAGTTAAAGATGTTTTTCAGATGTTCCAATAGTTAAAGATGTCTTCCAGAAACTAAGCAAAAATATTAAGAAACAGGGACATTTCGTTGGAAAGCGTGCTCTGTCTGTATGCAATATTAGTCCGCTTGTATGGCAATGACTGAAGGACATCTCTTTACAAATGGAGAGAAAAATTGAGACAAGAACGATGTGGGTTCTATAGGAAAATGTTAAGGATACTACGGACTAGGTACCTTCACTCATTTTCGATACCTAACTTTTAAATTAAATTTTTGAAAATAAAAAAGTTTTAACTTTAATTGAAAGTTAAGTGATGTGGCAGGGTGATGTCACCCTTGAAATGGTAATAGTGGTGGTGAGGAGAGATGTGCCGTAAAGCAGAAAACACCAAGTGAAAGAGAGGCGGCTTCGAATAACTAAGATGTTGATAAGCTGTAAAGACTTTGAAATGTTAATGTACAGAAAGTTAATTTAGAAACACAATATTTTTGTAAGTGTACAAAGGATATCAGATTACTAATGGAAAATTACTGGAACAGTAATAATTTGGAACTTTTAAAGTGAAATGGATTTTGACACCATAAAAATCGAGGTTAAAATTTAGGATGTTTTAATCTAGAACTATTTTTTAAACAAAAATCTATGTAGTTTACAAAAGAACGGCAAGATAATTAATAGCAAGGTGATAAAACAATAGCATTTTGTTGTGAACTTTGAAAACCAATCGATGAAAAAGTAGTTTGTTTATTCTCGGAGGAGAGAGTTTTTACTTTGGTAGTATGTCAGTCAGTACGTTAGCGCTAGAAACGCAGATACATCATAAGTGGATCACGTGAGGCCGATTCACTTAATAAAAGAGGCGAGCAAAACGAAGACCGGGGGACTAGGAATTGGTGTTCGGCTGTCTTCGAATGCAGTCGAACTGAGTTGAGAGACGTCAGAAATTGAAAGGAAGCGTTTGCAGTGTGCTGCTGATGCTGAGAGTGAAGAAACGAAATACTGCCGCTAACATCTAAATACCGCTACTATTGATACTATTACTAATACTATTGCTACTGTTACTGCTACTGAGAACGGAAGGTTGTCGAAGGTTGTAATAGTTGCACTAAGAAAAGACCAAAAAGGGTTAGACGAAGGCCACATGTCTCCTTTACCGAAACCATTCGATGTATTTGTGTTTTATTTGATTGTTGTTCATATACGCGAGACATTCAACTTTGTGCAACAAGAATTGTTTTGTGTGTGTCTGTGTGTGTGTCTGTGTGTGTCCGTGTGTGTGTGCGTGTGTTTATTTTTGATATATAAAAACTTTTGTCCTTCCAAAATCGCATCGACTTGGTTATATTTATTTTTCTGTTAACCCCATCCTCACTCGACGAACACGCAGGTGGGCCAAACTGGAGCTTCCGGGATTTTTACGCTTTCCAGTATCAAAAGATCATAACGTGGCTGGAGGGTGCCATCGAATTTACATTAGGAAACAGAGACTTGTGTATAACTTGTAATACTGGACCATACTGAACCAATGGGCGATCTTGTGGAGTGATACGGCGTTACAATGAATAAATTTACTATTTCCAGTAAGCAAAATACTCTAGTGTATTTCAAACAGAAATTATATTGATTGGAATAAAAAAAACTCGAGAGTTTTTTCATTATTTTTTCAATTTTTCAGCCATTTATGAGCGAGTGACACATTTGTAAACAAAAGTTAATTCTCAGTTTTAAAAATATTGCAAAAATGAAATATACATCTGTCACACATTATTTTTGGAAACTTAGCAAATTTAATGTTAAATCAATCTGATTTACACAAGTATTTCTTATTTATAACATGAAATTTAGAATAAAATCATTTCTTAAACACAGTTTTGAACTTTCTGATCTTTCCTCTGTATTTGGCATTGATGACAGCTCGACAAATGCGAGATAAGTGTATGGCGACCAGAATTGATAAAATTGTTCAATTTTTCCTGTGAGTGAAAGAAATCGTGAAACACATGACCTTTTAATGTACACAAAGAAATTATCATATAAAAAAAATTAAGTACACACACAAAAAAAAAATTAAAATTTATTTTAAAAATACGATGGCGTGATGATTTGTATTAAACATTTCAATTTTCGATTAGTAAATATAGTCTTTACTTTATAACTTAACAACCCAACGTCTACAAGTCTTTGAAATATTTAAAAAATATTTTTGAAACTTTATAAATTATTATAATTAAAAAAAATAAAACAATTCTTTTAAAATTTCATTATTAATCGAAATTTTTTCTTCAGACTATGTCCTTAATTTATATTATTTCATTCATTTGTGAATAAGTCTTGAAAGTTTAATTAAAATCCGACAATTACTTGATTTTTGCAAGAATTTCTAAATTAATGTGTTTGTCACCGGAAAAAAAAGTTACGTAATATTACATTTTCCATTGTAAACTCTCGTGACGATTTGGCTACCCGCTAACGAAAATAAAAACAAGATTTTACCAAAATTTCGAAAGTGTTAGAAAGGATTAAATTAAAAAAAAAAATAACTAAAATTAAAATTTCCTCTTAATGATAACATAAGCATTTTGATGGAAAAAAGTTCATTTTTATTAAGTTTGGGACTTTTTTTCTTCATACTATGCTGTTTTTTAAGCGATTTAGTGGAGGTATTTGCGCGAAAGGGTATTTGTGCATTCACTTACGCGCAAATACCCTTGGGAAAGGTATTAATCCTACTATTCCTTCCAGTTATGGGTTAAATAACAGGACAGATTGGGTTCTATAGCCTTGGTCGGCAACCAATCGACCGCAGAAAGCAATGGCAACCTAGTGCGGGATAATATTCTGCCCAGTCAGTCATGTCTCTTTCGAGACATGATCGCCCAAGCGTGTATCACGTATGGCACTTAACTGACTGAATATAATAGTTGTAATAATGGTTAAGTCTTTTACTGGTTATAAAGTGGGGGATCAGTTTTCTATTGTTATGAAGTAATGAACTGATCCCCCACTAATTACTATATAATGATATATTATATCTCTTCTCCCTCTAGCTATGAGTCAAATAACAGGACAGATTGGGTTTTATAGCCTTGGTCGGCAACCAATCTACCGCAGAAAGCAATGGCAACCTACTGCGGGATAATCTTCTGCCCAGTCAGTCATGTCTCTTTCGAGACATGATCGCCCAAGCGTGTATCACGTATGGCACTTAACTGACTGACTGGAGGTATCTATGTAATATTACATTATATATTGTAACCTCAGGTAACGATTACCAAAATTTCAAACGTGTTAGAATGGATAAAAAAAATTAAAAAATAATTTAAAAAATACTTTGTTATTATTAAGAAGAAAGATCAAACATTTTGATGGAAAAACCTTCGTTTCTATTAAGTTTGAGGCCTTTTTTCTACAAAATATGCTGTTTTTTCAGTGAATTAGTGGAGGTATCCACTATGGACGGAACATATGAGCAATGAGAAAATTTGAAGAAAATATAAACGAAATTGACACTTTTTCTTGGCGTCTGAAAATGGTAGTTGAAATTTCTGGGACACATGACAAGAAAACGGCTTTGAAGAATGTGACACTCCCGGGACACATTGAAGACAAGAGAGACAGAGGGAGATAGTAAGCTTATGCAAATGGCGATGGAGATAGAAAGTTATGGAAAGTCATCTTTGATCGCCCACATCCTGAAATGATATAACACATGAAAGAAAAATACGAGGACCATGTAGGGTTTTGTCTCTTAATTTCCAAAATCAACAAATCTGTATACCAGTGATAAGTCCATAAGCACTCAGATAAGAAGAGGAATTAATTGACTAGATTATCAGAGAATCCAATCCCTATTCCGTTTGTCCTTAATAAAAATAGAAAAGTAAATTAAAAAAACAAAACAAAAAAACAACAGATGCATTGAATAACAACAAATAAGGGAATGGCGCCATGGAAATTATTTGACCTCGATTTTCTGTATCCATTTCCTTTTCCCGCTCGCCGCTTTCTTTTTGTTGTTGGATAATGAAGCCCCATTCAAAAGCGCGTGCACTTTTATACCAATCACACGAACGTATGTATCCGTAATGAAGCTTACCAGAGAGAGAAAGAGAGAGAGAGAGAGAGAGAGAGAGACAGAGCAAGAGAGAAAGTGAAAGAGAGATAAAAAAGAGAAAGACAGGTATAGAAAGAGAGAGGGAAAGAAAGAAGAGAAAGAGAGAGAGAGGGATAGAGAGAGTGTTATGTCGTGAGTAAGAATAAATAACTCAACAACAGGAATATGTTAATTGTTGTATTCCGTGAAAATAGTATTTACAAAGGTTATTAGTATCCAATACAAGAATAAAGGTTAATCGTCTCAACCGTCGTAAGACGTAGTATGAGCAATGGGTACTTCCGGGTCGTCACCGGAAGTCTACGACTGACTTGTCGATCGGTTGCTCGACACACTCTCCTACGTAGATGCCATCATTACTTTACATCGTAATGGAATAGTCCATTATAGCCGAATAGGCGCGGGCGTCCCAACAGAGAGTGAGGGACAAAAGAGAAAGAGAGAATGAGAGAGATAGAAAGAAAGAGAGAAAGACAGAAAGAGAGAAAGGAAAGAGAGAGAAAGAGAAAATTCTACTTCTTCTTGTTTTTCTTCTTCTTCTTCTATGTACCATATCCTTTCAGGACGTAGGCAATCATGGCTTTCCACGTTTCCCTATCCCTGGTGGCTCTTAGCACACTTTCTCCTGTTTCCCGATCCAAACCCCGCTCTGCCATCCACCTGCTCAGGCCCTTCAAATATGCTATCCGTTGCTTTCCTCTGTCTTTTTAACCTTCTATCTGATCTGTGGGTATCAGATTCTCCAAGCCTTCCTTTCTCATTACATGTCCCAAGAACTTCAGCTGTCTCTTCCTGATGCTCACAGTATTAATTTTCTTTTCGTTTGCATCATTTCCAATACCTCATCATTGCTCGATACATGATATTCGCAGAGTTTTCTGTAGAACCAAATTAAAGTTGCTTCAAGATTTTCTTTCTTCTTTGATGAGATTGTCCAGCATTCACTGCTTACTCAACAAAATTGCAAGGGCCGGACACTCATTTAGAAACGCATCCATTACAGCAGTAATGGCTGCAAAGAGGTTGTTTCGACGTGGTTAGTATGAAGGTTCATACTTCGGAAATATAAAATGTACTCATTTTATCATTACTCATTCGACTTTTTCTATGGGCTGTGTTCCTTCAGGACGTAGGCGATCATGACTCTCCACAATTTCCTGTTCTTTGTAGCCCTTAATGAATTTTCTCTTTTTGTTACTTCTCCTAAATTTTCCCCCGCTATTCATTTACTCAAGCTTGCAAGGTAGGTTATGCGTTGCGTCCCTCTGGCTTTTTTTCATTGACTGCCCTGTGTGTATAAAATTTTCCAGGCTATCTTTCCTCATATATGTGTTCTAGAAATTTCAACTGTCTCTTCCTGATGTTAAGCGGTTCTCACGTCATCTGCGGACAAAGCTGAGTGCTTTGCCCACAGATTCTGAGGTTCTCACGTCATCTGCGGACAAAGCTGAGTGCTTTGCCCACAGATTCTCATCCAACTCCACTTTCGACTCGTCCATAGTACACCCACCCGACTTCCCTATTAGAACTGAGGCCAAACAGCACGACGTATATATTACCCCGACAGTAGTATCCAGAGTAATTTCAAAACTCGACCTCCATAAGGCGTGATGAAATCCCAGTGATAGTCCTTAAGAGGTGTGCTCCTGAGCTTTCCCCTGTCCTCTCTAAACTAGTTAACTACTGCCTTTCTGCTTCCTGCTTTCCTGCATGCTGGAAGTTCTCTTCAGTCGTTCCTGTATTTAAGAATTGTGGTGAACCCTCGGACCCATCCAACTATCGCCCTATCAGTCTTCTACCGATATTCGGGAAAGTATTCGAGGCTATAATCAATGCTGAAATAGTTCATCATCTCACCGCCCACAAACTGTTCTCCGACAGGCAATATAGATTCCGCTTTGCCAGGTCCACGGCCGACTTGCTAACAACCGTGACGGAGTACATGCTACAAGCCCTTGATGCGTCTGACGAGGCTCGCGCGGTTGCTCTGGACATCTCCAAGGCTTTCGACAGGGTTTGGCACTCTGGCCTCCTATGCAAACTACGCGGTTATGGTATTACCGGTCGCCTGCTTGACCTAATCCAATCTTTCTTAAATAACCGCAAAATGAAGGTCGTTCTGAATGGGCGTGCCTCTTCGTCCTACAGTACGAATGCTGGTGTCCCACAGGGCTCTATCCTGGGCCCGACGCTCTTCCTTATTTTCATCAACGACCTCTCAGATGAGATCAAGTCCCAAGTAGGCATCTACGCAGATGACACTACAATATACTCCCGCACCAGTAAGAAACCTGTCGTGGCGGACAGACATAATCTCGCTGCTGACTTTGAACGGGATCTACACTCTGTGGTGAACTGGGGCAAGAAGTGGCTTGTCAACTTCAATTCATCTAAGACCAAGCTGTTGTCTGTCAACCATTACAGGCAACCTCTCCTGCCTCCCATAAGCATGGACCAAGCGATTCTCCCGGAGAGTAATACACTACACCTCCTCGGACTTACCCTGTCCTCAGACCTCAAATGGAACCACTATATTGAATCCATAGCAAAATCTACTGCTAAGAAGGTTGGGTCACTATGTCGATCCAGGATGTTTTTTCCACCTGAATCCATCCTGCATATATACAAGTCAACCATCCGTCCGTGCATGGAGTACTGCTGCCATTTATGGTCAGGTGCTCCTGCCGTTCTCCTCAGTGTTCTTGACAGGCTCCAAAGGAGAGTCTGTAATGTGATAGGTACTGATCTGGCGGCTCGACTGCAGCCACTTCCCCATCGTCGAAAGGTGGCCTCCCTTTGTCTGTTCTATAAATACTTTCATGGCTTCTGCTCAGACGAATTTAAGTCACTGATGCCTCCTCAACAGGTGCTTACTCGTGCAACCAGACTGGCATCTGGGTCCCACTGTGAAGTCAGGTTAGCCAAATGCAGACGACAATTCTACTCCTGCAGCTTCTTCTCTCGCACTTCCCGCCTGTGGGACTCGCTCCCGTATTCTTGCTTTCCTGACGGCTACAACCTCCAGAAATTTAAATGCAAAGTCAATACTCATCTACTAACCACTGGACTCTAGCTCTCTCCTCACCCCTGTATAACCTTCCCTTTCTCTCCACCTATGTATCTGTCATCGCACCTGCTTTCTCAGCTTTCTATTGTTCCTTTCTGACTAGTTTGTACTCCTCACTCTTTTCTAATTAATCTTTTTACATTTATGTAGCCCCCTGCACATCAGTGGCGTTTCCGCCTTGCTCGGGGTGAAATGATTAAAAAAAAAAAAGCGTAAGTTTCCTTTTTGTTGCCATTTTCTCTAAAACTTCGCCGTTGCTCACATGTTCAGACCATGATATTCTCAGCATCTTTCTGTAGAATCAAATTTCTATTGCTTCAAGTCTGTCATTTATCTGTGAGAAATTTTTCAGCATTCACTGCCATATAGGAGGATTGATATTACGTAACAGTTCGATATTTTTTTTAAAAGGATCTGTTGGTTAACATAAACAAGAAAGTGGTGCAGTGGATATCAGCTCGGAGCGACAAATCGGGGTGCCGAGTTCGAATTCCAGTTGAATTCCTTGCATTCACTTACGCACAAACACCCTTTGGTAAAGGTGTTAATCCGTCTCTTCCCTCCAGTTATGGGTTAAATAATAGGACAGATTTGGCTGGCAACCGGTCTACCGCAGAAAGCAATGGCAACCTACTGCGGAATAATCTTCTGCCCAGTCAGTCATGTCTCTTTCGAGACATGATCGCCCAAAGCGTGTATCACGTATGGTACTTAACTGACTGACTATAATCGCCCGAATATGAGAAGAGAAGACAGAATATCTCAGATCCTTGCAAGAAGATTGAACGTTTGAAAAAAATACGCGAAATCACATATTTGTTCGCTTTGATTCTGTTGGAGCAGCTATCACATGAGTACGATTTAAGAAAACGCATTTTATTTATCTAAACTCGTTTATAAATGGAACTTTGTCTCTGTGTGTGTGTGTGTGTGTGTGTGTGTGTGTGTCCGTTACTTATAGACTCCGAAACGGCTGAACCGATTTTCTGGAAAATTTACAAAGTTGTACTATAAGCGTCTACGAGTGTTTTTAGCTAAGTTTTGTGTCGAGGTACCCCCGATAAATATCGAAAATTTTAATCAAATTTGATACACTCATAGACAAAGACATAAGAAACGATATTCAGAAGTTTCAAGGTTGCAGTTCTTACAATAATTTCAGAAAATCGATAATATATATATAAAAGGCAAGATGTTTGTGTGTGTGTGTCTGTTTATCTGCCTGTATGTCTGTATTTTTTTCAGCTCTTTTATTTTAGTTTTTGATTCGGGTTTGGCTCTAAGTAGGTATAATTGTAGTTCTTAGTCTCAGCCATGATACCATTTACTCAGAGGACTTATTTAGCCTTCAAAATTCAGTTTACGACGAAAAACTTATTTCATATCGATAGCAGGAAATCAAAATTTGACTTACATCCATTCATTTTTCTTTCAGTCTACGGTTTCGCTTTAACTGGAAACAACTATTGCTTTTTAGTCTTTCGTGCCAACGTCCAAAGAGTCTGAGCTCCAGGACCATGGATTAGTTTTAAAGCTTTCATTACACCCGAGCAACGCCGGGCTATACTGCTAGTTGATTCTAAAATTGGAAATGTAAGAAAATAAGAAACATTTTCAGCACAACAATTTTTACTTTAAGAATGGTAAATCTATAAAACGTACACAATCTTTGGACAGGTTAATGAGCAAGATGATATGAATGATTAATGTGTCAAGATTAGTTTGCAAAGTTTCGTGATGGAGATTTCTTGCTGAATGATATTCTGCGATAGGAATGAACCAACGATCAAATCAAAATATGACTTGAGAACAAGGTGAGCCTTAACTCATGCTTATACAGCGAGTGTAGCTCTTCAGGCACTGAGTTGGGTGGGGGCAACTGTCAACACGTGAAAGTTTGCTGCTGGATTTGAATTAAGAAATTAAGTGTTTTTTAAAAGAAATTTTACTTTTTGATTAAGTTAAGCTATTCGGTAGAAACAAAGAAGAGAGTACTGGATTGCTATGCGTTGTTAGTTCTTCAATATGGCAGTGAATGCTAGATAATATCATCAAAGATGAAGGAAAAACTTGAAGCAACTGAAATGTGGTTCTGCAGAAGGATGCTGCGAATATCATGGATCGAGCATGTGAGTAATGATGAGGTCTTAGAAATGACGGAAACCAAAAGGAAATTAATACTGAGCATCAGGAAGAGACAGCTGAAGTTCCTGGGACATGCAATGAGGAAGGAGGGCTTGGAAAATCTGATACTAACAAGCCAGATAGAGGGAAAAAGTGACAGGGGAAACCAACGGATAACATATTTGAAGGGCCTAATCAGGTGGATGATGGAACGAGGGTTGCATGGTGTAACAGGAGAAGGCGTGCTAAGAGCGACCAGGAAATAGGGAGACATGGAGAGCCATGGTCGCCTACATCTTGAAGGGACAGGGCACACAGAAGAAGAAGAAGAAGAAGAAGAAGAAGAAGAAGAAGAAGAAGCTATTATTAAAGATACTGAAGTAAGCAATGTTTTTTTTATTCTATTTGAATTGCAATATTTTACCTTTAAACAAACTTTTTCGGTGCAAACTTCCTAATAGTAATTAAGAATTTTATCACGTAAAAAGGATGTGCGTTGTGGAGCAGTGGATATCGGCTCGGAACGAGAAATCGGAGAACCGAGTTCGAATTCCAGTTGAATTCATTGCATTCACTTACGCGCAAATACCCTTGGGAAAGGTATTAATCCGTCTCTTCCCTCCAGTTATGGGTTAAATAATAGGACAGATTGGGTTCTATAGCCTTGGTCGGCAACCAGTCTACCGCAGAAAGCAATGGCAACCTACTGCGGGATAATCTTCTGCCCAGTCAGTCATGTCTCTTTCGAGACATGATCGCCCAAGCGTGTATCGCGCATGGCACTTAACTGACTGACTGATCACGTAAAAAAAAACAAAAAAAACGGTTTGTCAGTAGCCGATTCAACTGCATATCTCAAATAAGTTATTCTGATCAAAATTCCAAAAAATTAACTTAACTGATGCTGAAACCAATTGTTGTTTTTTTAATTATTTTTCCAAATGTTTGGCTCTACTAATTTTCATTCTTTGTTGAGTCTAGAATAAATATCCCGTCTTTAATTAAAATAAAACCTTAGTTACATTTTTTAGTAGGAGTATATATGATCTCTTATCACTTAGTCCATACTCCTCCCCTTCTATTAGGCAAGAATAAAGATAGCTTCTTTGTTCCTGTTTAGGAAAGAGTTTCCGGATCCTTTCTTCACCCCAGCCCTTAACAGTGGTGCTGTTATGAGTTTTTTGTGATTTGTGTGGATGGTGGTAATGTCTCTTCATACTGATGTTACCTAGTTGGCAGTTTTCTGGTTGTTGCTTCCCGACTGGCAATTAGGAACCCGAACTCTTGCGGAGCATCTAGAGAGGCTGCTCTGATCAACAGTCGAATAATATCGGGGTTTTTTTTTGCAGTGCCATGTCGGGCATGGATGGATGTCCCTACTAGCACCTACGGTGGGCAAACCTGAGACCATACTATGCTGCAGTCTGCGACAGCTCCCTTCCCACACATGTTACATTTGACGACCGACTGCTACTATTTTACTACCATACGCATATCCTTATCAAATTACTCACCATGACTACAAACAATCAGACATAAAATTAATATTCCAACAAAATACTTGATATTCGTACCAACTTTTGCAGTGTGGAATTGTTTCTCTTCGCAAAGTACGCAGACGTCCTAGCTCTCTGTGAAACTAATATTATATTTGCAATCACTTCCTTTGATTTTTCGATTCCTGGCTGTCTTCCCCTCTTTAGGAAGGACACTTATGTCGGCATGCATGGCCTGGGAGTTTATGTATGTGAATATCTCTCGTTGGCTTTCTTGAATCTCCAGACCATTTTTACATGTGTCTCCGTCTCTACTAAACTCAGTCAGCTATCTCTTCTTTCTCATGCGCCCTTTTTCTGTCATGACTTCTGCGTGCTATATAGTACTAGCAGTATAGCTCGGCGTTGCTCGGGTGTAATGAAAGCTTTAAAACTAATCCATGGTCCTGGAGCTCAGACTCTTTGGACGTTGGCACGAAAGACTAAAAAGCAATAGTTGTTTCCAGTTAAAGCGAAACCGTAGACTGAAAGAAAAATGAATGGATGTAAGTCAAATTTTGATTTCCTGCTATCGATATCAAATAAGTTTTTTCGTCGTAAAATGAATTTTGAAGTCCTCTGAGTAAATGGTATCATGGCTGAGACTAAGAACTACAATTATACCTACTTAGGGCCAAACCTGAAGCAAAAACTAAAATAAAAGGGCTAAAAAAAAATACAGACAGGCATATAAACAGACACACACACAAACATATTGCCTTTTATATATACATATATATATATTATCGATTTTCTGCACTATTGTAAGAACTTCTGAATATCGTTTTCACACAAAACCTAGCTACGAACACTCGCAGACGCTTATAATACAACTGTGTAAATTTTCCAGAAAATCGGTTCAGCCGTTTCGGAGTCTATAGGTAACGGACACACACACACACACACACACACACACACACACACACACACACACACACACACACAGAGTTCCATTTATAAATAAGTTTAGATTTAGATTTAGATTAGATTTTTGACAATATGGACAAGACCATTTCCCTACATCCGTTTGCAAATATATTTGTGTTCGGTGACTTTAAGCCGAAGACGAATTGGCATGGCAAAGGACGCGTTCCAGAAGATGAGCAAAATACTAACATACAGGAAAATCTCAATAGAAACGAAGAAAAGAGTTCTAGACTGCTATGTGATGTCAGTTCTTCAATACGGCTGTGAATGCTGGACAATATCATCGAAAATGAGGACAAAACTGGAAGCGGCCGAAATGTGGTTCTACAGAAGGATGCTACGGATATTGTGGACTGAGCATACAAGCAACGACGAGGTGTTAGAAAGAATGGCAACAAAAAGGAAATTGATGCTGAGCATCAGGAAGAGACAACTGAAGTTCCTGGGACATGCAATGAGGAAGGAGAGCCTGGAGAACCTGATAATGACTGGACAGATAGAAGGAAGGAGAGACAGAGGAAGGCAGCGGATAACATATTTGCAGGGACTGATCAGGTGGATGACGGAACGGGGGTTGCCAGAAGCAACAGGAGCAAACATACTAAGAGCCACAAGGGATAGGGAGACGTGGAGAGCCATGATCGCCTACGTCCTGAAGGGACAGGGCACATAGAAGAAGAAGAAGAAGAAGAAGACTTTAAGCCAAGTGACTTAAACACTGTCACTGATCTTGTGAGCATCCAAAAATCTGAACTTTTTAATCACTTTTTCTCTAACGCAAGTGGTGGACTTCTCCATGCATTTCCCCAAGTAACCTTGAATGACACGCGTCCCTTCTAGATCACTTCTTTACCTCTGGCCCACATCATGCCCTTTTGGTAACTCTGATCATGCGGTGGTGCCTGTAAACATCTTTTTTCGCTTCCCCATCAGTCAAGAACCTCCTACCAACAGAATATCTTTCAGTTATTAACGTGCGGATTGAAACGCATTCCGTGATTTCCCTCGTGACGTCTCTTGGAAAGAGAGTTTTAGTCACCCTGCTCAAAAATGCGCCTCTGGGGTCTCCTCCTGAGTGAAAGCCTGCTTCGACGCTTTCTTCCCAGCATGAAAATTTTAAGTCAAATTGCATTCACCTACTTGGTTCTCACCTGCATGCTCAGCCGCTATTGCCGACAGGAATCATTTCTTTCGACTGTACCAGAGTCACATATCTGATTACAGTAGGTGCCTCTTTGTTTCTTCCCCATAACGAATGCAAGCGTGTTTTAAATGAAGCAAAGATATTGTTTGCTAATAGAATGAAAAACATATAGCAGATAAGGTTGAATGCTTTTTTCGCAAATTTTTTTTCAATTCAACACTTGACTCGTCGGTAGAATCCACACTCGATTTCCCACCTACAACAGGGGTGCTACTAAGTGATATGTGCATAACCCCGTGTATGGTCTCGGACATCATTTCTAAATTAGACTCCCATAAGGCAATTGATGGTGATGGTAAATTGATGGAATCCCAGCCGTCATCCTAAAAAAAAAAAAATATGGGCCCTGAGCTGGCTTCAGTCCTCTCCAAACTCTACAACTATTCCTTCTCTGCTTCCTGCTTTCCTGCTTGTTGGAATTCCTCATTTGTAGTTCCTGTTTTTAAGAACACTGGTGAACCCGTTGACCCCTCCATTAGCCTCTTACCGCTTTTCGGCAAAGTAATCGTAGATGTGCGTTGTGGTGCGGTGGATATTGACTCAGAACTAGAGATCGGGGTACTGAGTTCGAATTCCAGTTGAATGCCTTGTATTCACTTACGCACAAATACCCTTGGGAAATGTATTAATCCGTCTCTTCCCTCCAGTTATGGGTTAAATATTGACAGATTGGGTTCTATAGCCTTGGCTGACAACCAGTCTACCGCAGAAAGCAATGACAAACTATTGCGGGATAATCCTCTGCCCAATCAGTCATATGTCTTTCGAGACATAATTACCCAAAGCGTGTATCATGTATGGCACTTAACTGACTGAATCGAGGCTCTATTCAATGCTGAAGCGGTTAAGATTCTCACTTCTCACGACCTACTCTTTAACAAGCAATATGGCTTCTGCTTCGCCAGGTAGCAAATAACTGTGTCTCCTTAGCCTTTCTTTTTCAATCGACCTGAAGTAGAACTACTACATCGAAGAATTAGTTGCATCTACTGCTAGGAAAGTTTGTCACTGTGTCGTGCTAGAAGGTTTTTCTTGTCAGAATCCGTCTTGCACATTTATAAATCTACCTTTCGTTTGTGCATTGAATACTGTTGCCATATGTAGTCAGGTGCTCCTGCTATTTATCTCGATGTTCTTGACAAAATCCAAAGACGGCTTTTCCACAAACGTGATTTAGTTTACCTCTACCTTTTCTACAAATAATTAATGGCCGAGATTTTTTTTTAGGAGGAACGGGGTAAATTTAAGCAGCGTCTATAAACTTCCGAGACATAGAAATTCGGAGTCTGGGAGTTCGGTGCTGATTGTCTTCAGTAGATTGGAGAAGATTACTGACCAATTCTTTCATTTGGCCATAAATCACTGACTGCCTATATATCTACATATCAAATTGGGGACATTATTTCTAATTAACATCTTCCTTTAGATATGAAAATATGACTATCAAGTCTCTTTCCCTCACTAACAACATGTCTGTTTCTATCTATCTGTTTTTTTTTATTTTGTTTGTTTTTCTTTCAAACTGGTCTTTGTATGGGTCCTAAAAAATCTAAATGAAAAAGAAGACGCAGATGGAAAATTGCTGAAGATAAAATCTTATCAAAATCAGAGACTAATCAGTTTAATAAATTTTTAAACTTATAAAAGTGCGGAGGGCAACCGAGGGGCTAGCCAAAATTCTGGGGGGCCTTGGTCCCTTTTGCTTCCACCCGTAGAATCGCCACTGATTGGGTAAAATGATTGCAACCATTCTACCGCGGAAGTAATGGCAATCTACTGCGGGATAATATTCTGCCCAGTCAGTCATATCTGGAAAGAGACATGATCGCCCAAACGTGTATCACGTATGGCACTTAACTGACGATAAAAATATTAAACATGTTAATTTTATTTATTGGTTGCTTGTTTTGTTTTACAGCATATCAAGCTCAGTGGGTTATTTTATGCCGACAAGGTTTTTAGGATAGGTCCGTATGAATAAAATACGAATTCTTTGTAAGAAAACAATTTATAGATCGTGTTTTATTGACGAACTTCTGTAAAGAGAACTTTATCGAGAGTCGAATGCATCGCTGGTAATAGTTTTGCTTTTCCTCAAAATGTTTTGCTGGTAATATGTACAAGCAGTATAGCCCGGCGTTGCTCGGGTGTAATGAAATCTTTAAAACTAATCCATGGTCCTGGAGCTCAAACTCTTTGGACGTTGGCACGAAAGACTAAAAAGTAATAGTTGTTTCCATGTAAAGCGAAATCCTAGACTGAAAGAAAAATGAATGGATGTAAATCAAATTTTGGTTTCCTGGTATCGATATCAAATTTTCTGCACTATTGTAAGAACTGCAACCTTGACACTTCTCAATATCGTTTCTGATATCTTTGTCTATGAGTGTATCAAATTTGATTAAAATCGGACCACTCCTTCTATAACCCGATTTTTTCGATTATCGATTTTCGATATTTATCGAGGGTACCTCGACACAAAACCTAGCTAAGAACACTTGCAAACGCTTATAGTACAACTGTGTAAATTTTCAAGAAAATTGGTTCAGCCGTTTCAGAGTCTATAGGTAACGGATACACACACACACACACACACACACACACACACACACACACACACACACACACACATATATACACACACACACACAGTTTCATTTATAAATAAGTTTAGATTTAGATTTAGATATATTTTTTGAAAAATGTATTTCTGGGAATATTTTTTTATTTTATCAAAAACTATTGCTGTTAATTTTTTGTTAACTTTGTTTTATCGTGTTTTGTATTTTTTTGTAGAAGCCGACCATTTTTCGATATGATTGTGTAGTATATTATCCATATTTACATTTTTGAACAGCTCAACCATCCTATCAGTATTGTAACATTGCTATCTAGAGATAGCTACTTCTGGACACCCTGTTAAAATATGTTTAATGGATAAAACTGTTTTACATGTTTGTCACGCCGGTTGAAATCCCTTAGTAAGAAAGAATGTGTCATTCATGTATGTCCGATACGCAAGCGAGCTGTTACGACTTTCTCTTTTCGAGAATTCCCGAAAGATGATTTTTGACAAATATATTTATTTATCTCCTTCATAAAGTATGTATTTGGGACTTTGATTCATGTATCCACGTTCATATCCAAAGCTGATTTGACTCCAAGGTCTGCTTTACAGTTACCCTTTATTTCAATGTGGCTAGGTGCCCGACAAAGTATTGTATTTCTCTTTTTGTTCAATGTATTGATTTTCTGTAATATTTTAATATCATTGGATTGTTGGATTTGAAGACTGATAAAACGGATAATGAGTACGAAAAAATTAAGGAGTTTTTAGTTTTTGCTCAAAGTGATGATTTGTAGAGACAACTCAGTGGCATAAGCCTCTTCAGTGAATATCGAACTTCCCTTTCGGAGGATTTTATTTTCGGTAAGGTTTTGGCTTGCGGCTGCACATCCTATTTTGTTCCTTTTTTTTTTGACGCGTTCATATATGTTGTTACTTAATCGCGGTAGTTTTCCAATATTACCCTGAATGTGTCCAGAAATGTGAGAGCGTGCGTTTTTTCTTTGGAAAATTTATACATTTCAAGGATGATCTCAGGATATTTAATCACCTATGTGATGTGGTCCAGTGGATATCGAGTTGGAATGAGAAATCGGAGAGCCGAGTTCGAATTCAATTTGAATTCGTTGCAATCATATACGCACAAATACCCTTGGGAAAGGTATTAATCAGTCTCTTCCCACCAGCTATGGGTCAAATAACAAAACGGATTGGGTTCTATAGCCTTGGTTGGCAACCAGTCTACCGCAGAATGCAATGGCAATCTACTATGGGATAATCTTCTGCCCAGTCAGTCATGTCTCTTTCGAGACATGATCGCCCGAGCGTGTATCACGTATGGCACTTAACTAACTGACTGAATATAATAGTTAGAAACATAATCAGAACTTCTACTGGGCATAAAATGGGGGATCGGTTTTCTGTTGTTATGAAGTAATAAACTCATCCCCCACTAATTATACTTCATATAATAATGTAATATAATCTATCTCTTCACTCTTCAGCTATGAGTTAAATGGCAGGACAGATTGGGCTCTATAGCCTTGGTCAGCAACCAGTCTACCGCAGAAATCAATGGCAATCTACTGCGGGATAATCTTCTGCCCAGTCGAAAGAGACATGATCGCCCAAAGCGTGTATCACGTATGGCACTTAACTGAAAATCACCTATGGTGGAATACTGGATGTCGTTGTTTCTTGCATATTTGATATTGAAGTACCTAATTCTTCAGCAATGGGTTTCATCAGAAGTTACATATGGTTGCATAGCAAATGTCACTAAATTTTCGAAAACGAAATATATGCAATTCTTCAGATTAAAATTTCATAATGATCTGTATTTGAAATTAGATTAAGCAGAAATTCCAGTAGTGGAACAGCACAAGTTTCTAGGTGTAATTTTTGACAGGAAGCTAATTTTCATACCTCAACTGAAGTATGTGTGGAAGTGGAAGACTGCGTGGAAGTTTTAAGACTATATAAAGTTTAGAATTCTTGGTTGAAGAGGCAGAGACTGGCTAACGACTCCCGACGGCCCCTTCGTGTACGCAACTTTCTCCGACTGTTCTACTGCTCCACACAACCGTTACCACCTAAGAATAAAAATATAAGGCTATATTTTTATATATACGTGTTACTCGTTGTTTGTTCAGATCCAGCGGCAGTATATAACAAATAAGGTAGCTAGAATGTCATGCATAAAAATCCTCAACGCAACTTACTATCATGATTTCAGATTTGTGCTCGGGGTTTTTAGAACATCTCCGGTGAAAAGCTTATATACAGAAATCAGTAAAACTCCTTTCACATCTCCAGTGTATTCAATTGGCATTGCAGTATTATATAAAGATTAAATCGTGCCCAACTAATCCAGCTTATATAACTACATTTGATCCATATTATTGCGATCAATTCCGTCATGCAGAAATTGTTTTTCGCATGATGGAATTGATTACAATAATTTTGACACATGGTTAAAGATATTGGCCTGTAATTTCTAGGTTCTGAGTCATCCTTCCCAGGTATCGGAATAGGGTTGATGAAAGACTGTCTCCACAAACCTCGGAAGTGGGTATATGATTTTAGCAAGAGTTTAGCAGCTACTTCAGGAATTAGTAATGAATATCGTCTGGTCCCATAGCTGTATCATGGGCTTTTTTAAAAGATTCATTCAATTCCTCTATCGTAAATTAAAGAGTATAGCTCTCAGCATTACTGGATTTAAAGTTCATTTTTTATTTTTCAGCTTTTGTTTGGACTTAACAAATTGTGGACGGCCATTCTTGGCTGATGATCTTTTCTAGAGATGGTTATTGTTAATTCGTCAGCGTTATCTGTTTTGCTGGTTATTTCATTATTATTTACGGAAAGGTGTTTTATTGCATTACTATGAAATTTATCAGCTATTATTATCGGGTCCTAAACAGGTTTTTTGTCGCTGAACTAAGTTTGCTGACGTTTTTATTTTTATTTTTTTTCAAAATTCCTGTTTTTTATTTTTTGTTATTTTCGAAGGTGCTTAAATTTTAGCAAGTTATATGTTGTGGGATTTTTGTTAAAATTTCTTAATACCCTTCTTCTGAGCCTAATAGCCTTTTGGCACTCATTAAACCAAGGTCTATTACGTTTTCTTTTTTTAATTTCACACTAAGAGATGGATGCATTTCTTTGCTATAGAGATAAGGATTTCTGTAAACTGCGTTATGTCATTGATGCATAATCCTTCTCCTAGTTTTACAGAGCATAGCTTTTGAAATTCCTCTTAGTTTGCTTTACTTAATTTCCAACAATGGGGATTTTATCACTTTGCTCCGAATTTTGCAGGCAAATTAGAAAATGATCGCTACCACATGTGTAGGAAAAGTTCATAAAGATAGATGGATCGCAGAAAAATAACTTATAGAGTTACTGTAGAGAATGGACACATATAAGTTGGGGATTTATCATTATAGATACACAAGCCGTTCTTATCCATAACAGATGCTATACTTTTTCCTTTCAGGTTTGTTTCTTTACAGCCCCCTATGGTGCTGTGACAGTTAAAACCTCCTTGAAGCATACAGGGAGCAGAAAATTGCCTTATAATTTTCTGCAATTTGGTTTCATTTATCTCTTCATTCGGTAGAATGTACATTGAGCAGATGTTAATTGGTCTGTGCAACGGCACTTTTACAGTTATCGCCGGGCTTACGGCCATATCACGTTGAATACACTGGTTCTTGCTCGATCACCGAAGTTAAGCAACGTTGAGCTTGGTCAGTACTTAGATGGGTGACCGCTTGGGAATACCAGGTGCTGTAAGCGTTTAGTGACGGATGTGCGTTGTGGTGCAGTGGATATCGGCTCGGAAAAAGAAATCGGTGAGCCGAGTTCCAATTCCAGTTGAATACCCTGCATTCACTTAAGCACTGGTACCCTTGGGAAAGGTATTAATCCGTCCCTTCCCTCCAGTTATGGGTTAAATAACAGGGTAGGACTTGGGGACCCTGCCCTTAAAACAAAACCCCAATGAATCTTGATACTCGAAAAAAAGTATTACTAGACACAAAACTTATATAAAAACAACAATAAATTGTTGAAAGAAAAATGTATTACCAGCAATAAATAAATAGAAGTTAGTTGGCAATAAATGACCCGCCTACGTTGATATGCCATAAAAACAAAACAACCGACCAACAACAGTTATCGCCTGTAAGTTTGTTGACAGGTTTACTGACTAAGACGCATGTACCACCTGATGCCCGAAGGCCAGTGTCTTTTATATATTGCATTGCTGTTAATCTCTAATATTTACTTTGTCATCCCTCTTAAAGAAGGTTTCTTGAAGGTAGATAACTGCAGGTGTCAGGTTTGTTATCAACAGAAGCAGCTCCTTAAGGTTTATCTTCACTCCACGCCAGTTCCATCGCAATATGTCTTATTAGCAGTATAGCCCGGCGTTGCTCGGGTGTAATGAAAGCTTTAAAACTAATCTATGGTCCTGGAGCTCAGACTCTTTGGACGTTGGCACAAAAGACTAAAAAGCAATAGTTGTTTCCAGTCAAAGCGAAACCGTAGATTGAGAGAAAAATGAATGGATGTAAGTCAAATTTTCATTTCCTGGTATCGATTTATACATATATATATTATCGATTTTCTGAACTATTGTAAGAACTGCAACCTTGAAACTTCTGAATATCGTTTCTTATGTCTTTGTCTATGAGTGTATCAAATTTGATCAAAACCGGACCACTCCTTCTACAAACCAATTTTTTCGATTATCGATTTTCGATATTTATCGGGGGTACATCGACACAAAACCTAGCTAAGAACACTCGCAGACGCTTATAGTACAATTGTGTAAATTTTCAAGAAAATCGGTACGAGCCGTTTCGGAGTCTATAGGTAACGGACACACACACACACACACACACACACACACACACACACACACACACACACACACACACAGACAAAGTTCCGTTTATTAGATAGATTTGTTTTTAATTTGTTTGAGTTTAAAAATTTTAACCGTCTGTGGGTCTTGGCTTTCTACTTGCATCTTATTCAAATTTTCATCTTCCATCTTTTGCTTGGTCGTTTCAAGTCTCTTTGGTGATGCACTTAATCTAATATTTAGGGACTTTGGTAGACGTATAGGTGATCTCTGGCATCTTTGTTCTGCAGATAGCTTAACGTTTTTGGAAGGAGAGGTTTGCGTCTGAGATTATGTTATACTTTTACTGGCAATTTCCTTTTCTTTTTTACCTTCTCTTCGTTCAGGCTGTCCCACTTCTTTATAATTTTTTTTTTAATCATATCACCCCGAGAAAGGCGGTAACGCCACTGATGTGCAGAGGGCTGCGTAAAAGTGAAAAGATTGGAAAAGAGAAAGCTGGAAACCACATCCTAAACAGGGAACAAGGGATGAGCCTCTTCACCCGTTCAATAAACGTGGGTGGAGTGTGAATCAGGCGATAGTTTAGTCTATCTACTCCAATTGAAAATAAAAAAAAGAGGAAAAGAATGGAAATGAGTAAAAGACTGGAAAAGAGAAAGCTGGAAACCACATCCTAAACAGAAAACAAGGGATGAGCCTCTTCACCCGTTCAATATTTCTTTTAATTAAAAAAAAATTAGGTCATTTATTCGGCTCTAAGTGTACAGGTCTCTCAATAAGGTCCCTATTGTTGTGGAGTAGTTTTTGTACTGAAGGTTATAATCGTGCTATGTCGGTTGTTAATCGATTTAACGCACTCAGAATGTAAAGAACTTGGTAATCTTCCACTGAAAACTGACCCCTTAGTATTCGGCTAACTGCCGACTAATATCAGCTGCCTTAGTCCAACTATGTCCAAACTGGAACTAACTAATAGTTCTACTGAACTCCAATAGAACTCTAAAGAACTCTCTAGAACTTCTAAAGCACTTCTAAGAACTTCCTAAGAACTTCTCGAGTTAACTTCCTGTTAACTCCTATTAATATAGAAGCGAGAGTCCATCTGAGGAATAGGTGTGTTTCACCATAACATCTATACTTGTCAGTCTGATTAGAGCTATTTGAACTTGTCCTATCCCCTACTCTTTTGTAGGAAGACTCCCTCATGTTGTCTTCAACTACTTGTTTGCTTCTGTAAAGGAAATGTTCCTTTTTATATTTTACTTCCACAATCTCCTTTTCTTTTTTCAAATACTCACAAGTACGAGAGTATATACTCACAAATACTCACAAGTACGAGAGTAAGTTGGATGATTCTCCTGTCAATCTGCGCATGTAATCCTGAAACTCATCTTCAACAAGATCAGAATCTTTTTGGCCACATTTTGCGCATGTAGGACGACTCCTACATCTGCCCTGTGATGTCAAAATTTCTGACATCTGTTATAGAGGAACCGGGATATATAGCTCCACTGGCTCGACATTGTACCCTATTCTGATTTCTGAATGAATTTTTGGTGAGTTAAACGTGAGGATGTATGTATCCGTAAATATTTTTCACTATTTCTTCTAATCGAGATCCTTCTGTAATTCGAGACTCCCTGGCTACCCAAGGCAGATGAGATTTCTTCTGATATGATCAGAGAGAACTCTCTTCTTCTAATCACCCCATTTGATGTATTCAGTTTTGTGTTAGGAAAAGTTTTAATACTCACATTGTGAAATGTCTTTATTTTCATAAAAGTTTCCCCCGTGGTTTATGGTTTCAACCTTCACCATCAAATTGCCGTTTCTCATTTTTCTAACAGATTTTGAATTAATCCGACTGAATAATACCTTTTCAATCAAGAAAGGAAACAGCCTCGACGAAGATGTTTCTACCCAAATACTTGAGCACAAAAAATTTCGGAAATTTTATATTAATTTCTTTTTTGGAATCAGAGTCCGAAAAGTATCGCTTGGGTGTTTATTTGGTTTTATAATTTATATGAATTAAATTTCACTGCCTGTGCTTCCCACCCACCTCGGAGCCACCGTTGGTACCTGTCAAGGGAGAAACTCAATCGCCTTGACATGTTAGAGCTACACAGACTAGTATACGCGTACTCGTGAGAGACCTGGAGCACCTGTCACCACATTTGTTGCACTACCCAAACTTTGAATGAACAAACTGTATAATTACCAGCCAAAATGTCCCTACGAACCGATTGACCCTCAGCCAGTGCCTTCTTACTCCTATACATAAGTTGAGTTGCTACTCATACACTAACTTGCTGAAAATATCCGAACACCAGAGGAGCGGCAGATGAGAGATCAGCTGCCAAGTTCTGGGCATCCAGATTTACAAGCAGGTAATTCCCCAATTGAGCCACCAGTGCTGTGATAAATCAGCTATCATTTTCTGGTCATCGAAATTTACAAGACAGTTCTTCTTCCATTGAGCCACCGGTGTTATGTTAGAGAAGAGATCAAATGCCATATTCTGATCATCCGGATTTATAAGCTTGTTAATCGCCCATTGAGTCATCGAGGATACGTCAGATGATAGATCAGACGCCATGTTGAAGTCATTTAGATTTCCAAGCCACCATGGCTACGTCAAGTGACACATCAGCTGTCATTTTCTGTTCATCTAGATTTACTTGACAAATCTTTCTCCATTGAACCATCATTGATAGATCAGCTGCCACGTTCTGTTTATCCAGGGTTAAAGCCATTTCTTCACACATTGAATCTCTTGGGCGACGTCAGATGATAGATGAGCTTCCATGTTATTGCTATCCATAAATACAAGCCAGTTCTTACCCCATTAAGACACCAGGGCTAAGTCAGATGAGAGATCAGCTGTCATATTCTGGTCATCCACATTTTTACGCCAGTTGATCCCACAATTGAGCCAGGCCTACTTCTGATGATATACCAGCTGCCATGTTATTCAGATTTATAAAACAGTTTTTACTACATTCAGTCAGTTAAGTGTCATACGTGAAACACACTTGGGCGATCATGTCTCTTTCGAGACATGACTGACTGGGCAGAAGATTATCCCGTAGTAGGTTGCCATTACTTTCTGCGGTAGACTGGTTGCCAGCCAAGGCTATAGAACCCAATCTGTCCTGTTATTTAACCCATAACTGGAAGGAATAGACGGATTAATACCTGTCCCAAGGGTATTTGTGCGTAAGTGAATGCAATGAATTCAACTGGAATTTGAACTCTGCTCCCCGATTTCTCGTTCCGAGCCGATATCCACTGGACCACGACGCACATCCTGGAATTCACATTTACTACATTAAGCTGCCCTACGTCAAATGACAGATCAACTGCCATTTTCTAGTAATCTATATTTACTTGTCACTTCTTGCCCCGTTAAGCTATCAGGGTTATTTCTGATGATAGACCAGCTGCCAAGTTTTGTTCATTCAGATGTACAAGCCATACTGCACACCATTAAGCCACCAGCGCTATGTTTAAGGAAAGATCAGCTTCCATTTTCTGGCCATCCATATTTACTAGACAGCTCTTCCCCCATTAAGCCACCAGAGCAACGTCAGATGATAAACCAACTGTCAAGTTCTGGTGTGAGATAAGCAGAAGAGACGAATATATTTATTCTACAATAACGTCGGCCTTAAAAGATATAGCGGGCCTTTTTGGCGTGTGTTGTTTTATAACTAAAGTTTGCAAAACAATAGAAACACTCTAGCTCTGGAGTGGAAGAAATTGGTCTAATCGGTGTGAACCCGGACTGTTTTCCCCAAGAGCATTAGTACAAAATGAATGCAACAGTCTCGACCGAAATGTCCTAACCGATTCAATTTTCTGAGCTCATAACCATTAAGGTCCGTGCACATTCTCTTAATGTAGACCTTCAGAAAAAAAATCCTACGTTTTTTTTCACTACCATTGAAATTATTCTTTATTTTTTATCTGAATGAAATGTGGAATAATGAGATATATACATATAAACCCAAATGACGTCACGTGACCGATATCTGCATCTGTGTAGATTTTACTTTCTGTCTAAATTTGGGGTTTCTCTCTCTTAGCCATTTCCATTAGCTCTTTCCTCTCGGGCCTTTCTTTCTTTCTTTCTTTCATTCTTTCTTGCTTTTTATTTCCTCTATGTCTTTCTCTTTCCTCTTTCTTCCTCTTTTTTGATTTTTCGGTTTGCTTTCTCATCTTTTCTACCCTCTTTTTTCCCCTCTTTTTTAATATCTTCTTACCTCGTTTGAAAAAGGAAGTGAGTTTTTTTAATTTTTTTTCTCAAAGATAACGTTTATTACCATTATTATTAACTACCTGATGAGACATTGTTCTTTCAATGTCGAAACAAAATGTACAATTTTGTAATAGATTGCAGTTTGTACATGTCCTAAAGTATATATATATATATATATATATATATATATATATATATATATATATATATATAGTCTCGGCGGTAATTCGAACTCTGCCAACCGATTCAATTTCCCGTGGCCATAACCATTACACCACATTTTCTGAACGTAGACCGCCAACAAAATATCTACCCTTTTTTTACTACCGTTCACATTAATTTTATCTGAATGATGATTTTCTAAGCGTAGATTAGATGTGACACAAGGCTGAAAGTATGGGACACCTAGTGAGGATCGAATTCACTACTCAATTGAAATGATTCTAGCGAGACAAGCTTGCTAACCATTACACCACCTCGAGGTGTCCCTTGATTTTTCAAGCGCCGCTTAGATGTGGCACAAGGCCGAACGAATGGGGCATCTTATGACGGTCGAACTCACCACTCAGTTGTAATAGGTTCTAATCAGACAAGTTTACTAACCATTACACCCCAGTCCAATTATTTTTATTTGAACGAAATATTAAATAATTACAAAAGATTGAAGAGAATCTGATATCATGTGTGCGGCTGAGAGTTAAACACTTGCTAAATTGATTTTTTTCTTCTTTTTGCCAGTAACCTCATGCGTTTACTTTTGCTACAAGTTGACTAATTCAATTAGCTTAATTAGGGAAAAACAATAGAAATCATATAATACAAATGCTCGTTTCATATTTCTCGCCTTTTCAGAAATCCAAGACGCTGCCGTTGTATAAACATAACATTTAAAAATTATTGAATATTTATTAAAACACACACATACACACAAGAGCAAAGAAAACGTTTCCGTTTTTATTCTTTTTGAAACACAGTCATCGTGTGACTGAAAACAACCGGGCAAATATATTCTTTTTTAACAGTTATACTTAAATCGAGAGCATTATTTAAAAGGCCTGAGCAGGTGGATGACAGAACGGGTCATAGAGACGTTACAGGAGAAAGCGTGCTAAGAGCCACTAGGGATATGGAGACGTGGAAGGCCATAATCGCCTACGTCCTGAAGGGACAAGGTACATAATAGAAGATGAAGAAGATACTTGAATCATTTTCATCAGACAATTTGAATAAAAAATATAACAAGGGCAGGCGAACTCTAAAAGTTATCCTTGTGAGCAATGCGTACTGGATCACATGGAAGTTAACAATGTTGTAGAGTTTGTGTGTATTTTAAACGAAGGTGCGTGTCTAATATGTAAACAAAGATTACAGAAGTATACAAAACTTAATTTTCTACTATGAACGTTTATCCATTCTATGTCAACAGTAGTGAAATAATGTTCTCAGTCTCACTTGGGTGTGTTCGTTGCCCCCTTTTGGTTCGGAATAAGTTAGGCTAGCAATGGTGAAAATAGTCGAGCTCAAATCAGCCTTGTGCCGAGTTAGAACGGCCAATTCACTTACTTCATGAATAGGGCTGCCAAAACACACCCAAAAAATGTCGTGGAAAAAGATTCTGTTCTTTCCCGGGGCTAGGGTCATAAAATCGCGCATATGATCAGAAACACTTTGCGCTGTCATTAAGAAAAAAATAATTTCTTTTTTTTTATTCTTTATTTTATTTATTTTTTTTATTTTAGTTTTCCCACAATCAAAATCAAAAAGTGTTTTAGCGGGATACTTAATTAAGTTTTAACTGAGCTGATAATTTATAAAATTCGTATAATATAAAATCGACCTTTGTGTTTCGATAAAAATAAACTGTAGTGAAATGAAGTTATCAGTGTCACTTGGATGTGTTTGTTGTCCTCTTTGGTTCAGAATAAGTTAGGCTAGCAATGGTGAAAATAGTCGAGCTCAAATCAGCCTTGTGCCGAGTTGGAACGGCCAATTCACTTACTTCATGAATAGGGCTGCCAAAACACACCCGAAAAAGGTCGTGGACAAAGATTCTGTTCTTTCCTGGGGTTAGGGTCATAAAATCGCGCATATGATCATAAACACTTTGCACTTTCATTAAGAAAAAATAATTTCTTTTTTTTTATTCTTTATTTTATTTAGTTTTTTCCCACAATCAAAATAAAAAAAAGTGTTTTAGCGGGTTTTAACTGAGTTGATAATTTATATAATTCGTATAATATAAAATCGACTTTTGTGTTTCGATAAAAATAAATAAAAACACTGAAAAACTAGTAAAAAAAAAATATCTACATGGTCGATGCTATCAAAACACGTTTCAGTTGATATATTTTTTATCATATCCCTTTACACGCAAAGCAGTAAAGCCACTGAGGCACTAGGTATTACTGAATGTGAGTAAATAAAAAAAAGAGAAACATTATTAAGGAAAGAGAAAATAGAAGAGTAAACAAGAAGTCAGTAGATAACAATTGACATTGCATTTAAATTTTTAAAGAACAATGTTGGCTAGAAAGCATTGAGCTGGAAGAGAGTTCTGAGAGAAAAGAAGGTGTTAGCATAGAACTTAGAGTTACATCTATCCAATTCGAATGTGAATTGATGAGACCTTACTGACAATCTAGTACTGCGCTTAAACTCATAAAGTCTAGGTACCATACATGAACACATAAAAGTATTTATCGAAAAAGAAAACAATTCCTTGTTTATAGCGGTGGGAAAGTGACTGAAGCCAATATGCCAGGTCAGGACCTGTAATATTTATTATTCTTCTTTGGATTTTATTAAGAATCTCTAAATGCACAGCAGAAACACCGGATCATATGTTACAGCAATATTCGCTATTCGGCCTTCTTCTCTCGGTCAAGTATGGCGATTTCTTGAAGTAAAAGTTTATTTGCCATGAAAATAGAGATTGAGGTAATTTGCTAAAAGCAAAATGGTAATCGTCAAGAAATGTTTTGAAATGAAAGACATCATTGGTCTTGAGAAATATTTGAAATTTAATTTTTGATATTTGAATTTTTTTATCATTCTATTCGGTTTTGGTACGGAGTTCAACTTCTGGATAAAGCAATGAAAGTCATACACATTGGTTCAGTGAATATCAAAAACGAAACAAACGACCACATAACAAGGAAAAATAAATAAGATACAGGATGCCTCCGAGTGGGGAAAGCCATAACGAGATCAATCTACCCTTTTGGATTGAATAAAGTGTTTCGTTCAAAATTTCCTAATGTTTACCGAATATAAACCCATGAAAAAAGTGTCACTTTAACAACCAGACACTAGTTCAATTAAATTGATGCAATTCCTTATTTGTTTGTTTGTTTGTTTTTTTTTTCATCATTTCACCCCAAGCAAGACAATACTGCTGCGGTAACCATTACCACATACCTACATACATATTTCTGTATACTTAATTACGCACGCATGCATATACATACATATCTGTTACACGTCTTAACCAACATGGCAAGCTCTGGTTGGTTAATTCATCACACGTGACATTTATTTCCCGCGCTTAGATTTAAAGTATATAAATTAATTTCCACACGTGTCTAACCAGTTGGAATATTTCTTTTCAGAAGCACAGAAGGAAAGATACCACTTCTTTCCAACTCACACATTGCGCTAATTATGCTCATAATTAGTTGCTCTCAAATATTTTAAAAAATATATCTTCTCTCTATTACAAAATAATATCTCTACAAACAAACAATACAATTTGCAAACTAGCACGAGCAATATGTATACAATTCTTTTCCAGAAATTCCTCAACCAAGAACATTAAGACATTTTGCATCGTGTTTCCCGAGAGAACATTACTTCAACTATTTTGCATGCAAGATAATTACCACTTTGTAACCAACAGTCAATACAATTTTATTATTGTTGTTTAATCGTATTTGAGTTGTTCTTTATTTATATGTGGTGGTTGGATGACCGTTCTTCCTTCTTTTATTTGGTGACTCCGTATCGAAGATAATACATGGACATTCAACCCACATCACTGCCACTGGTACACAGTGGCATATGAAAGAGAAGAGGGAGTGGGTGTCAGGGAAAGGAGGAAAGGATAAGATGGGAATCAAGGGGATAAAAGATGGAAATAAACATTGCACATAAACTACGTATCGAAGATAATACATGGACATTCAACCCACATCACTGCCACTGGTACACAGTGTCTTATGAGAGAGAAGAAGGAGTGGGTGTCAGGGAAAGGAGGAAAGGATAAGATGGGAATCAAGGGGATAAAAGATGGAAATAAACATTGCACATAAACTCCGTATCGAAGATAATACATGGACATTCAACCCACAACACTGCCACTGATGCACAGGGGCATATGAAAGAGAAGAGGGAGTGGGTGTCAGGGAAAGGAGAAAAGGAGAAAATGGGAATGAAGGATATAAAAGATGGAAATAAACATTGCACATAAACTCTTGCATATTGTAGCTATCAGGGAAGCAAGCATACGGATGGAAGTTCCAAAGGTGAGAAGTGCGAGAAAAGATACTACTCCAGTAGAAATGGCGCTTAAATTTGATCGTTTCGATTGTAAATATGTAGGACCGAATTTCCAATCTAGTAGCTCGATTAAATTCGTGTAGTCGGAGCACCAGAGAGATAAGCTCGCCTCGTCAGGGCAGAAGCCGTGAAAATATTTGTAGAAAAGACAGAGAAAAGCTTCCCTACATCCCAGCGGCAAGAAAGTGACTGAAGTCGAGCTACCAAATGGGAATCGATTACATTGCAGATTGAATTTTGTCGATCACCCCTAGATGAATAGCAAGAGCACCCGATCTGATATGGTAGCAGCATTAAATGCACGAACGAATGGTAGATTTGTATATGTACAAGATAGATTTTTACGAGAAAATACTGTGAAACGAGCTTCCTAGCATCTTGAAAGATTCAAGAGAAAAAGCAAACCGAGTGATACAACTGTATTCGATGTTATCTTTTTGGAAATTTGGTTATGTCAAGCAAAAGTAGCAAATAATTTCCTGTAACCTTTTAGTTGCAGGATATAGTGGCAAAACCTGACGAAAATCAGTACAAACAGATAAGTCATAAGTTGTATGTTAACACGATATGTAAGCACATATTTTCTTATTTTAGTCTTTTCCTTCTTAAAATATGTTTCACGAGTGAAACAATGGACACTAAAAAGTTAACTGAAAGACTAAGTGAACGATCAATCATCGTGAGAAACAAAGTAACTGCAAAGTAATGAATCAGAATGTTTGTAAAGTCTAAACCGAATATAAACAGACTACAGTAAAAACCAAGACCAAGCACAGACACCTGATTTAGCTACCAAGTGGTGAATTAGTCAGATGTGCGTTGTGGTGCAATGGTTATCGACTCAGAACGACAAATCGGGGAGCCGAGTTCGAATTCCAGTTGAATTCCTTGCATTCACTTGCGCACAAATATCATTGGGAAAGGTATCAATCCGTCTCTTCCCTCCAGTCATGGGTTAAATAACAGGGCAGATTGGGTTCTATAGTCTATCGCAGAAAGCAATGGCAACCTACCTACCCAGTCAGTCATGTTTCTTTCGAGACATGATCACCCAAAGCGTGTATCACGTATGGCACTTAACTGACTGACTGAATATAATAGTTGGAAACATGATTAAGGCTTCTACTGAAGGATCGTTTTTCTATTGCTATGAAGTAATAATATGATCCCCCACTAATTACTACCTAATAATATAATACATTTCTTCCCCCTCTAGCTATGAGTCAAATAATTGGACAGATTGGGTTCTATAGCCTTAGCTGGCAACCAGTCTACCGCAGAAAGCAATGGCAACCTACTGCGGGATAATCTTTTAGCCATTTAGTCATGTCTCGAAAGAGACATGATCACCCAAAGCGTGTATCACGTATGGCACTTAACTGACTGACTGAATATAATAGTTGGAAACATGATTAAGGCTTCTACTGAAGGATCGTTTTTCTATTGCTATGAAGTAATAATATGATCCCCCACTAATTACTACCTAATAATATAATACATTTCTTCCCCCTCTAGCTATGAGTCAAATAATTGGACAGATTGGGTTCTATAGCCTTAGCTGGCAACCAGTCTACCGCAGAAAGCAATGGCAACCTACTGCGGGATAATCTTTTAGCCATTTAGTCATGTCTCGAAAGAGACATGATCGCCCAAAGCGTGTATCACGTATGGCACTTAACTGAACAGTGAATTAGACTAAATTGAGTCCAGCGTTACTAAATCTGAATTTAAATGCAACGTCAACTGCCATCTTGTATCTCCTTGAAACCCAATCATCTTTTATACTTTCTTCGACACTTGCTTTCTCTCACTGCAAATCCTTGCGCACGCGCACTAGTGGCGGTCCCGCCTTACTTGAAGCGATATGATTAAAAAATATCATTGCGGAAAGAGAAGCAATATGCAGTGTCCAAATTCGTGGCTCACCTGCACCGTCCATGGTATTCTCAGTATTCTTCTGTAGATGGACATCTGTTGCCTCAAGTATCTGTTACATCTGTTGCTTCATCTGTAAGGAAATTGTATAACATTTTAACAATTTTCTTTGTTTTCAACATTTTCCTGTTACATATTTCTTTGTTTAGGTTTTGAAAAGTATAAGCTTCTACTGAAGAACGTTTTAATTGGTTATATTATTATTATTATTATTATTATTAGCAGTAGCATCAAGTGGTTAAACGTTAAATGATATAATCAAGCTGTTACTAAATATCAAAACACCACCTCTCTTGAAGACTTCCAACAGCAGCAACAACTAAAATGGATAACAGATGTAACTAGAAGAGAAAATAATGATATAATCATGATTAGCCGGGTCCAAATCTCACTCAAGGTCGATTTATCAGGTGACCATACCACGAGTTTAGCAGTTACCCAAGTCTTGTGAGTGAAATTGGAACTACTTGGGAGCCGTTGATTGTTGTGCGAAGGAAGTTTGAGTGTGCGGGTTTTGTTCAGACTACCGATCACCCAGAAACTGTATCTAAGGCCCACTCAGCATAAACCACAGGTGGTTTCTGTGGGTGTTGAATAAGCCATTTTTTGAGCGATCGACGCATTTGTAAACAATTTGTAAAATTCTCGGTTTTAAATAATCTTGCAAAAATAAAATATACATCTCTCACACGTTATTTTTGGAAAATTAGCAAATTTAAAGTTAAATTAATCTGATTTGAAACAAATATTAATTGTTCATGGTATGAAATTTAGAATAAATTTAATAAGAAAGATCTAACTCCTTGACCTTTCAAGCGATGATAATTCCTGTCGTAAATCTATCTGGAAGTATGGTGACCAAAAATGACATAATCCAATTTAACATTTAGTAACGAGAACAACTCTTGAAACAAGTGACGTTTTAATGATAACTCATTTATAAGTGTCCATAGTAAAAGAAAATGTGCAATTTAACATTAAAAAATTATTTTAAAAATCTTAATTCTAAATGATTTGTATTAAGGTTTTTAATTTGCGATTTGTAAGTAAAGTCTTTACTTAATAAATTAATAACCGAAGACACTGAGTAACTGGAAGAAAATTAAAACATGTTTGAATATTTATAAATCATCATAATTGGTGAAGAAAAAAATGAAAACAACTGTTCTAAAAATTCATTATTCATCGATTTTTTCTTATTTAGAATATGAAATCCAAAAATTCTATCATTTATAAAATCAATTAAAAGTTTATCTAAATTAAAAATGGCGTAATTTTAACGTATTTTTTATTTTACTATTCGGAGCAGATTTTCGGACAAATGTCTCGTAAATAAAAAAAAAGTTACATGATTTACATTCCCCAATGAGTTCTGCATTTAACTAATAAAAAAATTGATATAGATAATGAATTTCTAGAAGTTTTATGCAGTTAATTAGAGGGGGAGGTAATAGATGTAATATATGTACATATTTTTTACCAAGATTTTCTAAAAGTAATACTTACATAAATAATTTCATTCATTTGTGAATAAGTCCTGAAATTTTCCTTAAAATCACACAATTACTTGATTTTTACAAGAATTTCCAAATTAATGTCTTTCAACGTCCAAAACGACTTGCGTAACATTACGTAAACCTCAGATGAATTACTGACGAAAAAAAGAAAAAAATTAACAGAAATTTCGAACGTATCAGAAAAGATTTTTAAACTTTTAAAAATAATGACAACAAAATTTGTTCTTTCCTCTTAATAATAAAATAAACATTTGATGATAAAACTTTGTTTTTTATTAAGTTTGAGTTCTTTTAACATCCTTCAGTGCTGTTTTTGGCAATTACGTAGAGGGATCTATATTAAAGACATAAGACCTCGTTTTTCATGTAAAGACTTTCGTAATAATCATGGCCGACTTAAGGTAGTAGTCGCCCATCAAGGCTGAAGGTGCCATCATGTCACCATGTCATGTGTTTGGGATCTTCCAGAACTAAAGCTTGTAAAAACATCTGCGGTCGTGTATGACTCAATTCCTTGGCTATTTTGTCAATGGTCTTGAAAGAGGAAAGGCGTAGAAAGTGCCATGAAAATATTTGCAGATCTAAAGACTAGAAAAATGTTTTATGTAGGATAATGAATGTTTCTTTAGCTTATATATTGAAATAAACTCGTTATTCCACATTTTTAATTTTTCTCATTGTGAAAAGTTTGAAAAATTAAGGGCACCGAAGTTCAGCTTGCCCTGGATACCAGCATCCTAGGGCGGTGACTGATAATAAGGACTTAAATAAGAATATGGCATTTTAAAGGTATGAGTTAACGTGGATTAATATAATATTGCCCGGTTCACACTCCACCCACGTCTATTGAACAGATGTAGAGGCTCATCCCTTGTTCCCTGTTTAGGATGTGGTTTCCAGCTTTCTCTTTTCCAATCTTTTCACTTTTCTTTCTTTTTTTTTTTTCAATTGGAGTAGATAGACTAAACTATCGCCCGGTTCACACTCCACCCACGTCTATTGAACAGGTGAAGAGGCTCATCCCTTGTTTCCTGTTTAGGATGCGGTTTCCGGCTTTCTCTTTTCCAATCTTTTCACTCCTATGTAGCCCCCTGCACATCAGTGGCGTTACCGCCTTGCTCGGGGTGATATGATTAAAAAAAAAATTAATAAAAATAAGATTATATAATTAACATGAAATATTTTTTTTCGTTGTTATCAAGTAAAAAATGGTCCCTCGCCTACATATTAATATAATAATTGGAAAACTATATTCAAAAACTCACATGGAAAAGTCTAATAATAGTAAAAGCTTTACAAACATGGCGTCATTTTTTATGGCATGGATAGAATTTTAGGATGAACACGTGGCATAATATGATGGGGTGGGGGATCTGTTTTCTATTGTGATTAAGTAATAAAACTTTTCCCTTTTCATTTCTGATGTATCATAAAATTAATTATCACGCATTTCTATAGTAAATGTTTATCTATTATACACAAGATAAGCGTATTCTGCCAGAACGCTTACATTAGTTCTTGACCACTGAAAATCCCTTTATTCTTTATTATTTTTTTAAACTTACAACATAGAGAAACTTGATAAATTCTAAACAGGAGAAAAATGTAAAATCTTGCTTCTTTTTCTTTTTTCTTAATTGCCAGCTGAAATAGTTGGTTGACTGTTTTATTTTTAGCGGGCTATCAACACCTCTATGGGTTATTTGAGCCAAAATCTAAATATGTTTTTACGCAACTGTATGCCTTCAATTACAGATAAAATGTATTGTTAGCTATTCTACTATAAATGTATTGTAGATCATTTTACTATAAACAAGTACTGTTGGTTACTTTTTTGAGACAAAAAGCTATTGGTGGTATTTTTACAATTAAAATGTATTTTTATACTTTCATCGTGTTTTCTTTTTGTTTGGAAGTTCATTATTCGCCCATGACTGGGACCCTAACAGATGCTACCACCCGGGTTGTAAATTGGAACAACAGCAATTAGAGGTCGTTCCACGCTCCTCAAAATCTTTAATCTCACGATCAGAGGCCTTGCTGCTGGATGTAGTTTATCGTCATACCCAGGTCTAGCCGAAATAGTTAACAGATGAAATGGTTAACGCTAAAGAAAGAGTAATCAGTATTTTGTATTAAAAAATCATATAAAATCCTTAGGTGGCCTACTTTTGAAAAAATAAATTTAAAAAAAAATTAAAACTAAAAATTTAAAAAAAAATAAGAGTACCAATCGTGAATAAATTGTAGATTTATACATGTACGAGAAGGATTCTGATGAAGAAAAAATGTCTGGCACAACAAAGTGAACCAACTTTCCTGGCAGAAGATGGAGCTTTTGATTTCAAATAATCGTTCTACTTCATGTCAGTAGGAAAAGGTGAGCCCAAGAATAAATGGCTGTTTTGAAGGACCATCTTTAAAACAGAAGAATATTAATCAAAGTAAGCAGTATGTCAATTAGAACAATGTTGCTAAAGATACGGTACTGAATTTCTTTCACGATGATTTAATTTGTTTAACGGCATTGTGGTGCAATGGATGTCGACTCGGTTCGAGAAATCGGAGAGCCAAGTTCGAATTCCAGTTGAATTCGTTGCATTCACATGTGCAAGTAACCCTCGGAAAAGTATTAATACATCTCTTCACCCTCCAGCTATGTGTTAAGTAGCAGGCCAGATTGGGTTCTATAGCCTTAGTTGGCAACCAGTCTACTGCAGAAAGAAATGGCAACTTACTTAAGGAAAATCTGCCCAGTCGGTCGCCAAGGCGTGTATCATGTCAGTCCGTTAGTTAAGTGCTATATGTGAAACACGCTTGGGCAATTATGTCTCGAAAGAGACATGACTGACTGAGGCAGAAGATTATCCCGCAGTAGGTTGCCATTGCTTTCTGCGGTAGACTGGTTGCCGACCAAGGCTATAGAACCCAATCTGCCCTGTTATTTAACCCATAACTGGAAGGAAGATACGGATTAATACCTTTCCCAAGGGTATTTGTGCGTAAGTGAATGCAATGAATTCAACTGGAATTTGAACTCGGCTCTCCGATTTCTCATTCCGAGCCGATATCCACTGCACCACAACGCACATCCAACGTGTATCATGTATGTCACTTAAATGACTGAACGACATATCAACTCTTATTGATCATTTAATATCGAAGTTTAATTTACTTGGGAGCTTTGAAGTAATAAAAATATATGTTATTCTGCTTTCACAATTGAAGAAATGGTAGATGATACTCAGCTTTTGTGCATATACGTGATTGTGTGGACATAATTAACCCTGGAACACCAACTATAAATTAAAGTTACACCATGGTTATAACGCATACATTTGAAATATTTTACATGCAGGGACTTCAAACTTTGTACTTTGATTTAACATTAATAAGAACTGAAAAACATTATTTAGGTAAGAAAATAAGGTACTGAAAATTAAATTACATTGTAATTAAAATGGCGTCATTTGCGCTGGGTACTATATACCAGTGGTTAGTGTTCTCTGGTTAATAGAGAGGTGATATGTGTGTGTTTTATATTGTAGTATGAAGTTATATTTCGGAATACAGTTTGATTTGATAAATTGTAGAATGTTATATAGATTAATGTCATGAAAGTATTCTTTCCTGTTGGCTGCTTAGTTGAGTTTGTTTAACGGTATCAATCATTATGGGTTATTTAATGTCGAAACCTAAATATTTTGTACACAATCGCATGGCTTCAACCAAATACATTTTGAACGCAATTGTATGCCTTCAACTACAGATACAATATATTGCTAGCCATTTTGTTATAAATATGCATTGTTGGTCATTTTTCATATAAAAATGATTTGTTATTATCTAAACTTATTTATAAATGGAACTTTGTCTGTGTGTGTGTGTCTGTGTGTATCCGTTACCTATAGACTCCGAAACGGCTGAACCGATTTTCTTGAAAATTTTGCACAGTTGTATTATAAGCGTCTGCGAGTGTTCTTAGCTAGGTTTTGTGTCGAGGTACCCCTGATAAATACCGAAAATCAATAATCGAAAAAATCGGGTTATAGAAGGAGTGGTCCGATTTTAATCAAATTTGATACACTCATAGACAAAGACATAAGAAACGATATTCAGAAGTTTCAAAGTTGCAGTTCTTACAATAGTGCAGAAAATCGATAATATATATATATATATATATATATATATATATATATATATATATAAATCGTTAACAGGAAATCAAAATTTGACTTACATACATTCATTTTTCTTTCAGTCTACGGTTTCGCTTTAACTGGAATCTTTTTAGTATTTCGTGCCAACGTCCCAAGAGTCTGAGCTCCAGGAACATGGATTAGTTTTAAAGCTTTCATTGCACCCGAGCAACGCCGGGCTATACTCCTAGTTTTTAATATAAACATGTATTTTTATACTTTGATAGTTTTTTTGTTTGGGGATTCACTATTTGCCCACACCTTGGACCCTAGCAGGTTCTACCTCTCCAGGTTATGGTAGAACTAGGAGCAATAGAAGTTAAGAGGTGGTTCAAAATTCCTGAAAAGCTTCGATCACTCGTCAGAGGCTTTGCTGCCGGAAGTGGTTTATCGTCATGCCTCGGATTATTTCATGATGATAAAATCTGAAATTATATTTTTGATCTGGTTCAGGTTAAGGATATAATTAGCCGTTTTCATACTAGAAATATTCAGTATTTATTAACCGAAGAGATAGCGTTGCTAGTGGCCGAAATTTATTAAAAAAACTGTTATTTCTTAAGATAGTTTTTCCTGAAATTAGACGTCTCAAGTTCATTAACTGTTATAGCACTTTTTAGTATTGAGGGGAGTTTCTTTCCAAACTTTTGTTTAAGGTAGTGTAAAATGATAACATCATGATTATGTCAATATTTTTTCCCGAGTTACATGCTATCCATTTTAGTTGTTGCTGCTACTGAAAGTCTTCAAGTGATGTGGTCTTTGTTATTTGGTAACAGCATAATTATATCATTTTCTCTTCTAGTTACAAGTGCTATCTATTTTTTTACTATATTCGTCGGCAACCGCTCGCATTTTCTTCATTTCTCCTCTCTGGTAGCGGAGTTGGATGTCAAGATCCCGCCTATTCTTGAAGAGTCATGAACTGGTGTCGCAGGTTAGTGGACGCGACTGGGCGAGTCGGTCTCTACCTGACAGCAAAGTGCTTGATGAAACCATTCGCGTGAATCTTTACTTTGATAGACAACTTTGCGCGATGGAAAAGCCCACACATTTGCCTAGAAACGATTCAAAGTGGAGCGAAACAGGTGAGATCTGGCAAACCTGGCTGCATGGGGCTGTCGGATGTCAAGGTCTACCTTGGTTACGAAACCCGAATAGCGCTACCCTGTACCCTGTTTTCTTTTTTTTTTTTTTTACATCTACAATATCTCTTTACTTGTGTTCAATTTCCTTATCTACTATACTAAATTTGTCATAATTGTACCGTTTATAGAGATATTTGAAATGTTTAGAATTTATGAAAATCTGATTTTTTATGACGAATGCAATGTACACTATAGGTAAAATGTTTGAGGACACCCTGCATTTCTTTTAAAAAATCACCTTAAAATTTTGTATTTTTTTAAAGTAAAATATTAAATTTCAGTAACATACGTGATACACGCTTGGGCGATCATGTCTCGAAAGAGACATGACTGACTTGGCATAAGATTTTTCTGCAATAGGTTGCCACTACTTTCTGCAGTAGATTGGTTGACAACCAAGGCTACAGAACCCAATCTGTCTCCCTATTTTACCCATAACTGGAGGGAGAAGCGACGAATTAGTACCTTTCCCAAGGGTATTTGCGCGTAAGTAAATGCAACGAATTCAACTGGAATTCGAACTCGACTCTTTAATTTGTCGTTCCGAGTCGATATCAACTGGACCACAGCGCACATTCTCCTACCTTAATTATTCCTTTACAAATTCTTGGCATTCTTTCCAAATGTTGTTGTTGTTAATAATAATAATAATAAAAACAAAAAAAAAAAACAAAAAAAAACAAACAAACAAAAAAAAAACAAGTTAGGCAAACCTTCCCAAGCATTCTTCAATTACTGAAAAAATACACTCCTAATTTTTGGGTATTCTTTTCGAAGTCTCCTATACAATTCATCTTATGCTAATTCAGTGTGAGATAGTTAAGGAGATTGAGGCGGCCAAGTTAAAATTTCAGCAAATAGAATTTATTTTGCCTCGAGGTAATTTTGATATAATTTACATTAGTGTTTTGGATGAAATGTGAATTTTTTACAATAGTGTCTTGTTGAAATGTGAATTTTTCCCAAATATTTGTAAACTGGATGGGAATGTATATCTTTGCAAAATCGAATGATATTGTTTTTTTCATAATTCCTCTAACCTGAATCAAATCTTCATTTCTCTCTCTTCCCCTCAAAACCCCCTAAACCATAACAGGCCCCCTACCATGTATAATTATTGGAACCACACATTCATCATTTAGTCTTTCTCTTGGCTTTCCTCTCACATACACTCTTCTAATTCCAGTAGAATTACTTACATTCACTTACGTGCAGGTACCCTTGGGAAGGGTGTTGGTCTCTTCCTTCCAGTTATGGGTCAAATGGCAGGACAGATTGGGTTCTGTAGCCTTGGTCGGCAACCAGTCTACTGCAGAAAGCAATACTGCGGAATAATCTTCTGCCCAGTCAGTCATGTCTCTTTCGAGACATGATCGTCCAAGTGTGTATCACGTATGGCACTTAACTGACTGACCCTAGAAAAAATCCGTTTGTTTTTCCTCCAGCTATGGGTTAAATAGCAATACAGATTGGGTTTTACAGCTTTAGTTGAGAGATCTATCTATCGCCCGGTTCACACTCCACCCACGTCTGTTAAACAGGTGAAGAGGCTCATCCCTTGTTCCCTGTTTAGGATGTGGTTTCCGGCTTTCTCTTTTCCAATCTTTTCACTATTACGTAGCTCCCTGCACATCACCGCCTTGCTCCGCGTGATACGATTAAAAAAAAAAAATTCAAAAATTTAAATATGGACTCATCCGTCCACAATACATTTTACCAACCTTTTAATGTAAAGTTCTTATGTTTTCTTGCCCTTAACAGTCTTTTCTGTTTATTCAATTTCCGTAAGAGAGTGTTATTTTTATGCCTATGCACCTCCTGAGCCCCACTGATCTAAGTCGACTTTTCACAGTTGAGAGCGACAATGGTTGCTGTCATAGAGGAATTAAGTTCAGCTGTCAACTCTGGAGCAGTTTTCCTTCTATTTCTTTTGCTTTTCTTCAGAAGCCGTTTTCACTATTGGTGTCCCAGCGCTTTTCGGCCTTTGTAACAAATACTGCATCTTATGTCTAGAAATCGTCAACTTCTTGGCAACTGGAGAATAGCCTTCATTGAATCAGTCAGTTAAGTGCCATACGTGATACACGTTTTGGGTGATCATGTCTCGAAAGAGACATGACTGACTGGGCAGAAGATTATCCCGCAGTAGGTTGCCATTGCTTTCTGCGGTAGACTGGTTGCCAGCCAAGGCTATAGAACCCAATCTGTCCTGTTATTTAACCAATAACTGGAAGGAAGAGACGGATTAATACCTTTCCCAAGGGTATTTGAGCGTAAGTGAATGCAAGGAATTCAACTGGAATTCGAACTCCGAACCCCGGTGCCGCGTTCCAAGTCGATATCGACCGCACCACAACGCACATCCAGCTCGGAACGAGAAATCATGGAACCGAGTTCGAATTCCAGTTGAATCCATTGCATTCACTTACGAACTAATACCCTTGGGAAAGGTATTAATCCGTCTCTTCCCTCCAGTTATGGGTTAAATAGCAGAACATATTGGGTTCTATAGCCTTGGCTGGCAACCAATCTACCGCAGAAAGCAATGGCAAACTACTGCGGGATAATCTTCTGTCCAGTCAGTTATGTCTCGAAAGAGACATGATCGCCCAAGCGTGTTTCACGTATGGCACTTAACTGACTGACTTCTTTGAATAAAATTTGAATTCGCGTTCTTGTTTCAATGCTTATTACATTTTGCCATTTTGTGGAAGTTTAATTCAAAGTTAAAAAAAAAGTATGAAAATACAGTTGTAATGGCAAAATCTTTTTTTTTCTTTAAACAGAGACATCTACATATATGCTTCATTAGCAACAGTAGCCAATGCGGAGTTAGAATTCAGAACCTGTATTAACATGTGCTTGTGGTGCAGTGGATATCGGCTCGAAACGAGAAATCGGAGAGCCGGGTTCTAGTTGAATTCGTTGCATTCACTTACGCGCAAATACCATTGGGAAAGGTATTCATCTGTCTCTTCCCTCCAGTTATGGGTTAAATAATAGGACAGATTGGGTTCTATAGCCTTGGTTGGTAACCAGTCTACCACAAAAAGAAATGGCAACCTACTGCGGGAAAATCTTCTCCCTAGCCAGTCATGGATCGAAAGAGACGTGATCTCCCAAGCATGTATTACGTATGCATTTCACTGACTGATTAACATTTAACTTATTTGAAAATCTCATAATCTACTGAGTTTAATGGTGAAAACAGAAAATATTTCTAATATAAAATATTCTTAATTTAAAAAATGTGTTGGGAACGAATCCAAATGTGATTTTTTTTGCTACGAAGTGAAGCCTAGAGAAAGACTGAAAAATAAGAACAAATACTTTGTAGTTGCTGAAATATTATCTTTTACTCATTTTAAAGGGTTCTTATTTTAAGAAATGCAAAGTCACCCCAAACATTTGCCTGTAGTGTCGTTACCGTCACTACTTTCATTTCAAATCCATATTATTTTTCTTTTATGTGCCGTGTCCCTTCAGGACATAGGTGATCATGGGCTTCCACGTCTCTCTATTCCTAGTGGTTCTTAGCTCGCTTTTTCCTGTTACGCCACCCCTAAACCCCGCACCGCCATCCACTTGCTCAAGCCCCTCAAGTATGTTAAGTGTTGCTTTCCCCACTCTCTTTCCCTCTATCTGCTCTGTGTGTATCAGATTCTTCAAGCTCTCCTTCCTCATTACAGGTCTCAGGAGCTTCAGCTGTCTTTTCCTGATGTAAAACTATTAGTTTTTTTTGCTTCCATCCTGTCTAAAACCTCATCGTTGCTCACGTGTTCGGTCCATAGTATTCTCAGCATCCTTCTGTGGAACCACATTTCGGTTGCTTCAAGTCACTCCTTCATCTTTGATGAAATTGTCCAGCATTCACTGCCATATTGAAGGATAGCCATCACATAACACTCCAGTACTCTCTTCTTTGTTTTTAGTAAAATTTTCCTGTCTCTTAATACTATAGAAAGTTATTTGCGAGTAAGTGAATGCAACAAATTCAACTGGAATTCGAACTCGGCTCCCCGATTTGTCGTTCTGAGTCGATATCCACTGCACCACAACGCACATCCGAAGGTTACTAAATCTTTTTTTAAACTAATGTTCACCCAATACAAGGGTCAACAGTCACTCTTGATAAAAAGTTACTGAAGGAGGTTCGTGATATAATCGTAAGCAAAGGAAGTGGAGATCACAAGACTATATAACGTAGATAACCGTAGAGCGTTTCCATGGTGCAACGGTTAAAAATCTAGTCTCACTAGATCAGTTACCAGTGAGTTCAATCATTACTGGGTGCTCCTTACTTTCTTGCCACATCTAAGCTACGTTTAGTAAATTTCTATAAGACAGATAACCATTGATACTACACTTGAAGTGGTTTAGAATGTAATGTCTTAAGGGGAAAGCTTGGTCAGTAAGTGTCTAGTGCACCCTTTTCCGAATTTATGATACGGTGCCACCACTCTACAATATTTCAATTTTCATAAGCTGGAATTCATATAAAATACAAATTTTATTGCAACCTAATTATGGCAGTGAATGCTGGAGAATATCATCAAAGATGAAGGAAAAACTTGAAGCAACTGAAATGTGGTTCTACAAAAGACAGAAAGTGCGACACACAGATCCGAAGGCGAATTGGCATGGCAAAGGAAGCATTCCAGAAGTTGAGTAGAGTATTAAGAAACAGGATAATTTCGCTAGAAACAAAGACGAGAGTACTGGATTAATATGTGATGTCAGTTCTTAAATATGACAATGAATGCTGGACAATATCATTGAAGATGAAGGAAAAACTAGAAGCAGCTGAAATGTGATTCTACAGAAGGGTGTTGCGGATATCATGGCTTGAGCATGTGAGCAATGATGAGGTTTCAGAAAGGATGAAAAGGAAATAAATGCTGAGCATCAGGAAAACACAACTGAAGTTCTTGGAACATGTGATAAGGAGGGAGGGCTTGGAGAATCTGATACTCACAGGTCAAATAGAGGGAAAGAGAGATAAAAAAAAGCAGCGGTTAACATATTTGAAGGACCAGAGCAGGTGGATGGCAGAGCGGGGTTTGGATGGGGTGACAGGAGAAAGCGTGCCAAGAGCTACCAGAAATAGGGAGACGTGGAAATCCATGATCGTCTACGTCTTGAAGGGACATGGCACATAGAAGAAGAAGAATTATATACAATAATGAATCATAAGCACTAAAGGTGAACACTTCAACTAGAAAAGGCAAATTAGAGACGTCTTTGTTCCATCTTAAATAAATCAACAACGTTTTGCGGCAATATTTTTGCATAAACTTGAGATTTTTCTTTTTAAAATTTTAATAATTTTAACACATTCAACATTAGGGATAAAAAATAGTAAATTTTATATAATATATTTTTTGATGCATAGCATGAGCAAAACGAATTCACGGATTTTGACGGAACAAAAGACCCCAGAATGCCATCAAAATCCGCGAATTTTTTTCATCCTTTAATAGTTGTACTTAGTTTAATTTGTAACGTATATAAATATAGGTAGAAAAAGCAAATGTTGATAAGATAGCGAAAGTCACTAGCCCAGAGACCCCGATCAGGCTTGTCAGTCGTGGAGTTCGGAAGTGGGACGCACCGGTCCTCGGGGAGTACCCATTCGGGAGTTTGTACCACAAAGTAGCGGTTCCTAAAAAAGAACTGTTCGGGTGGAATTTCCTTCTTACTAATGAAATACGGAGAGAATAAGGGTGATGCACCCTCTGTGATGCACCTCTGCGGAAGTAGCAAGGTGAATCTTAGCTGTAAATGTCTGAACTGATGGGAGATTTTCTAAGCGCCGCTTAGATGTGGCACGAAGCCGAAAGTATGGGATACCCAGTGAGAATCGAACTCACTACTCAGTTGTAACTGGTTCTAGCGAGACAAGCTTGCTAACTATTACACCACGCCGAGGTGTCCATGTCTGAACTGATGGCACGAAAAATAGAGATGATCTGAATATTTGGTCTGGGAGTAGCGATAGGCTTTTGGAAATTTTTGATCGCCTCTCGTTGTTTTTGCTAAGTCCCGTTTGGGAGGTACATAAAAAGTAAATGCTTGCATATAAGTAAGCCACAGGACTGTGTTTCCCAGAGCCATGACTACTCAAACCAAATCGCTCACTCCGAAGCTTTATAACCTTGTTCAAGCAACGATATAAACTGAAATTGTAGGAGGATTTAAGGAACTTGGATGAGTTCCTACTAGTAATATTAGAATGAGTGGCGCTATATCAAGTTTAATTAGTTACCTCTTCGTGGTACAGTTGGTATGACATCAGCTTAATAACCAAGACTGTCTGGGTTCGATTCCTGGTAGTGGATGCGCACTGCTGATGAGTCCCAAATATAGGACGAAACGGCCGTCTAGTGCTTTCTGCATTCTGTTGAGGTCTAATAAAAAACTTGATGAATTATATATATATATATATATATAGGAAATAACAAACACGTAAAAACGGAGAGGGTAATCTCCAAAACTTATGTAATTAATATTAGATAGATAAAATAAAGAGCTCAGTGGATATTATCCAGAGCAGCATGATATATAAAGAAAACTCAACACATAATTAAACGGTTATAAATCCAGAACTCATTTCGGCAGCTGTAAAACTGCTTCTTCAAACCGGAAAAATATTTTCCGGCTTTGAAGAAGCAGTTTGTAAATATTTTTAAACGTAAACCTAACTGTAATAATGCTTTTAAATGTTGTTTTAAAGAAAATTACGTAAAGTTAGGTTTACGTTTAAAAATATTTTTAAAAAAATATCGCTTTCTACGTCACGTGATATAAACATCTCGCGACGGACACATCTCGCGACAGACGCTTCTAGTTTAAATTTTAAAATCATTTGTTTCTGATGAAAGGCCGAAACCGGTCTGAAATATCAAATATATATACATATAATACTAGAAATAGATAATTACTGTCAAAAAATACATTTTTAACTTACAACTTTTTAGTAGTTTTTCCTATACATATTAAGACAATATAAGTGGATTATCACTATATATATATATATATATATATATATATATGTATATATATATATATATTCACTACACGACGTCATAATTATTCAAAAAAATAAAATAATAAGGCACTGTTAATGAGCAAATATGCGCCAAGAGCTTTCATAACTGGTAGTAAAGTTTAATGACTGGTAGTAAAGAAGTAAAGAAAGTGAACTGAGCCAAATTATTAGCTGTTTGCTCACAGGTTATCCACCCTCCGTGAGAGTAACAGGATAGAAATATATATAATGGTCTTTATTGCAACAGGGAGGATTGATTATTTAATATGAGTTGATCAAAAAAGCTGGCCACTTAAGAGGACTTTCATTTCTTCTGTGTGCCATGACCCTTCAAGACGTAGGCGATCATAACTTTCTCCTATTTTTTATCCTTTGTCGCTCTTAGCAGCGTTTCTCATTTTGTGGTATCTCCTAATCCCTGTTCGGCCATTCATTTACACAAGCTCGTTAAGTAGTTATTCTTTGCTTTCACTGCCCCTCAACATACCCTGTGAGTGTTGAATTTTCCAAGACGTTTTTTCTCATAATATTTCCTAGAAATTTCAATTGTCTCTAAGTGTTCTTTATGTTTCCGATTTCTCTAAACTTTGCTCACATGTTCAGTTCACGGTATTCTCAGCATCCTTCCGTAGAACCACATTTTTGTTGCTTCAAGTCTCTTCTTCATCTGTGAGGAGATTGTCCAACATTCAGTACCATATATGACTGTTCCTTTATAACAATCCAGTACTCTTCTGTATTTGTAACCATCTTTTTTAAATTTTTTTTTATTCTTAAAACTTTCCTTAAATTATGGAGGGTATATTTCGCTATTTCAATGTGCTTTGCATTTTTCGTTCTCTGTTAAAACACTTCCCAGTTATTCAAATTTACTTACTTGCTTAATTTTCGTGTTTCCAATTTTTAGTCTACATTTTGACCTATTTCACTTGCTGACAACCATCTATTCTATCTGATGAGAACTTACCCGGTGATTAAAGATGATTTTATTGAGTGTTGGTTGTTTAGATTTGATGTACATGGCCTCGAATATCTGCAGGTTCCTCTTACTGTGTGTATGAGTAAGGATCACCGTATTGTTGACCAAAATCTGTCTGATATTACCTACATGATTATGTTTTTCAGAGAAATGTTGTTTAATTGTACTCTGATATATATATATATATATATATATATATATATATATAATTCATCAAGTTTTTTATTAGACCTCAACAGAATGCAGAAAGCACTAGACGGCCGTTTTGTCCTATATTTGGGACTCATCAGCAGTGCGCATCCACTACTAGGAATTGAAAGTTGCGTTATTAAGCAGATGTCATACCAACTGTACCACGGGCCCTGGTGACGAAGAGGTAACTAATTAAACTTGAAATAAATAATAATTTATAACCGTTTTCGATGATGCGTTGAGTTTTTCCTTCATATTTCTCTGGATAGTACATACTGAGCTCTTTGTATGGATCTATATCTTTAATTTTATTTAAAATGATCTATTTTGATTATCCTCTTCGTTTACAGATTATATTTTTTTTTAAGCACATCACCCCAAGCAAGGCGGTAAGGCCACTGGTGTGCAGGGGGCTACGTAAGAGTGAATAGATTGAAAAAGAGAAAGCCGGAAACCACGTCCTAAGCAGGGAACAAGGGATGAGCCTCTACACCTGTTCAATAGACGTGGGTGAAGTGTGAACCAGGCGATAGTTCAGTCTATCTACTCCAATTGAAAAAAAAAATAGGCAAAAAAGAAAGTGAGAAGATTGGAAAAGAGAAAACCGGAAACCACATCCTAAACAGGGAACAAGGGATGAGCCTCTACACCTGTTCAATAGACGTGGGTGGAATGTGAACCGGGCGATATATATATATATATATATATATATATATATATATATATATATATATTCTAAACATATGCTATTAAATATAAGAGACAATGAATGTCTATTATGTTTAATCATGAGCCGTTCTAAACGTCGTATTTTTGCTTTAATTTTAGTTGAAAATAAAGACAAAAATTCTCCAACATTTGGATAATTATTTATTGGTTTTCTTCTAAGCTTTCGGCTCACATGAGCCATCTTCAGAGAGGTTATTTAAACTGAAATATTATAAAATCCACCATCACCGACGATTTTATTTTGTGTTGACATAAAACTCCGCTTGGCAACGGCAATAGTTACCAAAAATAATAAACGCAGTTCTTAAGTTTGCGATGCGGTTTTATGCGATGTGGGTTTAAATATGTTTAGAAAATTACTTGCTGCCTCGATATACCAAATATATATATATATATATATATATATATATATATATATATATATATTATTAGAATACTTAATCCAAACGGAAAAGTAGTAAGGTAAATTTCAAAACCCTGATACTAATTAATATTAAATTTTAATATTAAAAAAATGATACAGGAGGAGACCTCAATGTAATTAAAATTTCTGATCTCAATGTAATTAAAATTACAGAACTAATTTTACCCCATACTTTCGGCATTTTTATTTTTTTTAATTTTTTTTTTACGATTGAACTGTTGCTGAGGAGACGTAATATCTCTCTTAGGGATTTCATGTTGAAATGTTCATTCAACAATTTTGAATGTTGAAAATTTATTTTATTATTATTATTATTATTATTATTATTATATATATATATATATATATATATATATATAAAATAGAATAAAATAAATTTTCAACAATATATATATATATAGCAGTATAGCCCGGCGTTGCTTGGGTGTAATGAAAGCTTTAAAACTAATCCATAGTTCTGGAGCTCAGACTCAGACAATATTTGCGTGAAGTTTGGTGAGAATCGGATAAAAATTGTGGATTTGTATAAAGGACATACAGACAGGTAAACAGACACACACACAAACATCTTGCCTTTTATATATATTATCGATTTTCTGCACTATTGTAAGAACTGCAACCTTGAAACTTCTGAATATCGTTTCTTATGTCTTTGTCTATGAGTGTATCAAATTTGATTAAAATCGGACCACTCCTTCTATAACCCGATTTTTTCGATTATCGATTTTCGATTTTGATATTTATCGGGGGTACCTCGGCACAAAACCTAGCTAAGAAAACTCGCAGACGCTTATATTACAACTGTGTAAATTTTCAAGAAAATCGGTTCAGCTGTTTCGGAGTCTATAGGTAACGGACACACACAAAGTTCCATTTATAAATAAGTTTAAATATATATATATATATATATATATATATAGGAAATAATAACAAACACGTAAAAACGGAGATGGATGGCCGAACAGGGATTAGGAGATACCATGAAATGAGAAACACTGCTATGAGCGACAAAAGACAAAAAAATTGTAGAGAGTTATGATCGCCAACGTCTTGTAGGGCCATGGCACACAGAAGAAGTGAAAGTCCTCTTAAGTGGCCAGCTTAACTCATATCAACTCATATTAAATAATGAATCCTCCCTATTGTTGTCGTTCTCACGTTTTCTGTTAAAACACTTTCCAGTTATTCAAATTTACTTACTTAATTTTCGTGTTTCCAATTTGTAGTCTACATTTTGACATATTTCGCTTGCTGACAACCATCTATTCTATCTAACTGTTGTCGTTCTCACGTTTTTTGTCCTCTGTTGAAAGCCATTTCCAGATATGTAAATTTCTTTTGAGTTTGGTGTCTCCAAAGTTTTCTTTTCAAAGTAATGTTTCAACACGTTATATTATTTTATACCACCAAAAAATGGTGAAAAGGGATAGTTTGCTTTGCACAAATATAACATTAATTTATTTCGCAAATGTTTCAATTTAAAAAAAAATCAAATTAGCCGCCAATGTTAAATTTAATGTATTATTCTCGATTTTGTGTCCCTTTTTTTCACAAATATGGCGGTGAAAGTATATTTAGGTTCCGTATCACTGTTATAAAGAAAATAAAAAAAGGGGGTTTTCTTAATTCAAATATCAGTCTTATTCCAATCGAATGGTTCGGCTTTTTTTTATTATTATTCTTTCATTCATCTTGGTGTTTTTACATCTGTTTCCTTTCCATGTAGAATTTACTTTTCTTTCACGGCCATATTGGCGTAAATTGGCACACCATCAAGGCCCATTTTTGTTTTCAGTTCACGTGTTTCGCGGCCCGTCGGTCAAGATCAAAGTGTAATATCTGTTCTCAAATACTCACTTCCTGCTCGCCGGCCGCCTGGAAGGAATGACCAGCTTTGTACCCAGTTACCGCGTAAGTGGGGACTGAGTAATCTTTGACCAGTGGCCACGTTAAAAACTGACCTTGTGTCACAACTCGTTCCAGTGGAGGAGTAGGGTAAATCCGGGAGCAAAGTACGTGCTATGTTCCCCTTAGAACGTCAGTGATCATAGCTATTCACAATTTTCTATCCTTTGTAGCTTTTAGTAAATTGTGCCTTTTCACTATCTCTCCTAAACCCTGTTCTACCAACCATTTACATATGCTCGTCAGGCAGGTTACATGCTGATTTCTTCTGTCCATTTCACCTTCAATGTGTCTCGAGAGTGTCAAATTTCTCAAGCCCACTTTCCTCATTATGAACCCTAGAAATTCCAAATCTTTCTGATGTTATGAGTCAGTTTTCTTTTTGTTTCCATTTTCCTTAGAACTTTCTCTCTGATCATATGTTCAATTCTCAACAGTCTTTTCTAGAATCACATTTCTGTTACTTCATCTTTCATATTATTATCCAGCATTTACTGCCATATAAGAGGACTGCAGGGGGACATAAATACGGCTACAAACTTAAGGTGTATTGTGATATTTTAAATTAAATCCCCGATTTAGAAACACTTTATTGAATTCCATTTTTTTTTTTAACTATATTAGAAAATATTTCCCAATAAAAGTCATATTTGGACAAAGCAAGGCAAGTTACATTAAAAGAAAGAGAAAGAAAATGCATTTATTCAAAAGAAGACTGATATTTCAGTTAAATGTTGATTATGAACAGCCTACTCCCCAGAAAATCATTTGCTCTACCTCATAAAATTATGTGAATTAATAATAGTTTGCAAATTGTTAGTAGCGGCCCCCTTAAACCCATCTCACTGAAAGTTTTCAGTAACAACTAAAACACTCTGGCGACGGGTCTGGTTTTCCAGTCCTTTCGTTCGAAGCCGTGTTGAAAAAACGGGAGACAGCGGGAAAATGTCGATAGATATTCAAGGAAAAGTTTTAGTTTATTAACACATTTTTATGTAGATACAACAATCGACTGGATTACGATGATGATGTCCTTCCAATTCCAATTTGAAAAAAATACGGTAAAAAATGTGTTTAAGTTATTATATTGTCTTTCAAATAAGCAAACTAGAGAGAGAGCATTTTTTCACGACCATGCGACAGAGCGAAAAAATAAATAAATAAATAAATAAAGGCTCAACAAAATGCGGATGTCCAGAGCGGAACTGAATTTTTCTAAGAGATAGTACCACGTAAATTACATGAATAAGGAAAAAAAAAAAAGTTTACAGTAGTGGTAGAGACAAACAACATTAAGCGACGCTGTCGCCGGGGACGGCGTAAATAATGAAGTGGTCACAAGCTCAGGCTAAAAGTAACTGTCAGAAAATTACATACATTTTTTTTCCATTTCTGGCGGCCGAACGAATAAGTAAACGCTGTCGTGTCCTGTCCCACTGTGTTTGGAATATTCAAGCCTTAAAGACTGAAAAAGCTATCTACATCATATAAACTCACATCGATATCCTCAGCCTTTAAGAGAACTACAAAGATAAAAAAAAATCAAGAAAAATATTATATGGCGTTAAAGTGTCTGAAATAAAAAAAAAAAAAGACATCTACAACGTTAAGGCAAGATTTTTTTATTTTTATTTTTTTTTTTTCTTGAGTGTTTTTCAAAAAGTTACTTGTTTAATGTTTATTGTTTACGTATTTATTTTATTGTGTGTACAACTTTTATTTTTTATTCATAGCGTCAAATTTAAATTGTCGTGTCGCAAACAAAAGAAGTGAAATATTTTTGGTAATGTTGAACTTTTCACAGGTAAAAATAAAATTTAAGCTGCAATAATTAATTAAAAAATAATTAAAAAGAGTTCATAAAAATTTTCTCTGGATCGGACTCTCTGCTTCAGGGCGGAGAGTAACCCAGACGAGGCTCTGCCGAAGTGTAATATTGTCTGGGGAAAATGTTTATTGCTATTAAATTTAATCTCTTGGCTTTCAATTAAAGCTAAAATTATAGCTTCAAGAAAATTTTTATTTTTAAAAATTCAATTTAAATTGAGGTATCGAAAATTTGAGTGGAGGTACAAGGGCTCGGGCATGTTAAGAATTGGCCCTGTGCCGCATCAAGCCTCAGAAGGTAAATAAATAAAAAGGAAAGAAAGAAAAGCTGACCCTTATATAAAAGGGTTTGAAGAGCACTTTTTAAAGGCTCTAAAAATACCTCTCTAAGAGCCTCAGTTTTGAAAATGATCGTGGAAAAACATCCCCCATCCCGAAATAAATATTTTTATTTTCTGCTATTGTGCTCAAGTACGAATATACCCATAAAATCGCACACATACGATTAATTAAAAATATCGCTGAAATATTTTTCTCGCTAAAGCAAGTTTTAATTTTGCCGATAGATTTTTCGAGTGACAGGTTCAAAAATTGAAGATTTCATACGTACGACAAAAAAAAGTTTTAGAAAGCTGAAATTTTAAGTTAAATAAAATTTTATTTAAAATTGCTTACTTAGCTTCTATATTTCAGATAAGTAATACTTTAATGCAGACATTTTAGGTTCTGGCTTCACGTACAAGGTAAAAATAACATAACGACATATATATATATATATATATATATATATATATATATATATAAATATGTGTGTTATTTGTTTGTACCCACCATTCCCAGCCAAAAAAAAAAAAATGTGTCGAGGTGACACAAGGCTGGTTTAAAGTGAGAGAGTCGAAGCACGTGGGCTTAAGGCTCAAAATTGCTCGGTCCCAGTAACCAACGTCGCACGATCGTCGGTAATCGCCGATTCTCCTTTCATGAGAAAGAAGAATCGGCGAAATACCGAGGGAGTGCTGGGAGGGTTGGAGTTCCTGGGACCAGGTACCCCTCATTATTATTATTATTGTGTTTGTGTGTGTGTGTCTTAAGACAGAAACTAAACACAATTAAGAGTGAAAATGTAACTTGTAATCCAGTTGATGACAAACATGCAACATAAATATGACTTACATTAAAAAAAAAATATTATGTGGATGAGGTTTTCGAAACTTGGCTTATTCCATAAACATCATGTCATGACTGTATTGATCTTTTATTTGTTTTTAATTATTTAGTTTACAATCATAATACCGTACTACTTTTGTAATTTTTACTGCAGGAAGGGCTGTATTTTTTTTTTTTTTTTTTGGTAAATCTATAATGTATAATATTTTCTCGTTAAACGGTCACCAGTCTTGCTTGTGGAGCTCTCTCTTTTTGCTTTCTAGCCAACTTATATCTTTAAATCTTTAAATTCAATGTCAATCCTAATCTACTCTCTTCTTGATTGCTTTTATTGTCCTCGCTCTTCAATAATGTTGTTTGTGTTCATATTCTCCAACACTGAGCAATTCTCAGGTATTTTAATGTCTTTATTGTCTTGCTTCGAGTGAAATAATTAAAATGATATTAATGTTATTTCAAATAACATGTTCTTTACTTGACTTTCTTTTTGTCGACTCTAACAGCAGTTGCAAAAAGCAAGCAGGATTTTTCTGTCGACATATTTTTATGGAAAGCCAGAGTACCCCCATTATATTTTGATAGAGATTTGTTTACTTTTCCCCCCTAAATTTGTGCTTACTTTTGTATTCTGCACGTCTTTCTGGGGTCGATAGTCTTAAAGGTTTGACGGCTACTATTCCAATTATCGTGTTCGTTTTATAAGCTGTGAAAAGAGAATAGTTCAGATAGCAAATATAAAAATGACTATTGAATAAAATAGCCTTTTATTCAATAACTATTATTTTCATAGTTGCCTTTCAACAAATTTGAATAGTCTCTATTTTATCGTAATGTTTGCCATAATACCAGTTTACTCCCCACAAACACAACTGGCTATTGCATAACCATTTAAGCATTTCATAAAGAATCTAAGATCCGGTTCACACTCCACCCACGTCTATTGAACAGGTGAAGAGGTTCATCCCTTGTTTCCTGTTTAGGATGCGGTTTCCGGTTTTCTCTTTTCCAATCTTTTCACTCCTATGTAGCCCCCTGCACATCAGTGGCGTTACCGCCTTGCTCGGGGTGATATGATTAATATTGTGTGTGTAGTTTGTTTTGGCTCGAAATCCTTAAAATTGAAACTTTAACATCAACGAAATGCTATTTACATTATTCGGACTATTGTCCTCATCTTTATTGCCATTTGTACGACGTTTCGGCCGTTGTGCACTCCGGTCGTCTTCAGGTACTAGGAGTTTCGAACTTAACGCTTCATTAGAATCACTCCATCTCCATTCCTCTTCTGGTAGTCAAGAGTTATCTCCCTCTAGTCCTGTAAGTTACTTGTTCACCACTGCTGTAGCCTGGTATTGAACTCACAACTATTAAGGACACATGGCCCAGTGGATATAGCGTAAGGAATGAGAATGATATAACTCAGTGATAGTAATAAAGAGTTCGGTTCGAAATTCCTAGCACCTGAAGAAGGCCGCAGCATACAACGTCCGAAACGTCGTACAATTGGCAGCAAAGATGAGGACAATAGGCCGATTAATGTAAATAGTGTAAACTAGCAGTATAGCCTGGCGTTGCTCGGGTGTAATGAAAGTTTTAAAACTAATCCATGGTCCTGGAGCTCAGACTCTTTGGACGTTGGCATGAAAGACTAAAAAGCAATATTTGTTTCCAGTTAAAGCGAAACCGTAGACTGAAAAAAAAAAAATGAATTGATGTAAGTCAAATTTTGATTTCCTGGTATCGATATCAAATTTTCTGGACTATTATAAGAACTGCAACCTTGAAACTTCTGAATATCGTTTCTTATGTCTTTGTCTATGAGTGTATCAAATTTGATTAAAATCGGACCGCTCCTTCTCTAATCCGATTTTTTCCATTATCGATTTTCGATATTTATCGGGGGTACCGCGACACAAAACGTTTATAGTAAAACTGTGTAAATATTCAAGAAAATCGGTTCAGCCGTTTCGAAGTCTAAAGGTAACGGACACACACACACAGTTTCATTTATAAATAAGTTTATATACTACCTCATCTCAGAATTATAGAGAAATCAACGAAATTCATTTTAGTATTTATCTCTACGCCCACTCAAAATGGCGCATGCTTAAAGTGGAAGACCCACGCAGACATGGAACGATTTTTTTTTTCATTTTCCATTTTTGGGTACGCTTCATGTGCAAACGGGTAAACCTAGAATGCTAGTTTTGACTTTTGCTCGAACTTTTGATTGTGAAGCTGAAGGTTAAATGACAATAACAGGGCTTTCACTCCGCAATTTATATATGATGTACCCCCCACCCCACAAAAAAAAAAGCTAAATTTTGACGCAAAATCCCAATTATGAAAGATTGAACGAGGACCGAACTCAAAAGTAATAATTTGCGAAATAAGATTGATCGTAATCCACAGTGAGTTGCCCATTTAAATGTTACTCCTTTGTGCAAATTAACAGAAACAACACTAATAATGTCTTCCTGGGATCTTTCACACTTTCTCTGATCACGTATACGTCGTCTCTTGATGTTGTTTTTGTTCTTCCGGCTGCATTTTCCTTTACATTTTGGACTGATGGATCTAGTTTATCCTTTCACTTTGATAACACTACTGAAAATTGAAAAGCTAACACCAACAGTATCCGCGATTTCTCTATAAGGCTTGCCAGTGTGTTAGGGCAGCGTTACAATTTGCGTATGCTTTCTTGGAGTAACGTCCATCGCAGACAATGATATACTAATCGACAGTCGAGATAATAGTGTCTGGGCGTGATAAAAATCTTACACAACCACGGATGACGCAATATTTTTCAAGGACAAACCAATTTCATATTACTGTACACGACTTCAAAAGGCCTAATCTGAGGCAAAAATAGAAATCGATTCGATCCTGTAACTCCAGTGGGTTTTTAATTGATCGTATGATAAAAGAAAGGAAACTAAAGTAGTTGTTGCAATTAATTTGCACAAGGGTGTACCTCAATCGATAAACAGTTATGATAGATTTGCTCATGAGAACCGGTATGAAATTGATTTTTTGGAAGATCTGAATATTCAAATCTTTTGGAAGTCCATGTAACAATGACCTGTTCACAAAACCTTGAAAACTGTTTTCTAACTTCAGTTCCCGCCTAATAAATTGTAACCACAAATATACCGATGGCCCAAAATCAGTCAGTTAAGTGCCATACGTGATACACGCTTTGGGCGATCATGTTTCGAAAGAGACATGGCTGAGTTTATCCCGCAGTAGGTTGCCATTACTTTCTGCGGTAGACTGGTTGCCAGTCAAGGCTATAGAACCCATTCTGTCCTATTATTTAACCCATAACTGGAGGTAAGAGACGGATTAATATTTTTCCCAAGGGTATTTGTGCATAAGTGAATGCAATGAATTCAACTGGAATTCGAAATCGGCTCCCCGATTTGTCGTTTCGAGTCGGTATCCACTGCACCACAACGCACACCCCGGCCCAAAATTCATTGATAAAAGGACGGTCAGCCCTTTTTGATGGCATAAAATCAAGAAACGCCTACCTGACAAATTACACATCGATTAAACTTTAGACATAACTGACATTGGGCTATATATTGTTTTTCATGTTTTTGATTTTCGGAATTTTGTTTAAATTACAACACCCTTGCATTCTATTGAATTTTTTTATTTATTGAAGTATGCTTTTTTATTTATTTGTAATTATTTCCCCGCAAGCAAGGCGGGAATGCCACTAGTAAGCAGCGTTTTATAGGGAGGGGAAATAAGAGAAAAGACTGGGTACAGGGTGTGTTGAAGAAAGGATAAAAGATGGACGGGATTCAGAAGATAAAAGATGGTAATTGCCATTGCATTTAAGTGTTTGAAGATTGTAGTTATCAGGGAAGCAAGTACACGGAAGGGAGTTCTACAGGCGGGAAGTACGAGAGCTGAAACTGTTGAAGTAAAAGTGGCGGTCTCATTTCACCAATAAAAGGGTGGGACCTAAATGCCAGTAGCACGCTTAAATTCATGTGGTCGGGGCACTAGGGAAAAAACTCGTCGGAGTAGTTGCTATGAAAATATTTATAGAAATAGCGTCGGTGCGAAAGTGACTGCAGTTGAGATGCTGAGTCAGGAAATTACATTGCAGATCTGACTTTGGATTGTTTCAAGCACATAGATAGAAAGCAGGAGCACCAGATCAAATATTGCAACAGTATTCAATGTAAATTAAAACAAATTACTCTATATATTCAAGTTTAAAAAATCCAATATTTATATTATTCGGACTATTGTCCTCATCTTTGTTGCCATTTGTACGACGTTTCGGCTGTTGTGCTCTTCAGCCTTCTTCAGGAATTCTGCTAGGAATTTTGAACCGAACCTTTTATTACAATCACTGGGGTATATCATTTCCATTCCTTGCGTATAGCTGCTTCTAGTAGTCATGAGTTATCTCCCTCTAACCCTGTAAGTTACTTGTTTACCACTGCTGTAGCCTAACCAACGTCTATATCCACAAGAACAACTGAATTTTGAGGATTTATAAAGCTAATGTTTAGTAACCTTTTTTTTTTACCAGAGTTCATATTGCTATTTCTTTTTTTTTTCTTTGACGTTAATGGTTTTCTCGAGTACTTTTTATCAGCGCTCATTTCAACACTAATGATTCTCTAGAAATTTTTTACCAGCGCTCATATTGCAATTCTGAGATTAATGATTTTCTCTGGCACTCCGTATTATTGATTCCCATGTCTATGCTTGGTCGGCTTAGATTTTTGTAGCCTAGCATATGTGCTGATTCCTTAAGTTTACGTAGTTTCCAGTGGCGTTCTCTATTATTTCATCTTCATTCCATACAAAGCACTGATCTTTCTTCCTCCATATGTGGTCAGCTACGCCTGATTTTTTATCTCCCGTCGTGTTACGACCTTGCAATATTCTTTTAGCGTTACCTTAAGGTGGGGGCGGCCTGTTTCTCCTTTATATTTTTTCACAGCTACATAGAATGGCGTACACACAGTCCTTAGTCATGTCCTCCTCTGTTGGAGGTCTTATTCGGGAGAGATACCTGCGAAGTGTAGAACCACTTCTGAAGATCGTGCTGATGTTATATGGACCACAGATCCTTTGTATTTGCTCCAATAACCCCTTCATATAGGGTGGACAGACCTAGGCTGTTTTCTGAGAGTTCTCAGGCACCCTTCCTTCCATGTATGTTGGAGTTGTTGTTATGTACCCTGTTTAAAAATCCAATAAATATTTTCTATTTCTAAAAACTCTGTAAAACTTTTATAAAAAATAATCTATGTATATTAATTAATATAGTAATGACTTTTTTAAATAATATATGTAATGCAGTTTTTGAGCAAAACAATATTGGAGAGTCGGGAATAATATTCGGACTTATGGCGAAAAGACAAAAAGCGAAAAGACAAAAAAGAAAAAAGGATGACGCGAACCATTGACTTAGAGCATCAAACAATTGGTCAACAAGTGGTTGATGTTACTCATTTCTACCATACATAAAATCTTCAAAGAATGATACATAAAATAATTCGACATAACTTATGAAGTTTCGGCAAAACGTTTTTTGCTAAAATTGGGTGCGGATATCATGGATCAAGAATGTGATCAATGATGAGGTTTTGGAAAGGATGTAAACGAAAAGGAAATTAATACAGAGCAAAAGGAAAAGACAGTTAAAATTCCTGGCACATGTAATGAGGGAGGAGTGTTTGGAGAATCTGATACTCACAGGTCAGACAGTGGGAAAGGTGGGGGGCAGTGGAAAGCAGCTGTATCATACTGGACGGGTAGAGTGGATGACAGAACGGGGTAACAGGAGAAAGCGTACTGAGAGCCACCAGGGATAAGGAGAGGTGAAATGTTATGATCTCTTACGTCCCGAAAGGACATGGCACATGGAAGAAAAAAATAAGGAGGTAGAATCAGAAGTAATTTCCGTTTTGAGGAACCAACTGTGATGACGAATACAACCTCCTAACTTAGCCTTGATTAAATATATCATGACAGGTTTGTCTATATTTCAGAAATGAGGTATTGTAATTATTTACAGCATTTACATTAATTGACGGTTGTCTTTATTTTCGTTGCCATATTTCTGATGGTGAACGAAATAAAGAGTTTAGATGGAATCTCCAATCACCTAAAGAAGACCAGAGCGTAACATGACGGAAACGTCGTAAATATGACAACAAATATTAGGACCATATATATGTGTATACATATATATGTACATGTATGTGTGCGTATGTACATATATATGTGTGTGTGTGTGTATGTGTGCGTATGTGCATATGTATGTGTGTGTATATATATATATATATATATATATATATATGTGTGTGTGTGTGTGTATGTATATATATATGTGTGTGTGTGTGTGTGTGTATATATGTGTGTGTGTATGTATATATATATGTGTGTGTGTGTGTATATATATATGTGTGTATATATATATATATATGTATGGGTGTCTGTATGTTTATATATGTGTGTGTATGTTACATAAATGTGTGTGTATATCTATTTGTATGCATACACAGTTGTGTGTATGCATATATACACGTGAGTATATGTATACATATTTGTATATGTGTGTGCATATGTATACATATATTTGTATGTATGTATATATCTATATTCTTATATTTATAACTGTATACATAGATATATATATACCTATACATATGCATGTATATATATATATATATATATATATATATATATATATATATATATATATGTGTGTGTGTGTGCTTGCTTATGGGTACCATCCCTTTTTCGCGGGAAAATCGCATAGCGTAATGAAAAAGGCCACAAACTTATCGAAAATAAAGTTTTATCGTCAAAATATTGATATTATTATTAAGATAAAAGACCAAAAGATTTTTTAATTTTTTTAAAAAAATTTTTAACGCTTTCGAAATTTTGGTCAAAATCTTGTTTTGTTTACGTCATCACCGTGGCTAACTTTTAACATTGACGTTTTGCGCTTGTTTTCCGTTGAAAACACATTTATTTGGAAATTCTTATAAAAATCAAATTTTCCGATTTTAACGAAATTTTCAGGACTTAATCACAAATGAATGAAATTATTTTTGACATATTTTTTTTCTTAGAAAATTTAAGGTAAAATTTGTTATTTTTAATATATTATTCTCCACTTTCTTATTTCATGAAATTTCGCACAGAACCCTCCTATTTATTGATTTTTTTTTTTTTGGTTAAAAATAGGAGTCATTGGAGATTGTAAATCCTCTACATTTTTTTTTAAATTAGTTATATCTAAATGAAAATCTGCTCTGAATTGTAAAATAATGAATCCAATAAAACTATGACATTACTTAATTAGAAATGCTTTTAGTGGTTCAAAGCAAAGCCTATCCAGGCGCTGACTGTGGAAATGACCACGTCCCTGTCATCTGCAAACTAAAGGTGAAACTCCGGAGATTGAAGAAGCCTAGTGCAGCACCAAAATTACAACACGCGAATGACCTCAAGCTACAGAAAGAATACACTAACAGCGTGAAAATCAAATACGAAGAACAACTTGGAAAAGGACACTCGAAATGGGACTCACTAAAGGAAGTAATAGTGATATCAGCAAACAATATTGCCCCAAAGGAAATAGGCGCAGAAAACCCCCCCAAAAAACGAGTGGATGACTGAAGAGATTCTCGACATGATGCAAAGAAGGCAGAAAATTATATCAAGACATAGAATGGAGTACAGGGAACTACACAAGGAAATAAGAAAATGCAGACAGGCTAAAGAGGAATGGCTCAATGACAAATGTGCAGAAGTAGAGAGACTGAGCAAGAATAATAAAGCAGACATTCATAAAGAAATAAAAGAACTGACAGGACAAAAAACCTGCTCTTCAACAGGATGTATAAAATTCAAAGATGGAACAATCATTTTGGAGAAAGAGGAAATACTCCAATGATGAGAAGAATATATAAAAGATCTTTTCCACGACAAGAGAGAGCAACCGATAATACATAAAGATGAGGACGGACCGGAAGTATTAAAGTCTGAAGTGGCGTCTGCAATAGCCATACTGAATAGAAACAAAGCAGCTGGACCAGACGGCATAGAGCTGCTGATAGCCTTGGAATTATTTGGTATAGAGAAAATTACTGAAATAATAAATGAAGTTTATAATAGTGGTGTAATACCAGATGACTTCAGCAAGTCAATCTTCATAGCACTACCTAAGAAGCCAGGAGAAAACGAGTGCGAACTCCACAGAACCATCAGTTTAATGAGCCATATAACAAAACTGATCGTCCGAATCCTGATGAATAGAGCGAAAAGTAGAATCAGGCCAGAGATAGGACAAGAACAGTGCGGTTTCGTCAAATACACTGGAACAAAGAATGCCATATTTATGATTAGGATGCTCTCTGAAAGGGCAATACAGATGAAGAAGGACTTATACCTTTGCTTTATTGATTATGCGAAGGCGTTTGACAAAATACGCCACAAAGAATTGGAGATGTTCGGCAGCCTTGATATATTTGGGAAAGACTTGAGAGTAATAAAGAATCTTTACTGGCAGAAAACTGCTTGTATGCGGACAGGTAATGGATTGAGCAGACATACGTAAGACAAGAATGTGTCTTTTCACCGGATCTGTTCAACTTGTACAGCGAGAATATTTTGAGGACACTAGAAGTTAGGCCTGGATTTGTCATCTGAAGCAACAATTTAAACAACCTAAAATACGCAGATGATACAGTGCTGATAGCAGACACAGAAAGGAAACTACAAGACCTACTACAGAAGGTAGCTGAAGAGAGTGATAAGAAAGGACTAGAAATAAACTGCAAGAAAACCAAATGCATGGTCATCAGCAAAAAGGGCAGCCCAATATGCCAAATACAGGTCGGGGGTACTAGAATCAAGCAGGTACAAAAATTTAAATCCCTGGGAAGTGTTATAACAAAAGACGGAAAGTGTCACACATAGATCCGAAGGTGAATTGGTATGGCGAAGGAAACATTCCAGAAGTTGAGTAAAGTATTAAGAAACAGGACAATTTCGCTAGAAACAAGGAAGAGAGTATTGGATTGCTATATGTTGTCAGTTCTTCAATATGGCAGTGAATGCTGGACAATATCATCAAAGAGGAAGGAAAAACTTGAAGCAACTGAAATGTGGTTCTACAGAAGGATGCTGCGAATATCATGGTTCAATCATGTGATCAATGATGAGGTCCTAGAAATGATGGAAACGAAAAGGAAATTAATACTGAGCATCAGTAAGAGACAGCTGAAGTTCCTGTGACATGCAATGAGGAAGGAAGGCTTGGAGAACCTGATACTAACAGGCCAGATACAAGGAAAAAGAGACAGGAGAAAGCAACGGATATCATATTTGAAGGACCTAATCAGGTGGATGATGGAACGAGGGTTGCATGGTGTAACAGGAAATGACGTGCTAAGAGCCACCAGGAATAGGGAGACGTGGAAAGCCATGATCGCCTACGTTCTGAAAGGGACAGGGCACATAGAAGAAGAAATAAGTAATATTAAGAACGTGATTGTTTGAAGAAATAAAATTTTTCTGATGAAGAATGAATTTTTACAAGAATTTTTCATTTCTTTTTACATTTTAATTATAATAATTTATAATATTTTAAAATCGTGTAAAATTCTGCTTTAGACTATTTATTGGATGTGATGTAGTAATTAAGTGGAAACGAAATTTACGAGGCCAAAATTGCAAAGATTTTTAAACGTAGTTGCCCTATTCTATTTAATTTATATATATATATAATATTTTGTATTTTTTTACTTAATACGTTCCTTATTTTTATGTATGGTAGACTGAAATTGCCATTATTATGAAAAGGTTACGTATGCTAAGAGTTTTGTCCCTTCACTTAGACTTATGAAAATTGTCATTTATGGTCATCTATAGTAGATGTCATTGCTTCGTCATTCAACAGTCCATCAAACGTTCGATCAGATGAACACGACCAAACATTTATTACTTTTTTGTGCTATAAGTAAGTAATATTTCTTTCAAATCAGATTAATTTAACTTTCAATTTTCTAATTTTACTAAAATAAAGTGTCAGAAATCTTTTGAAATATTTTTAAAATGGATGAATTTTTGTTTTGTTTAAGAATTTCTTAAAATTAAAAAAATAACCGCTTTTAAGAAAATTTTAAAAATCGAAATTAAATGTGATATTCCAATCTATATAATTTCCATCGGAAATACACTAGAATTTTTTACATAATGGAAATAATAAATTTATTCATTGAGCTTTTAATTAAATCTAAAATGAAATCTTCAAGATTTATCATTTTAAACTTAAGTATCGAAAATTTCTGTCGAAAAAGTGGGGGTACCTATATATATATATATATATATATATATATCTTACGCTCCCACACCCTGATTGAGCACTCTGGAAGAGTGGGAGACTTTGAAAACAGTAGCTACTCCAGCATATACGCATCGCTCATTCAATAATGAATTAGAGTACTCTAGCTATTGGGCATGTATAATGATATGCTCGCTAAAAAGTCTGCCTTCTTCTACCGGACGCTCGTGGCCCAGAGGTAGAATCGCCGACTGACACCAATTCGGTCGGGTTTCGATCCTGGGTTAGGAAGCGATCAGAGTCTAACCGTAGATGAGCTGTGATACAGCGAAACAGATCTGTCTGCGGATGACTATAGTGTGTGTGTGTGTGTGTATATATATATATATATATATATATATATATATATATGTGTGTGTGTATTTGTCTGTATATAATACGTTCTTTTAACTGGAATTTGAATAGTTGATTAAACAATCAAGTATTCCGATATCAAGCGTTCCCCAACTTTTTTTAAACATATTTACATTTTGAAAATGTGTATTCGCAAGAGTAGGCAATTTCTTATACACTACTTTATTGCAAAATGTAGTTATGTTTGAAGAAAATAGAGATAGATTATATTACATTATTATATTAAGTATAATAAGTGGGGGATCAGTTTATTACTTCATAACAACGGAAAACCGACCCCCACTTTATGTCCAGTAGAAGTTTTAATTGTTTTCAGTCAGTCAGTTAAGTGCCATACGTGATACATGCTTGGGCGATCATGTCTCGAAAATGACATGACTAGGCAGAAGATTATCCCGCAGTAGGTTGCCATTGCTGTCTGTGGTAGACTGGTTACCAACCAAGGCTATAGAACCCAATTTGTCCTATTATTTAACCCATAACTGGAGGGAAGAGACGGATTAATACCTTTCCCAAGAGTATTTGTGTGTAAGTGAATGCAAGGAATTCAACTGAATTAATAAAATGAAATAAAGCAAGGCCGAAATTCTGGGGTCCTCATTATTATTATTTTTCTCTTGCTCTCTTTAATATATTTAATACTTATAAAATATTAACATGTTCGTGTCCTGGGATCCTTAAGTTCAGTTAAACGATTTTACAGATGACATCATTTACACGATACACGTTTATTTAAATCTAAAATACATAATACAAATATAAACTTTGTCAACTTGCTGAGTGATGTTTATTCCTTCGTATTCCATTGCCAAGAAAGATTTTCTATTAGTTTCTTCGAGAACCGCTACTTTATGAAGAATCTTCCCTGAGTATGCTTTCCCGATCACTACAATCTTAATCTCTTCACGTCTCGAGTTAACTGTTTTCGATCCAACATATCCCCATTGCCTCCTCATCTTATGCCCATACAACATTTTCACTTAGTAGCCCTCTGCCTTGAGTGACTCTTGGGTTTTGTCTTGGGCTGACTTTTAGACTTAAATAATTTCTGTGTTTATGGAGGGGGTGCTCAGTAGAGTGGATAGAGCATTTACAGAAAAATCAAATGAAATCTGTAATTTGATATATTTTATTTTGTTGCTGGTATCGTTGTAGAAGATTTTTTTTACTGATAGCAGTCTGACAAAAGTGTGTCTGTCATGAAAGTGCGTAGGAATTAAAGGTGTATAGTTTAGTTCCTTCATGCAGAAAAAAAGAAATTCAATTTTTTTTAATCATTTCACCCCAAACAAGGCGGTACCGCCACTGATGCGCATGGGGCTACATAAGAAAAGACTGAAAGTTTAAGCAGTAGGAGAGTGAAAAGAAAGACAAATCAGTTGCAGGGGGTGTCGGAGAAAGGGCAAGAGAAAGATGGGAATACCAGTGTGAAGACTGCTACGAGAGTAGAGTGAGAAATTAAAAGATACACAAGGTGATGAGGAAAAGACGAAAGAAGTGGACAAGAGATGGGAATTGACATTGCATTTACATTCTTGAAGGTTGTAGCTGTCAGAAAAGCAAGTATACGGAAGTGAGTTGCACAAGCGGGAAGTGCCAAAAAAAACAAAAAAAACAACAAAAAAAAACTACTAGAGTAGAATTATCGGCTGCATTTGGTAGATTTAACTGTGAATTAACCTTGTTGCCAGTCTGGTTACTCGAGTAAATTCTTGTGTGGAGGGCACCAGTGATCTAAGTACGTCGGAGCAGAAGCCATACAGAAGCCATGAAAATAGTTGAAGAGATAGAGGGAAGCCACATCCCGCCTGTGAGAAAGTGGCTGCAGTCGGGCTGCCATTTCTGGTTCGATCACATTACAGATTCTCCTTTGAAGCATGTCGAGAACCCTGAGATAAACAGCAGATATGACAATAGGCTCTGAATTTTACTGAACGCGTATAAAGACTAAACTGGTGACTTGAGTACAGTTATACGGTTGTGATGATATTTCAGCAATTGCGACAGTGATGTGAGTGAGAAATCATGTTTACAAAGGTGGCAAAACAGGCTTTTGTAGCTAAAAAAAAATGTTATTGTGCTCCATGTTTAAATGTGTAAATAAATAAGAGGCATTACCTTCAGAGCAAAAATTTATAGTGACGGTAATTGGAAGAATAGTATTTTGTAGCAGAAAATTTGCTCTATCCCACGGTGCTACAGGATTAAAAAATAACTTAGAATCTTTAGTAGTATTCAACTAAATAAATGCTTGTTTAAATTCATTGTTTTATGCGTCTCAGAAAAAGACATTTCAGTGTAACGAAACAAGTAGAATTATTAAATGCGTTTGAAATAACGTATTTATATTTACTAGATTTTGTTTAATTTTAGGGTCTTTTTTTGTTTTGTGTGTTTTTTTTTAGCCCTTTTAGCCACAGTAGTGGAATTTGTTGACATTGCTCTCACCTGGTTTACCAAAACGCCACACTGGGTGGCTATATTTCAGGATTATAAAAGTTAAGATATAACACCCCTCTCTCTTTAAAAATACATGCAAATTCTTTTTCTACGGTGGACATATGTGTAAAAATTACTTGACGTAAGCGTCTTTTTTATACAATTTATTTACTATCCAGTAATTTTACAAATTTATGAAAAATATTCTCCGTAATCTAATATTTTATTAAATTGTAAGTATTTTAATTATAGATTTACTATAGTTAACTCACATATTTTCTGTAATTTATTTACAAAAATCGGCGTGTTTATATATATATATATATATATATATATATATATATGAATTATTTTGAACATTATTTTTACCGATACTCGTATTTAAGTAAATATTCTGTTTTTAATTATCGGTAAAATAATGTTCAAAATAATTCATTACAAATTGTCGGTTGCTTATAACCAAGTTTCGTTAAAGTTCGTTAATATATATATATATATATATATATATATATATATATATATAGACATCCGCAGACAGACCTGTTTCGCTGTATCACAACTCATCAGTACGGTTAGACCCAGGATTGAAACCCGACCGAATTGGCGTCAGTCGACGATCCTACCTCTGAGCTACGGGCGCTCAGTAGAAGGAGGCAGACTTTTTAGCGTGTATATTATCATTATACACGTCCAATAGCTGAGATTGTTCTAATTCATTGCTGAATGAACGATGCGTAGATGCCAGAGTAGCTACTGTTTTTCAAAGTCTACCATTCTTTCAGGGTGTGAGAGCGTAAATAGTCATCCGCCGACAGATCTGTTTCGCTTTATTAGCCGATTGCTTTTTACCTAGGATTGAAACCCGACCGAATTGGCTTTAGTCGGCGATTCTACCTCTGAGTTTGGTGACAAAAGAAAACCAAAATTTTTTTTAACATACTTAGGTCGGGTCGTTGAATTGCAGTAAACCTTTCCATGTACGATTAGTAAACATAGTTTTTACTGAATAACAATATAACCTAACCGGTACAAATTAATATGGAGTTTTAAAAGAATTTGAAACTTTATAATTTATTTTTAAAAAATCCGTTTTAAAAAGTTCTAGTAAAAATTCATTATTCATCGAAAAAGATTTTTCGTAAGCCAATAGTGTCCATAACATATCTTATTCATAAAAGCAATTAAAAGCATGTCTTAGTTTTATTGAATTTTTTTTTTTTTAGTTTACGATTATCGGTAACTGGTGGTCCTGTATTACCAAATAAAAATTATTGGCGATTTAAATTCTCCAAGGACTTTTGCTTATGACTAATATATACATTAAACCGTGTAAAAATGAATTTCTCAAAATTTCATAAAATTAGATGTATGTCTAGGGTGGGGGTGATAACAGATGTAACAAAAATGTTTTTACCAAGATTTTCTAAAAAAAAAAAAATTTTTTTTAAATAATTTAATTCATTTGCGAATCAGTCCTAAAAGGTTTCATTAAAACCTGACAATCATTTAATTTTTGCAAGAATTTTAAAAACCAGTATGTTTTTACCTGCAAAAAGACATTTAACTTTCTTATACTATAAAAATTGTACCCAAGGTAAGATGAGTTGTCTCCCCCTGTCAACTCCATTCTGTACAGGGCACGTTCATTAGGGTTCACTTTTACTCGGCTTCTCGAAGGGTTAAGACGTGAATTTCGTCGCTGTTGCAAATACCCGCTGTTATGCCGTGAAGGGATATCCTACTAACTAGTACGTAAAACACTCAACTACACAAGGACTTCAGTTAAGTGGACTCATGATTATTTATTTTATTAACCAGAAACAACAAATTGTTTGCAACTAATAATATTGTTTCTATTGTGTTTTACTTGACTGTTTTATAACATTCTTTAAAACTTTCAAGTTGTGTTCAGTGTTCTTCCTGTACCTACTTCATCAGTCGTTACATTAACCATCATATGTGGCCTAAATCACCATAATACTTAGTTATTTTTGAAAGAAAAGCAAAATTTTTAACGTTCTAAAAAGAATAAAAATATAATTTAATAATAATTTCTTTGGCGTTTCCTCAAAGGATATTGGCGATAAAACCTCTTTATCATGTTTTAAGGAATTTTTTCATAATGTAGAGTCTTTATTTTATTTTTGATTTATTTATTTTTTAGCTAATCTTTGGAAGGATCTAATTTTTTTTTTCTTTTCAGCTGTGCACACACTGGTATGTTATCTCTTTTGTGAATCATTTATTCAGTGATTTAAGTACCATACGTGATACACGCATGGACGATCATGTCTCGAAAGAGGCATGACTGACTGGGCAGAATATTTTTCCGCAGTAATAATGTTCAAAATAATTCATTACAAATTGTCGGTTGCCATTAGGTCGCCATTACTTCCTGTAGGAGATTTGTTGACAACCCAGGCTATAGAACCCAATCTGTCCTGTTATTTAATCCATAGCTCGAGGGAAGAGACGGATTAATACCTTTCCTAAGAGTATTTGCGCGTAAGTGAATGCAACGAATTCAACTGGGATCTGAATTCTACTCCCTAATTCTTCGTTTCGAGCCGATATCAACTGCACCACAACGCAACCTCAATTGTTTAATAGTTGTATAAAAATGTATGAAAATATCTTTGCGTTGAAATATATTCTACATCCCTTTATCTCTACATATGATTACATCTCGTCATTTGAAAATTTTAGTTAAGCCAGTAGCAGTGTCCCCAATGAGTTGTCTAAAAATTAATCAGTTGTTTATAAAAGTTGCGTTGTGGTGCATTGGATATCGGCTCGGAACGAGAAATCGGGGAGCCGAGTTCGGATTCACTTACGCGCAAATACCCTTGGGAAAGGTATTAATCCGTCTCTTCCTTCCAGTTATGGGTTAAATAACAGAACGGATTGGGTTCTATAGCCTTGGTCGGCAACCATTCTACCGCAGAAAGCAATGGCAACCTACTGCGGGAAAAGACTTCTGAGATATGATCGCCCAAGCTTAATTATACTTAATATAATAATGTAATATAATCTATCTCTTCTCCCTCAAGCTATATGTTAAATGGAAGGACAGACTGGGCTCTATAGACTTGGTCGGCAACCAATCTATCGCAGAAAGCAATGGCAACCTACTGCTGGATAATCTTCTGCCCAGTCAGTCATGTCTCTTTCGAGACATGATCGCCCAAGCGTGTATCACGTATGACACTTAACTGACTGATTAAAACAAATCGTGTATTGTTTTCCCTATATTCACTGCACAAATAAACAGGCTGGATTACATTTGGAGCGCCGTCGGGGAAAATATATATGTTACAAACAACATATTAAAGTGCATTATGATATTACCGTGTTTAATTTTCAGTTAGGGCGATGATTTTTTTTTTCGCTTCGGGCTGAAACCAGCAAAAATGAAAAAAAAAAAGAAGGATATCCGCCATCAAAAGCTTATTTGAGAAGAAATGTCTGGACTTTATGCTAATGAACAGTAACGGAGTCCCAAGTTAAGTGACCACTCCTGAATTCTAGGGGAATGGCATAACGTATTCGTAAGTTATAGCGGAACTAGGATGAACGCTGTTTTTCACTAGAGCAATTTAATTCTGAAGGTCGATATCAGCATTGTATTTTCTCAAGTGTCTCTCTCTCTCTCCCTCTCTCTTTATTTATCGCTTTCTTCCTTTGTTCTTTGTTAAATATAAAAGGTAAAAAAACACAATGTCATGTTTAATTATATTAATTATCTATAGAAATTAGGGTACCGGTACAATATATGGCCTACGAAATTCTGGTATAGTATGTGGCTTACATTAAAAAGCGTATTATAAGGAAGTATTATCACGGTCTGATTAGGGTTAGGGAAGATAATTAGTTTTTCAATAACAAGCCGAATACTTGTATGTATAAATATAATCTTTCTGAGGTAGGAAACCGGGTAGGCCACATAGTTTATTATAATTAAAGCCAGTCAGTCACTTATGTGCCATACGTGATACACGCTTGGACGAATATATCTCGAAAAAGAAATGACCGACTGAACAGAAGATTATCCTGCAGAATGTTGACATTACTTTCTGCGGTAGGCTATAAAACACAATCTGCTCTGTTATTTAACCCATAGCTGGAGAGAAGAGACGGAAAATACGTAGGATATTTGCACATAAATAAATGTAACGAATTCAACTGAAATTCAAACTCGCGTCTGCGATTTCTCCTTCCGGGCCGATTTCAACTGCATATATATATATATATATATTAATGCAGGTTTCATTGAATAATATAGACAAGTTTTGTCTATTAATTTTGTGTAGGATCCGTTCATACCGTCTGATATACTTGATGGTGATGTCATTAAAAGACAACAAAAAATCACAGTATTTGTTGAATTTTTTATCAGGTCTAAGCTTTCGGCTCACATAAGCCATTATCAAAGAGTAAATAATAACACACAGTAAACATAGAACATTTAAGCTATTAACAATAAAGATAATTGAATTGAAAATATAAGTCCATCCCTACCGTGGCGGATGGCCGAAGACAGTGACAAAATAGTGATGTTGCGGTCCCTGGTCTGATTACAGACATTTGAGTACGTTGTTGGAAATATCGAAATTGATTGTATTCAAACCAGGTTTAAACTGTTTAATGTAGAGTGCTTCGAGGATTTTTAGTTTCTGCTTATTATTTTCTTGTTTGAGTATGTACGTGTTATCAACAAGCGTTTTTCTCAGAAGTGTGCGTTGATAACCGTGTTGTTCTAAATGACGGAATATATTTGAATTTTTATTTAAGTGCAACGTCAGACGCCGTGAGAGCGAATTTGTGGTGTGGCCGATGTAGATATTATTGCTGCCAAAATGCTGCCAAAATACACACAATATATATATATATATATATATATATATATATATATATTTGAATTTCCTTTATAAATGTCGTTTGTTTCTTTACTCGTTAGCCAGCTTTCCCGGACGATCCGTTTAGGTGAAACCTAGGTAGGTCTGTCTAGCTCACTAGGTATTCTTGACTTATTCCGCTCAACCTAAGTATTGAGCGCTTTTTGTTAGTTGATTGCTCGTATCGGGGTTTTTTCTTTGGGCGACGTGCTGACTCGGTCCGAACCCTTTTGACTGATGTTCATGTACTTAGCCCTTTCTTTTTTTAAAACCGTTTTTCCTTTTTTCGTAGATTCGAGTATAGTTATAATCTTAATAATATATATATGGGAAAATCGTCTAGTGAATTGATTCGTCAATTTAGTGATATGGTGATTGTGAATTTTTGGATTTAGCAATAACTGAGCAGTACTAGATAAAACTAGACAACATTGGCATTGGAATGAGAACAGTCTACTTAAAGGTTCAATATATATATATATATATATATATATATATATATATATATATATATATAAAGGGTTCAATTCAGAACTCCAAGTATACATCTGAGGAAAGCTGAAGAACACAACGGCCCAAACAGCAAAGATTAAGACAAATAATCTGCATATCAGTCAGTTAAGTGCCATACGTGATACACGCTTGGACGATCATGTCTCTTTCGAGACATGACTGACTGGGCAGAAGATTATACCGCAGTAGGTTGCCATTGCTTTCTACGGTAGACTGGTTGCCGACGAAGGCTATAGAACCAAATCTGTCCTGCTATTTAACCCATAACTGGAAGGAAGAAACGGATTGATACCTTTCCCAAGGGTATTTGCGCGTAATTGAATACAATGGATTCAGCTGGAATTCGAACTCGGCTCCCCGGTTTCTCGTTCCGAGCCGATATCCACTGTACCACAACATATAATCAGGCAGCAACATTTCTTTTATACACGTTTCATCGAATATGATAAGAATTTTATAAGTACTTTTATTAAGATTTACTAATGTTTTTATAAGGGTGTGTGTTGTGGTGCAATGGATATCAGCTCTGAATGAGAAATCGGAGAGCTGGGTCCGAATGTCAGTTGAATTACTTGCACAAATACCCTTGGGAAAGGTATTAATCACTCTCTTCCTCCTCTAGCTATGGATTGAATAGCAGGACAGACTGGGTTCTATAGCCTTGTTTAGCAACCAGTCTACCCCAGAAAGATATGGCAACCCACCAAGGGGAAAGACTTCTGAGATATGATCGCCCAAGCATCATGCCTTTCATTTATGGCACTTAACTGACTGACCCAATGTTCTTATCGTTTTCCCTGGGTAGGGGCTAAGAGATTGTAGAAAATATTTGTAATAATTGTTGTCTCAATCGTTTTAGCTTTTCTTTTGTTTCTCCAATGCTTATGCTAAGTTATATTGTGTATAGTTCGAAGACATTCTAAGCTGTGTGAGAGAAATATCTTTTAAAAGAATCCCAACCCATTACTATCGTTGTCAAATGAGACGTATCGAGAAACTTTTTTCCGAAAATAAATATTCGAAAAAAATTTATTCAAATTGTAAATTGTTAGAATGAAAATTAATCTTGGATCCTTTTTCCTTTATTTTTTTTATTTGTTTTTATTTTTTTGCCGCTGCGGTAATATTTCGCCAATACAGGTTGTCCCGGTACATATTTTCGTTTCACTGTTCCATGTCGACGGTTGAAGTGTTCTTCTATCATCTTTCTTTTTAGGGGATGATTTGTAGTTTAATGGATGACTTTTTTTTTAATCATATCACCCCGAGCAAGGCGATAACGCCACTGATGTGCAGGGGGCTACGTAAGAGTGAAAAGATTGAAAAAGAGAAAACCGGAAACCACATCCTAAACAGGGAACAAGGGATGAGCCTCTTCACCTGTTCAATAGACGTGGGTGGAGTGTGATGTGTAAACACACCAATTGTTTCACCACAAGCAAGGCATGACTGCCATTGGTGCGCAGGGGGTTACACACACACACACACACACACACACACAGGACGAAAACAAAACGAAACAAAACAAGAGTTGAGATGCCGAAGAAAGGATAGAAGGTTGATGAGATTTGGGGATGTAGAAGATGACAATTTACGTTGCATTTAAACTTTTTTTGCATGTCGAAAACATACTGAAGAATGTATTTCCACGTCATATGTAATATTTCCTGAGTCACGTGTAATGCTTCCTTGGATCCAATGTTCTTTGCCTTCTTGTTAAACTTTTGCAAGTAGAGGTTGTCCTGGTACATATTTGCGTTTCGGTGCTCCATAATGACTATTATATTCTTCTTCTATCACTGTGTTCCTTTTTAAGGAATGGTTTGTATTTGGATAGCATTTATGTGTAAATAAACTTTACGGATTCTCAGTAATTCTGCGGGCGAATTTCATTGAGGTGCGTTTGAATTGGGTGTAGCTCTGTAACTTCCGAGGAATATTTCTTGTGTGGTTTTCTACCCTTCGAGTTTAAGCGCCTTCTTAAGGTATCTACAAAATGTCCCGGTTGTCTTTTGAATTGTGGAGGAAAAGGTGATGCCCTAATTTATTGAATACTATTCTATGCACAAAAAATCGAAAATGAAACAAAAGTGAAAGTAGTACCATTATCAGAAACTAGTATCTGGAATTCCAAATCTACTGAAGGCTTGCTTTAACCTAAAGATTATTTCATCTGAGGTGATGCGATTCATCTGAAAAATTTCTGGCCATTCGCTGTAAGCATCAACAAGGGTAAAAGTTGATGCGGTCGGCAAAGTCAATGTGAAAACGAGTCAGTTAATGCCATACGCGATTTGGACGATCATGTCTATTTCGAGACATGACTGACTGGACAGATTATCCTGTAGTAGGTTGCCATTGCTTTCTGCGGTAGACTGGTTGCCAGCCAATCTGTTTCTATTATTAAACCCATAACTGGAAGGAAGAGATGGATTAATACCTTTCCCAAGGGTATTTGTGCGTAGGTGAATGCAAGGAATTCAACTGGAATTCGAACTCAGCTCCCCGATTTGTCCTTCCGAACCGATATCCACGGCATCACAACGCACATCGACAAAGAGACCAGGGCGATTTAGGGATAAGCCAGAAAATGAGCAGTTTTTCTTGGGATATTTTGCTGCCAGTTGTCTATTAGAACATGCGCTTATCAAATCCTCCAACTGCTTGTCCATGTTTTGCCAATAATCATAGCTGCGTGCTATGGATTTCATACGGCTATTACCTTGATGACCATAATGGAATTTCTTTATCACTCTTTCATGTAATGAAGATGGGACAATCACGCGTTCCGCAAAAAGACAGCCGTCGATTGCTGACAATAAAGATCGACGCTGAAAAAAATAAATGAATTCTTTTGTTAGTGATACTTTTGGCCATTTTGTATGATGGAAGCGTATTATCACTTTCTGTAACTCTGGATCAAAAGCTGTGGCTTCATGAATCATTTTATACGTGACTGGAAATCTTACAGCGGATGAAAGCACTGAAATGACTTCTGGCTTTAGAGATAATGTTACAATCACTGAGTCTTTTGGTACTTTATTTTGTCTAGTCATAAACTTAGATAATGCATCGGCTTGACCAATTGTATTTTATAGAAAAACTATCAGTTTAGCCCGGTTTCACTCGGGTACTTCAAGAAATAATCTAAACTTATTTATAAATGGAACTTTGTGTGTATGTGTTACCTATAGACTCCAAAATTACTTAACCGATTTTCATGAAAATTTACACAGTTGTACTATCAGCGTCTGCGAGTTTTCTTAGCTAGGTTTTGTGTCGAGGTACCCCCGATAAATATCGATAATCGAAAAAATCGGATTAGAGAAGGAGTGGTCCAATTTTAATCAAATTTGATACACTCATAGACAAAGACATAAGAAACAATATTCAGAAGTTTCAAGGTTGCAGTTATAACAATAGTGCAGAAAATCGATATATATATATATATATATATATATATATACACAAAAGGCAAGATATTTGTGTGTGTGTCGGTTTATCTTTCTGTATGTCCTTTATACAAATCCACAATTTTTATCCGATTCATCACCAAACTTCACACAAATATTCTTTAGGCTGAGTCTGAGCTCCAGGACCTTGGATTAGTTTTAAGCTTTCATTACACCCGAGCAATGCCGGTCTATACTGCTAGTAAGAATAAAAAACATATGATGAATTTACATGGCAAATACTTACACAACGTCCACCCTCGTTACTTTTATAGACATAGATAACAATATAGAATGCCTCTATTGGATTAGGGTGGGAGAGGGAGGGGCAACATATATAGATATAGATATTATAAAGTGGGGTAATCGATTCTGTATTATAATCAATACATAAACTGATCCCTGACTTTGTAGGGTGATAATATATATTTTCTACCCCTAATTTTGGCTTTCCGAAAAATTTCAAGGTGTTGTTAGCGTTTTAAAATTTTGATCTACATCTGAGCGCAACTACCGTCGAGCTAGACCGCAAAATGCAGACGCTAAGTAGAATCTATCAAACAAACAAATACTTACACAACGTCTACCCTCGTCACTTTTATAGATATAGATTTTAACAGGACATTAGTCCATCTTAAATGGTTTGCTGTATACACTGGATACATTTTTAGATCCAAAAATACTTAGAGATTCTTTGAAAAGAGTGAAATTATACCCGTACAGGATATTGTGGAAATTTTTAATAGCAAAGGATATTGTTAATGCTTTTTTTCCCTTATTTGGCTATAATTACGCTTTGCCGGTGTTAGTGATCTGAACGCGTGAGTTATTGCTTTCTGGCATCAGAGAAAAAATGTGAGAAATGACAGCTCTAAGGCCATCATTGGAAGCATCCGAGACCACCATTATACCCATAAATGGGTTGTAGTGTGTCAACAAAAGATTGAAAAAAAATAGAGGCGTTACCTTTTTGAAGGTTACTTGACACGTGCCAGCCAATTCTCATGCAACATCTTTTTCGAAATTATTGTTGCGAGGTGTTCGAACTCTGTTTAGTTCAGGCAAAAAAGCACATTAGTGGCTGTCCAAACCAAGCGAAAAACGTAATTTTGTTACATTTGTTGATGCTGACATATCTTTTATTGCTGAGATGTTTTCCGTGTTTGGTGGTCTACTATTTTTGTTAAAAATAAATTCAAAATATTTTATTTGTTCTCAGAAAAATTCACTCTTTTCAGCTTTAATACGGAATCCGTATTGTTGAATTCGACTGAACACAGGAAATCTTGAGTTGCGCCAGCGAAGATGATGTCATCAATGTACGAGGGTCATTCAATAAATAAGGTGAAGTTTTCGGTATAAAGACTTCTAATACAGATAGCTTACGTGTTTTTTTTTCTCCTTTACTTCTTTTTTTTTTTAAAGAGATTTAACTTTTTTTGCAGATTGAAAAAAAAAACTTTGAGAATTTGAGATTAACAAAGATGGCCGACCAAGAAGCATGCTTCAGGATTGAAGTTATCAAGTTTTTGGTTGCTGAAGGGCGCAAACCAATTGAAATTCATAGGAGAAAGTCAACTGTGTACGGTGCCACATGTTTCAGCCAAAGAATGTCTACAAGTGGGCTAAATTGTTTAAAGGACGGAGCAGTGTTGAGGATGAAGACAGGCCTGGGAGGCCTAGAGAAGTGAGGTCTCCTGAGGTGATCGAATCAGTCAATGACCTCATTCAGTCTGACAGAAGGGTGACAGTGGATGACATTGCAAGGACTTTGAGCCTATCTGTTGGGACAGCACACAAAATTATCCATGATGACCTTGTCTACTCGAAGGTCAGCTGCGGGTGGGTGCCAAAGATGCTTACTTCAGAGCACAAACAGAAGAGTGTCGTGCTCCCTCATCCCCCTTACAGCCCAGACCTTTCCCCTTCAGACTTTCACCTGTTTGGTCCCTTAAAAGCGTTCACGAGAGACACGAAGTTTGAAAGTGACGATGAAGTCAAAAGTGCTGTGAGCAATTGGCTGAGACATCAGTCCAAAGATTTTTACGCTTCCGTATTCGGAAGCTTGTGCACAGATAGGAAAAGTGTGACACTGCTGGGAGACTACGTTGAAAATTTTTTAAAAATAAGCTTCTATCTGTATTAAAAATTCTTATAGCGAAAAATTCACCTTATTGAATGCTGCAACTCTTGTCAATTCGGCCAACATGGCGTCAGTTGGAAATATGTCTGGTGCTGGTTTGACACCAAAGCTAAGACGGTTAAATCTTAATAATCCCTTGTGGGTGTTGATAGTAATGATCTCTTTTAATTTCTTGTCAACTTTTTGTTGAAGAAAACAACGGAAAGATCAACCTTTGCAAAGCAAATTCCGCCGTTGAGCTTAGTGAAAAGATCTTTTAGCACTGGAAGTGGATGCTGATTCGCATCCAAAGAATCCTTCAAAAACCAGTCGAGTAATCAGCACATATCCAGACGTTTTGATTTCTCCTTTTAACACCTAAAAAGTTGTCCAAGCGGAGTAATTAATAGACTATATTACACCTTCTTGCTGAAGACGTTGACGTTCTTTTTCAGCCATATTCAGAGCAGCATAGGGTACTGGCCTTTTTATCTAAAAATTGACTTAGAATCTGGTTTTCATTTCAGAGTAGCTTTAATATTAGTCAGTCAGTTAAGTGTCATACGTGAAATACGCAGAAGATTAAACATTCGCAGACTGGGCAGAAGATTATCCCGCAGTGGGTTGCCATTGCTTTCTGTGGTAGACTGGCAACGAAGGCTATATAACCCAATAACCCATAACTGGAGGGAAGAGACGGATTAATACCTTTCCCAAGGGTATTTGCGCGTAAGTGAATGCAATGAATTCAACTGGAAATCGAACTCGGCTCCCCGATTTCTCGTTCCACAACGCACATTAATATTAGTACAGGACCCAAATACATCTTGAAAAACGTCGCTAAACTTATTTTTTAAGTTCGTCCGTGAAATGATTTTCAATATCAGAAATCGACGTGAGGTTAAATGTATAGACCGCAGATTTGAGAGAAATTTCTAAAAAGTTAAGTTGTTCTATCCGATGAAGACTGATTAAATTTAATTTCAAATTATAGGCGACAAAATACACGCCAAAAAATGTTCTAATTCGAAAAGAAAACTCGCAAGTTAATTCACCAGTTAAACGAATCGTACTTCCAGATGTGCGTTTTGGTGCAGTGGTTGTCGGCTCGGAACGAGAAATCAGAGAGCCGAGTTCGAGTTCCAGTTGAATTCGTTGTATTCACTTACTTTGAGGAGAGGTATGAATACGTCGCTTCTCCCTTCGGCTGTGGGTTAAATAACAAGACAGATTGGATTTTATAGCCTTGGTTGGCAACCAGTCTACCGCAGAAAGTAATGGCGCCAAACTGTGGGAAAAATCTTTTGCCCAGTCACCCATATCTGTTTCGAGACATGATCGCCTAAGCGTCTATCACATATGGTACTGACTTCCAGACGTGTCCATTGTTATATGATCTGTTTCAGAATGACATAGCTTTTCAATTTGTTCCTAAGTAGAATGCGATATTACCGTTATGTCAGACGCTGTATCAAACTGGAAGCGAACCTGTTTGTTGTTTAGCGACAACAATATATTTTCTTCGGGATGTTTCAGACTTTTCCGGTCCTGGGCATGACGGTAAACTGCATCTGATAGCAAGGCCTCTGATTGGGAGGTTGTGAGAAGAATGGAAGCACCTCTTAATTGCTGTTGTTCCCAGGACCACTCTGACACGGGATGGTAGCACCTGTTAGGGTCCCAGCTTAACCCTTTCAAACTGGGGTCAAAACAATATGAAAGTATAAAAACAGACTTTTATGAAATATATACATAAAAGTTTTTGAATGAAAGATGCTACCAACAAAAAAAAGTTTTTGAATGAAAGATGCTACCAACAAAAAAAAGTTTTTGAATGAAAGATGCTACCAACAAAAAAAAGTTTTTGAATGAAAGATGCTACCAACAAAAAAATGTTTTTGAATGAAAGATGCTACCAACAAAAAATGTTTTTGAATGAAAGATGCTACCAACAAAAAAATGTTTTTGAATGAAAGATGCTACCAACAAAAATTTTACTTTTGAATCAAAAATGTTACCAACAAAAATATGCTTTTGAAGGAACTAAGGCTTTGACAGTAAATGACCCCAGGGGGTTGATATGCCGTAAAACAAACCAAACCAAATCAAATTTTTCCTGTTTCGTTTTTTTAACATTTTTTTTCGGTTTAAAATTTGTAAATCTGGATTGAAAATTCTTTATGTCCGTTCCGGTGACAGATATGGCACTTATAGTTTCTTGAACGGACAAAAGCGTGCATAATTCCTGTCGCCACAATGCCAACATTTTGAAGGAGGTTTCTTTTTATCGCGAGGTTGTTTTCTCTCATATATTTTACTGGTTACTGATGAAAGTCCGGTTTCTTTTATCAACACTGTCTTTTTTTATGCATTCAGTGGTGAGCGCTTTTAATGTAATGTCTTTGTCCTGTTTCAGTTTTGAAAGAAATCGGGACATCAGATATGAATAGACGTTTTTAATTCTGCGATAAAAATCAAACATTTCAACTCTTTCCTCTGTGAAAGAATTTAATTTAAATTTTAAGCATTCCCAATTGACGTGACTAGCAAACGTCCTATAATCGTCAGTGTCATCTTTTGTTAGCTAATAATGTTTTTCTCCAAATACTTCACTGAGCTGTTTCCACTGTTTCAGTGAAGGTGAGATCCGTTGTCTGCTTTGATGAAATATATATCGTATAACGATTGTGTTTCTTAATGCACAGCTTGCGAATTGGGAGAAAAAAATTTCCGTTTTTCATCTTTATAAAAAAGTCAGCATGAAGGTATCCGTCCAGTGTTTAAACCAGAAAGCGAATGTTTATCTGCTCACTGGGACATCGTGGAATTCAGTTATGTTTTTGGCTAAAAAAATTATTATTGGTATTTTGATTTGTTGTAAAACAAGCCGTTTCAAGTTGCGGTCATTTCATATTGACAATGAAAAACGGGTACAAACTTTTGCAATTATCTGATAACTTGAGATCTTGGGTAAGGCATGTGTATACTCTTCCCCAACTGGCTAGTTTATGGATTAATCTGCTTCTAAGGAAAAAAAAACTGTCTTATGTTACTTAGCGAAAAGATAAGCACTGTCAATTAAAACCTCTTCACTCCAAAAAAACGTCATGGAAGTCACGGATTAATGATCGAGGTTCTACTTGATTCTAATGATCGAGGTTTTACTATCGAGTTGAATAAGAATTCTTAAGTCAATCCTGGTTCAAGACACGAGCCTGGAGAGAATATGACACCGAGATGCGAACGCGTATTAAACTAGCGAAAGAGCCATTCTAAAAAGTAAATTCGGTGCTGAGAAATGGAAAACATTTCGCTAGAAAAAAAATAAAAGAATGATGGACAATCTTCTCAAGGATCAGGAGAAAAGCAGAAGAAATATGGTTCTACAGAATGATGCCAAGAATTCCATGAACAAAGCGTGTAAACAACAAGGAGACCTTCAAGAAAACAATAACAGAATCAACACTTACACTCAAAATCAAGAAAAGACTGAATTTCCCTAGACGCAGAATGAGGAAAGAGAGCTTGGAAAATATAACACTCACGGAGAATATAGAGGGCAAGAGAGCGAAGAGAAGGTAGTGAGTCATACCTGACTATCTTGTGTGAATGGATGGTGTAATTGGCCTTAAAAAATGCTCAGACGAACTTACGTCACTGGTGCCTCCTCAACAGGTGTTTACTCGTGCAACCAGACTGGCAACTGGGTTCCACCCATTCACAGTCAGGTTAGCCAAATGCAGACGACAATTCTTCTCCTGCAGCTTCTTCTCTCGCACTTCCCGCCTGTGGAACTCGCTCCCATATTCTTGCTTTCCTGGCGGCTACAACCTCCGGAAATTTAAATGCAATGTCAATACTCATCTATTAACCACTGGACTCTAGCTCTCTCCCCACCCCCGTATAACCTTCCCTTTCTCTCCACCTATGTATATGTCATCGCACCTGCATTCTCAGCTTTCTATTGCTCCTTTCTAACTAGTTTGTACTCCTCACTCTTTTCTAATTAATCTTTTTACAGTTATGTAGCCCCCCGCTCATCAGTGACATTTCTGCCTTGTTCGGGGTGAAATGATAAAAAAAAAAATAGAGAAAAACAGTTAAGAGCCACACGGGGTAAAAAGTTGTGGAAGACCATGATAGCTTGTGTCATGAACGGATTCGACACAGTGAAGTTTAGTGGTCATAACCTGCTAACCACTAACACTTTACAGACGGAATTTGTTTCTAAACAACAGTTTTATGGTAACTCAAATTTGTCAGCTTTCCGCCTATTAACATTCTGGTAGGAATATGCTCAGTCTGTCAAGGGCATTTTTATTCATAAAGATATTCATATTCTAGTTATTTCAATGAAATAAAATCACCGGAAATGTCAAATAAAGTAAATCTTAGATCGAGTTATAAATAATTCCTGTCTTATTTATTGTTCTTTAGTACGGTTAGACACCCGATTGCTTTTTACCCAGAATTGAAACTCGAGCGTCAGTCGGCGATTCTACCTCTGATCTATGGGCGCTCGGTAAAAGGAGGTAAACCTTTAGCGTGGGATATATTTTGTATTAATACGCCAGTGGCTGAGAGTGTTCATTACTATACTACTAGTCGTAATATAAATCGTAAAGGACTTAAAAATCCTCTACACTTATATTTGACTGGCCTTGTATAACCCTTTTGAGGTTGATAGGCCATTAATCAAAACGAACAAACAAACAAAATACATATTTTCAAGAAATTAAATTTCCACCATTTTATTGAATTGGAATATTAATATCAGATTTCCATCATTTGTGATGCAAAGGTTGATATGCTTTGCATATCAATATGCAAAGCATATCAATATGCAAATGATATGCTTTGCATGATTCACGTGAACTCAACGCAATAACTCCACAATGTTATCAGTTTTAGTACATTCATTCTTTATGCTTTGAATCAAGTGTGTTGCATTTGTGATTTTCGTTGAGTACACCTTCTCCTTTAGCCAGTCAAGAAACATAAGTCAGTTCTTTCTTTCGACAAAATCATGTTCAGTCTGTGGTGTCAACAAAAATATAGTTAATGAGATTTCCTTTGTGACCAGACTTTAGGGACAATTCTATTTACAAAGACCTGTTGTCTCTTATCAGGCAAAGGATGCCTGAGGCTGCACCACCCCATTACATTTGACGGGTGGATCGGTGGTGACCATGCCATCATTTGCGGTGATCGGATAATTTTTATTCCTAACGCACTCGGGGGCCCACTTTTAAAACCCGACCTCGTGTTACAACTCGCCCCAGATTTTGCTGCTCCCTATAGATTAGTTTTGTTGATTTGGATTTGGCCACACGTTTTTGGAAATATGCGGTCTGCTAAAGTTTTCTCCAAATCCTGCATAGATCTTTTGAAACCGTAATTGGTTTTTTAGCTTGTCACCAGACCAAAGATAGTTTGTTTTTGGTCGTTTTTTTAATCGTTTCACCCCAAGAAAGGCAGTTTTACTGCCACTGGTGCACAGGGGGCTACAAAGAAGGAAAGTGATGAGAAAGAGGGACAGATTATAGGGGATGTCAGGAAGTGGATAAGAGAAGAATGAGAATACTGGTGTAATGAGAGTGGAGTGGGCAGAGAAAAGAGCATGAGAGAAATGATGCGAGTGAGTGAAATAGAGGACTAATGACCTTACATCTAAATTCTTGGAGATTGTAGCTGTTGGAGAAGCAAGTATACGGAATGGAATTTTACAAACGGGAAGTGCGGCAAAAGAAAGTACTAGAGTAGAAGTTGCGGTTATATTATATTAGTTTCACTGTAAAAGGGTGGGACCAAGTTGCTAGTCTAGTAGCTCGAGTAAATTCATACATATGGGACACCAGTGAGCTAAGTTCAGGGAAGCAGTAGTTGTGAAAGTATTTGTAGAAGAGACACAGGGAAGCCACATTACGCCAGTGAGAAAGTGACTGCAGCTGAGCTGCCATGTCGGGACCGATCACACTACAGATTCTACGTTGGATTTTGTCAAAAATCCCGAGGTGAATAGCAGGGGCACCCGGCCAGATGTGGCAGCAGTATTCAATAGACGGGCAGATGGTATATTTAAACATGTGCAGGATGGATTCAGACGGAAGAAACTTCCTGGCTCTACACAGTGAACCGACATTCTTAGCAGCGGGTTTAGCTATGGATTCGATATAATCATTCCACTTGAGGTCTGCTAAGGGAGTTAGTCCCGAGGAGGTTAAACGGCATATCAAAACCTTATGCATCATCTAATGCCAAAATTTAATTTTTTCTGAGCTTTGAAGTAATAAATATATTATTATGCTTTCACAATTGAATACATGGTAGATGATACTCAGCTTTTCTGCATATACATGTTTGTGTGGACATAATTACTAGAAGCGGTGATGCGCGTGTTTTATATTGTACTTTTGTTGAAGTTATATTTTTTAAGAAAATATGGGTTAATAACATGAAAGAGTTCTTTCGTGTTTGTTGTTTGGCTGGTTTTGTTTAGCATCATATCAATCTCTAGACGTTTTTTAGTGACAAATTCTAAGAATTTTGAACGCAATTTCATGTCTTCAACCTAAGAGAAAATGTATTACTGATCATTTGACTATAAAAACGTATCTTTATACTTTCATATTATTTTGTTTTTGTTTGGGGTTCACTATGTTCTCAATAGTTGGGATACTAACAAGTGCTACCACCTCGGGTCAGGGTGGACCTGGGAACAAGAACAATTAAAAGGTAATTTCATGCTCCTCAAAGCCTCCAATCTCCCGATCAGAAGTATTGCTGCCGGATGTCGTTTATCGTCATATCGAGGACTAACCTATGAAAGTTGAAAGAATCTTCGAATAATAGCGTTCGCTGTTTCTGTTCATAAACAAAATAATGGCTAACAATTCGATGTCTGAAAATCACAACTGACATTCTAACCTTGAGACCATGTAAGAGTGTTTCATGCAAACTGTGGGGATTTTTTAAAGTCGTTTCACCCCAAGCAAGGCGGTACATCCACTGGTACGCAGGGGGCTGCATAAGAGAAGAAGGAAAGTTTAAGCAGGAGGAGAGTGAAAAGAAAGACGAATCAGTTACAGGGGGTGTCAGAGAAAGGGCAAGAGAAAGATGGGAATATCAGTATGAAGACTGCTGCGAGGGTAGAGTGAGAAATTAAAAGATACACGAGGTGATGGGAAAAAGACGAAAAAAGGACTGGTATGAAGTGGACAAGAAATGGGAATTGACATTACATTTACATTCCTGGAGGTTGTAGCTGTCAGGAAAGCAAGTATACGGAAGTGAGTTGCACAGTCGGGAAGTGCAAAAAACTGTAAAAGGGTTAGACCTTGTTGCCAGTCTGGTTGCTCGAGTAAATTCTTGTGGAGGGGGCATCAGTGAGCTAAGCTCGTCGGAGCAGAAGCCATGGAAATATTTGTAGAATAGACAGAGGGAAGCCACATCCCGCCGGTGAGAAAGTGGCTGGAGTCGAGCTGCCAAGTCAGGACTGATCACATTACAGATTGTCATTTAGAGCCTAAGATGCGCAAGATAGACTAAGGTGACCCAACCTTCAATTTAGCTATTGATTTAATGTAATGGTTCCACTTGAGGTCGGAAGAGAGGGTGAGATCGAGGAGCCGCAGTATATTACTTTCAGGGAGACTCACTTGGTCCATGCTGATGGGGATAGGAGGGACTGCTTGTAGTGTTTGACAGATAACAACTTCATTTTAGAAGAATTAAAATTTACAAGCTATTTCTTACCCCAGTCTACCACAGAGTGGGGGTTCTTCTCGTGAACAGCAGTGAGGTTATCTTTGACGGCCTCACCAGATTTCTTATTGAGGCGGGAGTAAATGGTGGTGTTATCAGCGTAGATGTCTACTTGGGATTTGATCACGTCAGGGAGGGCGTTTATGAGGATTAGAAAGAGCGTCGAGCCTAGGATAGAGTCCTGGGGAACACCAGCGTTCGTGTGGTAGGATGTGGAGGATGTCCCTTCAAGAGGATCTTCATAATGCTGTTTGATAGGAAAGATTGGATCAAATGAAGCAAGCGTCCAATGATACCATAACCCTGTAGCGTGCCAAACCCTTTCAAATGCTTTGGAGATATCCAGAGCAACAGCGCGAGCTTCGCCGGACTGATCGAGAGCCTGGTATATGTACTCGGTGATGGTCGTTAGCATTTCGGCAGTAGACCTGGCAAAGTGGAAGCCATACAGTCGGTCTGAGAATAGTTTATGGGCAGTAAGATGCTGAACTATTTCAGTATTGATAATAGCCTCGAACACTTTTCCGAAAATCTGTAGGAGGCTGATAAAACAATAATTTAATAGGTCCGAGGGTTCGCTTGAGTTTTTAAATACAGAAATCTCAGAAGAGTACTCCCAGCAGGCAGGTAAACAGGAAGCAGAAAGGCAGTAATTATAGAGTTTAGAGAGGACAAAGGTGAGTTCAGGGGCACATTTCTTCAGAACAATGACCGGGATTCCGTCACCTCCACTCACCTTATGGGGGTCAATTTTTGAGATTATCTTAGATACCAGAGAGGGTGTTTATGTGAACATCTCTCAGTTGAGCCTCATTTCTAAGGGGGAAGTCGGGTGCGAATAATCCAGGCGCGTCAAAAGTGGAGTTGGATGAAAATCTACGAGCAAAGCACTCGGTCTTTTCCACAGACGCCGTGAGGACCTCAAATTTATTGATTATGGGGGGGGGGATGGAGGATTTACGGTTGTTCAGTTTGCAAAGCCGCCAATAGTCTTTGGAGCCAAACTTGGGGGCAGCTATGCGCTGCCTTATTCTCTCAGCAAACAACAGCTTAGCGTCATTCAAGATCCTCTTACACTCATTACGAGCAGAGTCAAATAGGCGCCTATTGTGGTCAGATGCATATCTCCGAAATAGCCGGAAGAAGTGGTTCCTGTTGGCAATGACGGCCGAACAGGTAGAAGAGGACCAAGGGGATGAATGAGGTTTGGGTCTGAACTTCCTGATCGGTATGAAGGTATCAATGCCAGCTTTCAACCAGGAAGAGACCTCAGAGGCGCAGTCCTCAACTGGGAGACTGAACAACTTTTTTCCAAGGGACATCGCAAAGGAATTACTGGAAGATAACAATTTTGTGTTTTGCGAATTAACGTAACCCGAGAAATGGAACCATGCTTCGTCGGTAAAAAATATTACATCCAACGCATTAACCGTTGTCTCTTCGATAAATCTGTTAAACCATCTGCAATAGTACAATCGCTTTTCTCTTACAGTTTCTCTGCCAATAGCATTGCTGGCCTTTCCTAACGCTTTTCACAATCAGTTGTTCTCATTTTTTGCGTTGTCAATATTTTGTATGGGAAGAGTTTTAATTTTTATCCGACGGACTTATGAGCAGTTCCAAGACAAAGATCTTTCTTCTGCGCTAATTCTTGTAATGATTTTCTTGGACTTTGTTGTATACTGTCAGAAATATCCAATAGTTTCTCCGCTAATAGCTTTGCTGGCCTTTCCTAACGTTTGGCATCGTCCACTGATCTTATTTCTCGAAAGTTATCAACAAGGTTACGAACTTTATAACGCTGTAAAACACGTATCAAATTTGTGTATCTACCATCTTCTTGAAATACGTGTTCGGCGAGAAAAACGCGTTCTTCGGTTGTGAAAACGATATTGAAATATGATGAGAAAAATGCGCAATCATTTTTTGAAAACGCTGCATAAAACTCAAATGTGTGTGTGCGTGAGAGAGAGAGAGAGAGTGTGTGTGTGTGTGTGTGAGAGAGTGTGAGTGAGTGTGTGTATGTGTGAGTGCGCTTGAAGCCCTGAAAATTAAATATGCCATCCTTGTTGTGTACATAGAAATAATAATTATATCCACGACATTCAGTGCACGCAGTTCTGGTATATATCTCTACTGGTAGGTGTTTTCTATATTGGTCAAATTTACAGGTTATGATTGATGGAAATAATGGTATATTGAGTTTTGAAAAACAAAGAAACTAAGTAGATACTACACACACACACACACACACACACACACACACTAAATCTGTCTTGTGAGCCGTATTCAATGAAAGTTACTTACTTAGAATAAAGGTTGCTGCCCAAGTATATATATATATATATATATATATATATATATATATATATAGTCGTCCGCAGACAGATCTGTTTCGCAGTATCACAGCTCATCAGTACGGTTAGACTCCGATTGCTTTTTTACCCAGGATTGTAATCCGACCGAATTGGTGTCAGTCGGCGATTCTACCTCTGGGCTACGAGCGTTCGGTAGAAGAAGGCAGACTTTTTAGCGCATATATCATTATACACGCCCAATAGCCAGAATGATCTAATTCATTATTGAATGAGCGATGCGTATATGCCGGAGTAGCTACTGCTTTCAAAGTCTCCCATTCTTCCATAGTGCTCAGTCAGGGTGTGAGAGCGTTATATATATATTGTAATATTTTTATAAGTAGTTATAATAAAAATCATTTTACATCGCTACACAAAAGCTATCGTGTTTCAGTAATATTCATTGTACTTCGTCGGTGGTTAGTCACTGGTGTTTGGAATGATTTTAAGGAAATTTAAAAGCAATTCCTTACCCATTTAATGCAGCTTCTGTTTTACCCTCCCCTGTCAGAAAAAAAAGGGTAACGAATTGCTTGCAAATTTTCTTAAAAAAAAATCATTCCCAACACAAGTGACAAACCACCGCCTGACGAAGAACAATGAATATTATTGAAACACGATAGCTTCTGTGTCAGTCAGTTAAGTGCCATACGTGAAACTCGCTTGGGCGATCATGTCTCGAAAGAGATTATCCCGCAGTAGGTTGCCATTGCTTTCTGCGGTAGACTGGTTGCCAGCCAAGGCTATAGAACCCAATCTGTCCTGTTATTTAATCCATAACTGGAAGGAAGAGACGGATTAATACCTTTCCCTGGCGCGTAAGTGAATGCCAGGAATTCAACTGGAATTCGAACTCGGCTCCCCGATTTCTTGTTCCGTGCCGATATCCAGTGCACCACAACGCTTTTGTATACCGATGTAAAATGTTTTTATTATAGCCACTTATAATAAAAATATTACAACAATAATATAACTCTACTTAGTATCGAGCATTTTTAAAAAGTAAAGGCTACGAATTGTGGATCGTTTCTCCATTTGTTCTTACTCTTAATAAGATGAATAATTTCATCCCAAGCAAGGCAATAATGCTACTAGAACGCGTGGGGTGGGTTTACAATAAATGAAAGGGTAAGATAATGAGCAGACTGAGAGTACGGAGGATTGAGGGAAGGACAAAAACAAAAAATAATTATAGCTATATTATTTACACAAAGCATAAATCGTATACGATAGGTACGGCCTTTCTTCTATTTGAAAGTTAATGACCTAAAGCTAATCCTATTTAAGAGAAAAAATAAGTTCTTATATAAATATACTTTTATAGGCATTTTAAAAATGTAGGTATTTTTTTTAATCACTTAGAGACTTTTCGATTAATAAAAGCGAGAGTTGAGAGTCCACTTCAAACAAGATTTAGGAAGGAAAGCCCCCTAACAATACTGGGAAGATCGATAGCAGTTATTGAACTATAAGAATATCCAAGAAATAGTAGCAATCCCTCTTTTATGCAGGTTTTATTAAAAACGACAGACAAGGTGTGATGGTTAAGGATTTTTTTAAATATAATTTTTCATGTGATCTTATGATTTTTTTTTTTTTGAGGACATAAATTATATAAAAATTGTCCAAATGTTTTGTGTGTGTGTGTGTGTGTGTGTGTGTGTATATATATATATATATATATATATATATATATATATATATATTAGAAAAGATATTAATCCGTCTCATCTCGCTCATGCTATCGATTAAATAGCAGGACATATTGGGTTCTGTAGCCTTGGTTGGCAACCAGTCTACCGTAGAAAATAATGACAACCTACTGCGGGGAAATTATCTTTTGCTCAGTCAGTCTTGTCCCTTTCGAGACATGATCGCCCAACTTTATATCACGTACGGCACTTAACTGTATGATATATAAGGGCGTCTAAAATATGCAAAAATGAAAATAACAGTGACATCTGATTTTAACAGATACTTATTTTCCTGAAAAATTTGTTTTAGTATAAAGATTTTATAAATTCGACAGAAATAATAATTGTCCACTTAATGAACTTTATGAGGACGGTTATTTCTACCATAATATTTATTTCTTGAAAAATACAAAAAATATACGAATAAGGTTTTTAACCAAAGCCTTGGTTGGGTTATTTAACCTGAGACCTATTTACTCTAACAGTGACTACTCAGTTTCTTTTGAAAAAGTCCCTTTTACATTGGCTCAAAAAAATGTAACGGCAATATCCATACAACTTTCTATTCACGTGCTGTTCAAATTCTCTAAATTCATGGTAACACTTAGCACAAAAAAGATAAAGTAATAATTACGTCTAAAGCAAAATTTAAGCTTTTCTGTAGGTATTTCCCGTTTTTAAATAGAAAAAGAAGTCGACCTCTTTTTCCTTTTTTTTTTTTTTTTTAAACTTGTGACAAAAATAAATCATTTGGAGACAATTGAGTAAACTGGAAAAGTCAAGGCTTGTTACCGGCATTCTTTTGTGATTAATTACTTGCTACGACTGTAATCAGCTGCCATCTCCTAAATGTTCAACTAGTACAGTTTTTTGAATTGTCTCCGTTAACATTGTTGACTTGTTTTTTGTCTCTTTATTTTTTTTTTTTTATGTCAACTTTACACTGGAATTCTATTTTCTAAGGCGATTAAAGAAAAAATATTTTCTTGTCTATTTGTGTCATTCAACCGAAATATTTCCCCGGACATATAGCAATAAGTTTACCTGATTCGTAAAATTGAAAGTTGACCGGTTCAAGGTTTTCTTATTCATTTTTTGCAGTTTAAGTTTGGCACTAGTGAGGATCGAACTCACCATTCAATTGGTAATGATCTGAATGACATGTTTGTTAATCATCACACACGCACACACGCACAAACACACACAGTGGGTCAATACCCTAACATAATTTATTGAATTTTGAATAAGAAAATTATAACTGAATAAGGTTTTATTACATGAAACATTGTTCATGACAAATGAATGAAGTACATTAACAAGGAAGGAAATTTATTGAAGGAATATATATTTATTGTGCAAATTAAATGTTTTTTTTATTAATCTCAATATTTATTGATTCACACACACAAACACACACACGTGAGTATATACAGTGTAACCCTGACATAAGAGAGTCGTCGGGACCGGATAAAAGTTCTCTTATATCTGGGTTTCTCTTATACCCGAGTTTGGTCTATTTTATATACATTACCACAGGCTCTAGTTCGGGACCAGATAAAATCGCTCTTATATCCGGGTTATATTATATATATACACACACTACCTGCTATAATTATTAGGCCACCGCAGTTTTTTAAAAGAAATTATGTATTTCATACTATTTTTCGTATTTATTGCCTAGTGGATAATTGTTCTTTTGTTAATACTGCACAATAACATGTGCATCAAATGAACTGTTCTGGTGTCCAGTTTTTGTGCTCTCTTCCCCATGCTAGTCTCTTCTTCTTATTGGCTGGCCAGGAAGCAAAGGCTTCATAGCTGCCTTGTAAAATTTTTGCAAAGTAATAATAACAAAAGAACCATTCTATTTTCATTTTGAATTATCCACTTGGCAATAAATACTAAAAATAGTATGAAATACATCATTTTTTAAAAACTGGGGTGGCCTAATAATTATGGCCGGTAATGTGTGTGTGTGTGTGTGTGTATATATATATATATATATATATATATATATATATATATATGAGAGAGAGAGAAATATTGAGATACAGATATATATATATATATAGAGAGAGAGAGAGAGAGTGAGAGGCTTTCCATTCCTGTCCACACCACTTGATGAGACATTGTAGTTTCAATGTCGAAACAAATGTACGATTTGTAGTGGATATATAAAAAAATTTGTACATGTTCTAAAATATAATTTAGAATAAATATTCACAGCTCTATATTTTATATATCGAGCACTGTTTTAAATTAATGTTTTGGACGTTGTAAAAATTTTTTTTTCTTCGTTCCTTACTCACTCGGATATATATATATATATATATATATATATATATATATATTGCAAAAACGTGTACAGCCAATATTTTGAGAAATAAATTAAAATTGCATGGACAAAGGATAATGAAATAATTGTGTACGTTTTACGACAATACATTATTAATGTAATATCTTTTATTCACTATTTTACCTGTTGATTTTTTAAGCATACTCGAGAAATAAAATCGCTTCAATATATATATATATATATATATATATATATATATATATATATGGAGAAAGAGAGTGAGGTTGCGATTGATAAATTGTCGTCTAAATTACGCAAAAATTAAAATAACACGGACATTTCATTTTAACAGATACATTTACCAAAATTACGCAAAATGTCTTGAAATACTAAAGAATAAATTTATTTAATAAAATCGCCATTATCTGCAACCACGGCCTCCAGACTACTTCGGAATCTCCTGCAACTCTCCTTGTTTAAGTTGGTAAATGCTGCCATAACCCTTTCCTTCAGTTCATCTTTGGTATTGCAAGGAGTTCTGATGGTCTATTGCTCAACTGTGCCTCAAGGAGGGTGCAATCTGGTATCCAGATGTAAGTGTTGAGGTGGTCGCAGAAATTGTTTGACTAACATGACTGAATCTCTTGCTAATGTGGCATGGTGGAAAGTCTTGTGCCAGACATAGGCTCTTCCAGCATTTGCCCTTTTGATCCAATACAGCACTACCTTCTCAAGGTAGTTGATGTAGGCCTCAATGTTGAGTCTGAGGAGCTCATGAACAAATTCGGGAGTTCTTTTCTTATCAGAAAAAAAAAGAATTACTTTTCCAGGCTGCCATAACTTCGTAATCACCATGAGACTCATTCAACTTTTTCCGAATCCTCTGCATTGTTCTCAGATTGACACCCAAACACCCTGAAGTATTCATATTTGAGCTTCTGGTGCGGATGCCAAGCAATACAGCATGCAATTTTCAAATTTCTGGCGGAGTGAATTGCGTTATGGTGATTTTATTTCTCACAGACGGCGCCCAACTGACTCTACTATACTGTGCGGTTGACAAAATCAAAAACAATGCACATGGGCAAAATTTAAAAAATATATATCCATCAATTTATCCATCGCACTTATATATATATATATATATATATATATATATATAATGCTATCGCTTTTTACAGTATTGATGTGGGTTTCGTTTCAAACCTTCTATTTGAAGTGGTGGGAAATGTTAATATCTGGTTTATGTCATTATTTTATCTTTGAGTTACATATACTATCCATTTTTGTTGTTGCTGCTGTTAGTAGTCCTCGGATTATGTTTTCTGTCATTTTCTGTTATTAGATTTAAAGTTCTCTGTTTGTGATTCTGTATAGCTCGTACGCAAAGTTCAAAGAAGCATGTCTTTTGCAATGACTCTCCAGCTTTTTACTCGTACAAAACCTTTTCTCACCATCGATCTTAGGAAGAGATTATGCACATAGTGTAAGACATCCTTAAATTATCATTATTAGACATGGAGCTACGAATTTATAGGAAATAGATATAAATATTTGAAATTATTTTTTTACAACTTTGGAATATATAAGATTTTACAAGAATATCGATTACGTTGAGTACGGAGACGCAAATGACAGCTCAGCATTAGGTTGATTATCCTTGGACTTGACAAATGAAACCAACCCTCTTCTGAAACTATTTAGAAGAAAACAGCCGATCCACAATTCCATTCATTTGCTTAAGCTTGTATCAGTTAATTAACCAATGAGAAAGTTTGTATTAAAAGCACCAAAGAACACCAACTCCAGCACAAAAACACGACATCTTAGAAGCTGGTGCGACTTGAAATGGAAGGATTTTGGCCAAATTCCAAATATGGTCGTAGATTGAAAAAAAAAAAATTCAATTAACCTTTTTGTGACCTCGTGAAGGGATAAGTTGCAGCTTGATTTGATCGGGCGTAGATTAAAAAAGAATGTTTATATGCTGCTTCCCTTTAGCATGTGGGTGACAATGACTCGCCACAACTTCCTATCATCAGTAACTCTAAGCAATGTTTTTTCTCTCCCCTCCCTTCTTATGTCATTCATTTACAAAATTCTGTTGGCATGTTACTTGTAAACACCCTGTAGTACTTTTGACTTCAATATGCCCTGTGTGTGTCAAATTCTCTAAGGTCTCTTTCCCCATTGTACTTCTCAGATATTTGTACTGTTTCTTATCCCAAGAAAAAAAAATCCTTTTCGTTTCCATCCAATCAGCCTAAATATGGATAGGCTCCGTCAGGTTATCTTGCCCTTTGACGGATTACTGCTGCTATGGCTACAGTACCTGTGGCGCCCTTACGATGTGTTACAGGATTCATGGCGTGACATGACGTCCCATCTTAACTTCATCACTGCTCACATGTTCCGTCCATGGTATTCTCAACTTCTTCTGGCGAGCATCTATGTTGTCTTAAACCTCGTTTTTATCCGTTGTCCGGCATTTGGAGCTGTATAAGAGGATTTATATTACATAGCAGTCAACATCTTACTTTATTTCTAATCAAAATTTTATTGTTACTTTGTTTAGCTTTTGGAAGTCCACTTTTTCTATTTCAATACGACAACTCAAAATACTAATTGACGTCCTTATGCGCTATGTCCTTTCAGAAGATGGACGCTCACAGCTCTCCAGAACTTTCTACTCTCTGCAGCTCTAAATAATCTTTGCTTCTTTACTATACATCCCGGTCGCTGTTCTATCGTTCATTTAGGCAAACTCGTCAGGTAATGCTTTTTCTCTGTCTCTCCTCTTTTCAGTATGTCCTGTGGGTAGGTCGTTTTTCCTTATCGTGTCCCAGCAATTTCAAATGTCTCTTTTTAAGTATAAGTTTTCATTTTGTTTACGTTTTCCTTAAAACTTTCTTGCTGCTCATATGCTCAGCATCCTTCTGTAGAACCATATCTCTGTTTTCTCTAGTCCCCTCTTCATCCTCGAGGAAATTGTTCAGTATTTACTGCCATATGGGAGAGTATATATATATATATATATATATATATATATATATAGCAGTTCAGCACTGTTTAATTTCTAATGAAAATTTCCTATTTTTTAATACTTAAAGGGGAAAAATGAATGGGTGTTATTTTTCGTGTCTAACGATTAAACTTTCTAACCGCTCTGCTAAATTCCTTCACGGTATTAATTCTGCTTAGAGGGTGGAGTCGGATTCAGGACGGATGTTCGACATTGTTTTCTAAATGCTTCTTGTGATCTGGATCTCCAAATTGATTCTGGCCCTTTGCTGAAAGTTGTCAATCGACAGTGAAGAATTGAAGGTTCATCTAGAAAGAATAGTTGGAGGTTGAGAACAAAACTGAGGCAAGACCAACAAAGGCCAAACGATATCTGTCGTACAACGGCAAAGTAGAGAAAAATGCAAAAGCGGGAACCGCATGATTTCAATGATGATCAGTACTATCTGACACCTGCTGCAATTTGCTTGTCCGTTCAAAAACAAATAATGATTACCTTTTACTTGACCCCGTGATTACTATTAATGCAAAAGAGTTTCTTTATGAAACATTGTCTCTCATAAACTTTCCAAAAGCAAATCTTCGCCCATCTCCCCTAAAAGAATCCTCTTAGTTGTTTGGTGTTGCTGTAATAAAATAATTAATGATAGATGCTTTGACTCTGCTGGAAACATACCCTCGTGTTCTGCTTAGTAAAATTAAATAAATAAAAAAATGTAAATATCCATTTTTATTTTGCATCTTACGGTTTTATTACGTTTTAGTCCATCGCGGTTTTTATTAAGTTTTAGTCCATCACAGGGTTTTATTGGGGTTTTAGTCCATCACGGGGTTTTATTGGGTTTTTAGTCCATCGCGGGGTTTTATTGGGGTTTCAGTCCATCGCGGGGTTTTATTGGGGTTTCAGTCCATCGCGGGGTTTTATTGGGGTTTCAGTCCATCGCGGGGTTTTATTGGGGTTTCAGTCCATCGCGGGGTTTTATTGGGTTTCAGTCCATCGCGGGGTTTTATTGGGATTCAGTCCATCGCGGGGTTTTATTGGGATTTAGTCCATCGCGGGATTTTATTGAGTTTTAGTCCATCGCGGTGTTTTAGTAGGTTTTGTCTATGACTATGTAGTATTTTGGTAAAAGTAGGATTGAGTAAAGACGAGCGTGTACTTATGGTAAATGAGTAAATTGTAATGATTGATTGAATGGGTCCTGAATAAGATTAGCTATCTTTAGGATAGTCAGTCACGACCAGCCTCACTCCGTTTCTCCTTCGGCCTTGCGTCAAAATTGATTGTAAAAGTACAGTAAATATGCTACATAGTATAATTTTTTTCCTTATAATTATATATGTGATGAAATCCAGCTTAAATTTACGGGCACCTCATGGAACAACTGAAACATTACTTTATTTTTCTTTCTTCTTTTTTCTTCTGTTTTATTTTCTTTTTCTTTTCCTTTTTCTTCTTTTTTATTTTCTTTTTCTTCTTTTTTATTTTCTTTTTCTTCTTTTTTATTTTCTTTTTCTTTTTTTATTTTCTTTTTTTCTTTCCTTTCTTTTCCTTTCTCAGATTAGTTAGGTTTATGATAGTCAGTGCCTCATCCCACTTCCCCTTCGGCCTTGTGCCAAACTTGTACAGATGCGCCAAACGTTGCAAACATTATTTTAACCAGTTATAGTTAACATAAACAATTCTAATTTCCCTGAAGGTTACCCGGGCCAACATAGACCTGAAGAAGATCGGTGGCCACAATAACAACCGGAACACCGTGATAACAAGAACAAAGATGAGGACATTAGTGTGCATGTAAATCATGTAAACCATGATAGAAATTCAGAAAGAATTCTAAGGAGAGCCACTAACTGAGAGTAACCTACAACAGTTAACGAGAATTACCACGAAGTGATATACAATATTAGCAACAAGGAATCTCGACTATTCAACAAGTGTAAAGGTTTTTTTCATTTCGAATCAATCTTCTTAATCATTAAAGAAATATGCATTCCGGGTTGTTTATATTTCTGAGATGATGCACTGTAGTTATATATACTATTTACATTGTCTGTACTGTTCTCCTCATCTTTGTTGCCATTTTTACGACGTTTCGGCTGTTGTACGCTCCGGCCTTCTTCAGGTGATTGGAATTTCGAACTGAATCCTTTATTATCGGTGACGCTTGTGTGGAACAGGGGGAGGCCGGAGAGAGATCACGCACACGAAGGGGCCGTTGCGAGTAGTTAGCCAGTCTCTGTCTCTTCAGCCAAAAATTGTATACTTCAAATTCTCACGCATTTTTGAATTTTCGGGTTGTCGCTTTGTTGACGTTATCTACGACCGGATGTACCTGTCGTAACCTTGCTGATTCTTTTTGGATTTTATCAAGAATCTTTACATACATAGCAGAAGCACCAGACCAGAAGTGACAGTTACTGAAAATTCATAAGATTGATGACGGGGATTCTTAACTATTCAAAAGGGATAAGTCTTTCAGTCAGTTAAGTGCCAGACGTGATACATACTTGGGCGATCATGTCTCTTTCGAGACATGACTGACTGGACAAAAAATTATCCCGCAGTAGGTTGCCATTACTTTCTGCGGTAGACTGGTTGCCGGTCAACGCTATAGAACTCAATCGGTCCTGTCATTTAACCCATAATTGGAGGGAAGAGACGGATTAATACCCTTTCCCAAGGGCATTTGCACGTAAGTGAATGCCAGGAATTCAACTGGAATTTGAACTCGGCTCTCCGATTTCTCGTTTCGAGCCGATATCCACTGCACCAAAACGCACATCCTGCACCCCCAAACAATAGAATACAACAATGTCGACGGTTGATGTCCTGATTGCGTCGTAGCACAGCCATTTTTTTTTTTTACTTTAAAAACCTGTGCCAGACTAAATTACGCTTCTTGTATATCTAAACGTTTGAAGAAATGATAGTGCGCTCAGATATGAAGTGTTAATGCGAGTATCTGAGTCGATTTGAAAACAAATGTTTAGCCTGATTTTGCTATCATTAAATAATAGATCTCATGGTTCCGTAATTGTGTGAAATTTGAATAAGCAGCCAGATTATGACGAACATTATGCTTTGCTTATTATTAAATAAGTGGAGGAGGAGAAGTTGACTCGGTTCGTTTTCTGCAAAGGGGTAATTATAACGAGGCGCATAATTACGCAGCTCAAATATCTTTTACTTTTTGTCGCTTTGAATTATGTTTCCGTCTATTCTTTTTGTGCGTTGTGGTGCAATGGATATCGGCTCGGAACGAGAAATCGAGTAGCCGAGTTCGAATTCCAGTTGAATTCATTGCATTCACTTACGCGCAAATACCCTTGGGAAAGGTATTAATCCGTCTCTTCCCTCCAGTTATGGGTTAAATAACAGAACAGATTGGGTTCTATAGCCTTGGATGGCAACCAGTCTACCATAGAAAGCAATGGCAACCTACTGCGGGGTAATATTGTACCCAGTCAGTCATGTCTCTTTCGAGACATGTTCGCCCAAGCGTGCATCACGTATGGCACTTAACTGACTGATAGTTAACATAAACAATTCTAATTTCCCTGAAGGTTACCCGGGCCAACATAAACCTGAAGAAGATCGGTGGCCACAATAACAACCGGAACACCGTGATAACAAGAACAAAGATGAGGACATTAGTGTGCATGTAAATCATCCTAGAAATTCAGACAGAATTCTAAGGAGAGCCACTTACAGAAAGTAATGGCAACCTACTGCGGGATAATTTTCTGCCCAGTCAATCATGTCTCTTTCGAGACATGATCGCCCAGGCGTGTATCACGTATGGCGCTTAACTGACTGACTATTCCTTTTCTTTCTCGAAAGACTGTGATATGGTTAAATGCTTTGAATTCAGAAGAAAATCAGATGTTAATTAAATATGAAAGTTTTTATTCTCTGGAGTACTGCTAAACGACTTGTAGCGTAAATGAACTTCCGGTTTTTGGTCTTTGAAGTATCACTCCTCTCTCCCATAGAAAAATAGACAAAGAACCCGATATCAATCCTGTGGTCAGCACCTTTCTATTGCACTAAGTTTTTTATTTTGTTGTTTATTTTTTTGTTTTACTTTTTTTACGAATATAGCTAAAAAAATTTTTCAGAAGTCCGCAGTAATAGTGACTTACTAAGTGAAGCTAAGACGTGGTATGAAGCCGAAAGCCTGGAGCATCCCGTGAGTATCGAACTCACCATTCAGTTATAATTTATCTAGTTTTAATTTATCTTGTTAGCCATTACATCATATCGAAGTATCCAAAGTTTTCTTTTTTATTAAACGTAGTTTATATGCGGTAAAAGACAGAACGTATAGAACACCCGGTGAGGATCGTACTCAGTCGTAATTGGTCTAATGAGACAAGCTTACATTACACCACGAAAACCCGCTGTAATAAATTATTTTTTGTTTTATATTTGCACTAACATTATAGCCTGGCGTTGTTCGGGTGTAATGAAAGCTTTAAAACTAATCTATGGTCCTGCAGCTCACACTATTTGAACGTTGGCACGAAAGACTAAAAAGCAATAGTTGTTTCCAGTTAAAGCGAAATCGTAGACTTTTAGAAAAATGAATGGACGTAAGTCAAATTTTGATTTCCTGGTATCGATATCAAATAAGTTTTTTTCGTCGTAAACTGAATTTTGAATGCTAAATAAGTCCTCTGAGTAAATGGTATCATGGCTGAGACTAAGAACTACAATTATACCTACTTAGAACCAAACCCGAAGCAAAAACTAAAATAAAAGGGCTGAAAAAATACAGACATACAGGCAGATAAACAGCCGTTTCGGAGTCTATAGGTAACGGACACACACACACATACACAGACACAGACACAAAGTTTCATTTATAAATAAGTTTAGATTAAATAAGCGAAGAAGTACTTCAAAGAAAGTGACCTGTCCCTTGAAGACGTAAACGATCAACTTGTTTTTCGTTAATATTTGTGAATTGCTATGACTGAATTGGATGAAAGTAATGGAGTATCGACTATATCCATGGTTTTAATTCAGAGTTAACCTATCCTTGAATGGTTGATATCCAATACTGAAGATCCCAGTTGGCTTGACGATCTCCTTCAGGGAAAATGGATTTATGCCTATTTTCAGAGTATTAGTCCGAAATGAACATAACAGCCTCATCCGGAAATTGAACTACATCACCTGCGGCTTACGGCCATATCACGTTGAATACACCAGTTCTCGCTCGATCACCGAAGTTAAGCAACGTTGAGCCTTAGATGGGTGACCGCTTGGGAATACCAGGTGCTGTAAGCGTATAGTGACGGATGTGCGCTGTGGTGCAGTGGATATCCGCTCGGAAAGAGAAATCGGTGAGCCGAGTTCGAATTCCAGTTGAATACCCTGCATTCACTTAAGCACTGGTACCTTTGGGAAAGGTATTAATTCGTCCCTTTTCTCCAGTTATGGGTTAAATAACAAGGGTAGGACTCGGGGACCCTGCCCTTAAAAACAAATCCCAGTGAATCTTGATACTCGAAAAGAAAAAGTATTACTAGACACAAAACTTATATAAAAACAACAATGAATTGTTGAAAGAAAAAGGTAATTACCAGCAATAAATAAATAAAAATTTAGTTGGCAATTAAAGAACCGCCGAGGTTGATATGCCATAAAAACAAAACAACCAACCAACATCACCTGCACATCAAAGGAAGCAATTGGGCGCCTCGATTTGTCTCGCTAGAACAATTGTTCCCTCACTTGGTCTTCCATACTTTCGGCCTTGTTCCACATCTAAGCAACGCTTAGAAAATCACCATCCAAGAAAGCAATTGAGATATAAGAGACCCGGATATAAGATATATTTTCTCTGGTCCCAAATTAGTGCCTGTGGTATTGTATATAAAATAGACCAAACCCGGATAATAAAAAACCCGGATATAAGATATTTTTATCCGGTCCTGGCAACTCTCTTATATCAGGGTTACACTGAAATATTTTTCAGATTCAATAATAATTCCGTATGCCTGCTTCGATGCTGTGCTACATAATCTTCGGTCGCTATGATAATATGCTTGTTGGTCTTACCGTCATACTCTTATAAGATCTTTTGTCGGAATTAACAAAAAATGTTCTAATACGTAACCCTAAATTTTCTTACTCTTTCTGGATTAAAGTCGTGCTCATCCCCCAACCTTCAATCTTCGCAGTTCTGTCAATCGTAACATAAAATCTGACGTAGGGTTATTTTGGGATCTAGCAATTTTCAAAAATATTTCCTATATAAATTAACGATAATTACATTTTGCAGTATGGCATTTTTATTGATGAAATATTTCATAGAAACGCTCTTATTTCACATAAAGTGGGGAGCAGATTTAAAAGGTTAAAAACTACCCTTGTCTATGATCTTTAATCAAACGTGTGTTAATGAAACATTACTGCCTAAATATATTCATATATACATTTAGCTAAATGTTCACAAGTCAGTCTGAGAAACGATTTCTCTCGTCGATTTTCACACTAAATAATAATGTGTCCTTGTGTAAGAAAAAGCTAAACTTAGTAATTTGGCGCGTCGCTAGGGACTGATTTTTAGCGAGCTATTTTAGAAGCCTATAAAAGGTTTATTCTTAATTTTACTTGACTAATTCTGTTTTTAGTTGGCTTCGTCGAGGTGAGATGAATTATCGTACTCCTTATAACTACTACTGCTGAAACTGTCTTTTGGTGTACATGTTTTAATTTTATTGAACTTTCATTCTTATTCATTTTTTTTCGGCGTTATTCTGCAACAGCAATATTTGATTCTTTCTAATACCAACGGCGGAAACTTTTGCAAATGTCTAAAATTCTAAGGTAATTCGAGTCACAGTACTGCCTTTGGGTAGTCGTTCCCCTATCTACCCTCTGTCCCAAAATATAGGTAGGAAGACAGCTAGCTGTGACCGACAAAAGAACCTAAAGAAAAAGTAAAATTCACCGTCTGTAAATTGCACTCTACTCAAATGGCTCCCTGAAATTTGTAGCAGGATGTTTTACATGGAAGTAGGTATGCGGACTTACTAAGTTGTTACTTAATAATACTTTTCCTGTCCCACTAACACGACTCGAAAATATTTACAATATAACTGTTCATGTCGAATCCCCTTCATCAACACAGGTTAGTTTTAGTCCTTTTTGTTTTTTTGTTGAAACGCTGGCGACTAAATCGGCCAACCCACAGTTTTTTGAGTGAGGCGGGAGGTTAGCGACCCGATGTTGACGAAAAACAAAACCTACATAAAGGGCAGATGAACTCTGAACGAGTGAACGGCCAGCTAACTAGAGATGGTGCTACAATAAATAACCGTGGAGAAAGCAACGAGATACCACTACACTATTGTCATATTTTAATGAAACTTTCAGGATTGTTCACAAATAAATTAAAAAGTTTTTACGAATTGGCATAGCAAAGGAAGCATTCCAGAAGTTGAGTAAAGTATTAAGAAACAGGACAATTTTGCTAGAAACAAAGAAGAGAGTACTGGATTGCTATGTGATGTCAGTTCTTCGATATAGCGGTAAATGCTGGACAATATCATCGAAGATGAAGGAAAAACTTGAGGCAACTGAAATGTGGTTCTACAGAAGGATACTGTGGATATCATGGATCGAGCGTGTGATCAATGATGAGGTTTTGGGAAGGATGGAAACGAAAAGGAAATTAATACTAAGCATCAGAAAGAGACAGCTGAAGTTTCTGGGACATTCAATGAGAAAGGAGGGCTTGGAGAACCTGATACTAATAGGCCAGATAAAGGGAAGAAGAGACAGGGGAAAACATCGTGTAACATATTTGGCTAGCCTGTGCGGGTGGATGGCAGAATGGGGGTTGGAGGTGTAACAGAGGAAAGCGTGCTGAGAGCCACTAGGGATAGGGAGACGTGGAAAGCCATGATCGCCTACGTCCTGAAGGGACAAGGCACATAGAAGAAGAATTGTTACTGCTTATTGAGTTCAGTTCTCATTTGGCGTTCCGCTAATAATGGTCTTGTGGCAGACTCAATCAGTCAGTTAAGTGCCATACGTGATACACGCTTGAGTGATCATATCTCGAAAGAGACATGACTGACTGGGCAGAAGATTTTCCCGCAGTAGGTTGCCATTACTTTCTGTGGTAGACTGGTTGCCAGCCAAGGCTACAGAACCCAATCTGTCCTGTTATTTAACTCATAACTGGAGGGAAGAGACGGATTAATACCCTTCCCAAGGGTATTTCTGCGTAAGTGAATGCAATGAATTCAACTGGAATTCGAACTCGGCCCCCGATTTCTCGTTCCGAGCCGATATCCACGCACATCTTTGCGCCACAACGCACATATGGCAGACTAATCTTCAAAAATGCCTACATCTGAGGCGCCTATCGTCGTGCGTCGCAGTTCATAAGTTGAATGAGGGTGTCCGACTAAGGAGCCCTTGTACTAGAATTAAATTTCGGATTATACGATCGGCTCCAATGAGCCTTAAAATTTTCTCTACTTTAACTATTACGCGCCAAACGACATAACGTCCTCATTTTTAGAAATTTGCGCCTTGTCTTCACATGCTGTTTTTTCAGCGATTTATTAAAGGTACCTAAATTAATATATAAAAAAGACAAGCGGTAAACCTTTTATGCCAACGCGTTTCGTTCTTTACTGAATTTTGATTCATGTAGTTTTTATAAATATATTTCATAAGTTGACACTGAGGTCAACACCAAACGGTAACTGTTTCATACTTAAATGCAAATTCAGACCTGACGATTGTGTCCAAACATAAAACCGACGGTCGCTATTGTGTTGACCTTACTGTCCACTTCTCTATCTATATACGCTCTATACTTGACATTGAGTATTTTTACCGATAAATATACAATACATTCAAACTAATATATACTAGCAGTATAGCCCGGCGTTGCTCGGGTGTGTTGAAAGCTTTACAACTAATCCATGGTCCTGGAGCTCAGACTCTTTGGATGTTGGCACGAAAGACTAAAATGCAATAGCTGTTTCCAGTTAAAGAGAAACCGTAGACTGAAAGAAAAATGAATGGATGTAAGTCAAATTTTGATTTCCTGGTATAGATATCAAATAAGTTTTTTTCGTCGTAAACTGAATTTTGAATGCTAAATAAGTCCTCTGAGTAAATGGTATCATGGCTGAGACTAAAAACTACAATTGTACCTACTTAGAGCCAAACCCAAAGAAAAATTAAAATGAAAGGGCTGAAAAAAAATACAGACATACAGGCAGATAAACAGACACACACAAACAGCTTGTTTATATATATATATATATATATATATATATATATATAATTGATTTTCTGCACTATTGTAAGAACTGCAACCTTGAAACTTCTGAATATCGTTTCTTATGTCTTTGTCTATGAGTGTATCAAATTTGATTAAAATCGGACCACTCCTATAACCCGATTTTTTCGATTTTCGATATTCATCGGGGGTACCTCGACACAAAACCTAGCTATGAACACTTGCAGACGCTTATAGTACAACTGTAAATTTTCAAGAAAATCGGTTCAGCCGTTTTGAAGTCTATAGGGAACGGACACCTCCCTCCACATACACACAAAGTTCCCTTTATAAATAAGTTTATATATATACATATATCCGAGTGAATAAGGAACGAAGAAAAATTTACAACGTCCAAAACATTGATTTAAAACAGTGCTCGATATATAATATAGAGCTGTGAATATTTATTCTAAATTATATTTTAGAGCATGTACAATTTTTTATATATATATATATAAAAAAATTGTACATGTTCTAAAATATAATTTAGAATAATTAATATATATATATGAGATACGACAACTTTAAGTTCACAGCGTGTCGCAATTTGTATCCGAGCCCGTCTGGAAGTGTTCCAACTTAAGCTTTCTTGGAATGAATACTAGATGGGCTGTTCATTGTTGAGGAGTTGAGCAAATTGCATGATGTTCATGTTATACTTTTATTGTCCTGTAAGTATAAAGACATTTTCCAAATTCCAAGAATATTTCCAGTAATGGCAGTATCGTCTCAGAACGTTGATAGATTCACAACTGGAATATTCTGAATGTCAGCAGCCAATATTAATCAAGTAAATAAACTTTGCTTTCATGGCTCTATTCCGGGAATTAGATTGTCAGCCCTTGTATATCTATATAAATAAAAATGTATATCTATATAAATAAAAATGTACTTGTCCGTTTGTTACTCTTCTTCGCTAATCTAGAAAACGGCTGCACCAATTGTTTTGAAATTTTACTATAGCATTTGAATCGAATACGAGCGGGTTTTTATATACCTTGTATTAAAAAATATTACAATATTAAAAAATATATATTTTGCAAATCTATTAGAGCCGATGGGAGTCGAACCAAAAAACTTTCATTTTCAAAAGGGACGCGTTTACAGACAACTTTATTTCATAGGAAACATAGAAAAACTGTACATTTAAGGTAAACAAAGCCTTTTTTTATTATCATTTCTATTTTGGAGGGCGTAAACAACAGAAATCCCTTTGATTTTTTTTTTTAAAATTCTATTCATTTTTTTTTTTCTTTTTCAACGAATTATTATCGATATCTCATTTATTTCGTTGGTTTAGTAAATAAATTTCTTTTTTTTTTTTTTTTTTCATTTAACCAAACTGAGCCACAGCAACGCGTGGTCGGGTACAGCTAGTATTACATATTTAAATAACATATTAAGCTACCCTTCTCGGTACCGCGATCACATGAAGTTAAGCGTACTACTAGATTAGCAAATCGGTCTAATTGTTTTATTTTTAAAATAGCTAGATGCAGCCGTAAGTTCTATTATAATAGTTCCTTTACTCTCAATTCTCACCTGTATGAAAATGTTGATCGGGTTTGTGCTTAAGTCAAGAAATGGATACAGTTGGTGATGTAACCGTAAATTCTATTTTAATAGTTTTTTTTTTTTTTTTTTTGTACATTTCGCCTGTCGAATATTCTGGCGGTTTTATGTTTCGCTGCCGCCTTCAACATTTCAAATGCAACGTCAACTGTCATCTTCTGTCTTTCTGAATTCTGATCTTTTATTCTCCTTTCAGTCAGTCAGAATTTTATTCATTAGCTTTCTGGTCGGCATAGAGCCAACATCCGGTTTGCTCGCTTTTGCTCGGTTGGTGGTATCACCACAATATTACCTAATCGAATGAAAAAGTAATGTAGAATTTTAAAATATTTATATATTATGAATTATTATAATTGAATTTTTTAAAAAGCTAAAATAATCCTTGTAAAAATTCCTTATTCAACGATTTTTTCCTAATAAATCTTATTTTTAAATGTCATAGTTTTATTGATTTTTAAAAAAATTTATTTTACGATTTTCGGGAAATGAGTAGTAGTAAAAAAAAATATATTGATGATATACTTTCTCCAAGGAGTCCCGCCTTTTAACTCATAAAAGATTTTCTGAAGAAAATTTAATTTTTAGAAATTTCATGAAATTGAGTGAAGAGGGGATGACATATTTTAGAAATTCTTCTATGTGCCCTGTCCTTTCAGGACGTAGGCGATCATGGCTTTCCACATCTCCCTATCCCTGGTGGCACTTAGCACGCTTTCCCCTGTTACACCATGCAACCCTCGTTCCATCATCCACCTGATTAGGCCCTTCAAATATGTTATCCGTTGCTTTCCCCTGTCTCTTTTCCCCTCTTATCTGGCTTGTTAGTATCATATTCACCAATCCCTTCTTCTTCATTGCATGCCCCAGGAACTTCAGCTGTCTCTTCCTGATGCTCAGTATTAATTTCCTTTTCGTTTCCATCATTTCTAAGACCTCATCATTACTCACATGCTCGATCCATGATATTCGCAGCATCCTTCTATAGAACCACATTTCAGCTGCTTCAAGTTTTCCCTTCATCTTCGATGATATTGTCCAGCATCCACTGCCATATTGAAGTAGCAACATCACATAGCAATCCAGTACTCTCTTCCTTGTTTCTAGCGAATTTGTCCTGTTTCTTAATACTTTACTCAACTTCTGGAATGCTTCCTTCGCCATGCCAATTCGCAAAAACTTTTTTTTTAATTTATTTGTGAACAAGTCCTGAAAGTTTCATTAAAATATGACAATTATTTGATTTTCGCAAGAATTTCCAAATCAACTTTTTTTCACCGGGGGGGAAAAAGAGCAAAATCGTAAATATTATCACACACACACACACACACACACACACACACACACACACACACACACACACAGAGTTTTTTTGTTTTTTTTTACTAAAATTTTGAACGAGCTAGAAAGGATTAAACAATTAAATAAAATAATACAAATTATTTTGGGTTTTTCTTTTAGATAATAACAAACATTTTCAAAATTAAACTTTGTATTAAGTTTGGGTTTTTTTTATCATGCTATGCTGCTTTCTGTTTGTAACTAATTGTTTTTTTTTTTTTTAATCATTTCACCCCTAGCAAGGCATTCCACTGTCACTATTGCGCAGGGGATTACATAGGAGAAGGTGAAGAGAAAGAGTGGTTAGATATAGGAAATGGCAGAAGGAGGGTGATAGACGGGTAAGGATACCGAGGCTTAGGCAGATGGAAAGAGTGTTTGAGAGAATGGATTCGTGTTAGTGTGTTAGGAGGTGTCTAGTGACCTTACATTTAAACTCCTGGAGATTGTAGCTGTTGGGGAAGCAAGTACACAGAAGGGAATTCCACAGGCGGGAAGTCCGAGAAAAGAAGCTGTTGGAGTAGAAATTACGGTTACATTTTATCGGTTTCACTGTAAAAGGGTGGGACCTAGTTGCTAATCTAGTATCTCGTACAAATTCGTACCTAGGGGGCACCAGTGATCTAAGTTCATCGGAGCAGAAGCCGTGAAAGTATTTATAGAAGAGGCACAGGGAAGCCACGTCAGACCGGTGAGAAAAAGACTGCAGCCGGTGTGCCAAGTCGGTATCGATCACATTACAAACTCTCCGTTGTATTTTGTCAAGAATCCCAAGGAGAATAGCAGGGGCACCCGACCAGATGTGGCAGCAGTATTCAGTACACGGGCGGATGGTAGATTTATATATGTGCAGGATAGATTTAGACGGGAAAAACTTCCGGGCCCTGCACAAAATTAAATTTTCACTTATCTTCTCTCGACTGAGTTTTGCAGGGATTATATTCACTCGTAAATACACTTGATTGTAAGTGTTACAAGCTGTACAATTTGCATTAAGTAAGCTAAGAGTTCAATATTGTATAAGGGGTGGGCCCGTATCGTAAAAAATGATGGCTATATATATATATATATATATATATATATATATAACTACTATTCAGTATCTTACATTAAGACATAAGAAAATAAAAATAAACCACACAAGCGTGACAGGATGGATATATATATATATATACATATATTGTCATCCGCAGACAGATCTGTTTCGCTGTATCACAGCTCATCAGTACGGTTAGACTCCGATTGCTCCTTAACCCAGGCTCGAAACCCGACCGAATTGGCGTCAGTCGGCGCCTCTACCCCTGGGCCACGGGGCGTTCGGTGGAAGAAGGTAGTCTTTTTTGCGCATATCATATTACACACCCAATAGCTAGAGTGCTCCAATTCATTTTACTGAATGAGCGATGCGTACACGCTAGAGTTGCTACTGTTTTTCAAAGTCTACCTTCCTTCCAGAGTGCTCAATCAGGGTGTGAGAGCGTAAATTGAGAAAATATTAATGAGAAATTATATATAATTTCTTCACTACTCTACGACATAGTTAAATAAAATGAATGAGGCACTGTTAAAGAGCAAACACGCGGCAAGAACTTTCATAACTGGTAGTAAAGAGAATGAACTGAGCCGACACTCTTTGCTATTCTCTCTTTCTCTCTCCATAAGCGTGACATGAGGGATATATATATATATAATCTTATAATTATGAATTAAACATTGCGACACGGAAATTTCGAGATAGATTTTCTTCATCTGGCAATGTTTGATGTTGGTTGTGTAAATGATTTTAATCACTTTATACGTGTGTGTGTATACACAATGGTCTTTATTATAGTAGAGAGGATATTAATCAAACTAAGTAAATATCTAAATATATCATCGATATTTACTGAGAGCGTTATCGCCGACTGCGGCAGATTGCACAAGTCACTTGAATGAAGAATTATTGTGCGTTTATTTGCGGTCGAGCATATCTATGAATGCTCAATGATGCTGATAGGAAGGATGTACATTTCCATCGTCTAAATTTGTTTTAATCGTATCACCCTGAGCAAGGCGTTATCGCCACAGATGTGCAGGGGGCTACATAAGAGTAAAAAGATTAGGTAGAAGAGAGTGAAGAGAAAGACGAACCAGTTAGAAAGGAGCAAGAGAAGGATGGGAATACAGGTGTGATGACAGTTGCAAAGGTGGAGAGAAAGGAAAGGATATACAGGGTGGTGAAGAAAGAACTAGAGTCAAGTGGTTAAGAGATGAGTATTGACATTGCATTTAAATTCCTGGAGGTTGTATCCGTCAGGAAAGCAAGAATATGGAAGCGAGTTCCACAGGCGAGAAGTGCGAGAAAAGAAGCTGCAGGAGTAGAATTGTCGTCTGCATTTGGTTGATCTAACTGTGAATGGGTGAGACCCAGTTGCCAATCTGGTTGCACAAATAAACACCTGTTGCAGAGGCACCAGTGACTTAAGTTCATTGGAGCAGAAGCCATGAATGTATTTATAGAACAGACAAAGGGAAGCCACATCCCGTCGATGGGGAAGTGGCTGGAGTCGAGCCGCCAAGTCGGTACCTATCACATTACTGATTCTCCTTTGGAGCCTGTCAAGAACACTGAGATGAACAGCAGGGGCGCTTGACCGTATAGGGTAGTAGTATTCCATGCACAGAAGAATGGTTGATTTGTACATATGCAGGATGGATTCAGGCAGAAAAAACATCCTGGTCCGACACAGTAACCCAACCTTTCTAGTAGTGGATTTAGCTATTGACTTAATGTAGTAGTTTCACTTGAGATCAGAAGAGAGGGTAAGGCCGAGTAGGTGCAGTGTATTGCTCTCAGGGAGACTCGCTTGGTCCATGCTTATAGGTGGCAGGAGAGGTTGCCTGTGATGATTGACATTCAGCAGCTTGGTCTTAGACACATTGAAATTTACTAGCCACTTCTTACCCCAATTCACCACAGAATGTAGATCCCTCTCAAGTTCAGCAGCGACATTATGTTTGTCCGCCACGCCAGGTTTCTTACTGATGCGGAATTAAATTGTGGTGTCATCTGCGTAGATGCCTGCTTGGCTCTTGATCTCGTCTGGGAGATCATTTATGAAAATAAGGAAGAGCGTTGGGCCTCGGATAGAGCCCTGAGGGACACCAGCGTTTGTACAGTAGAATGTGTAGGTATGCCCATTCAAGACGAACTTCATTATGCGGTTATTTAGAAAAGATTGGATAAGATCAAACAAGCGTCCAGTAATACCGTAACCCCGTAGCTTGCATAGAAGGCCAGCGTGCCAAACCCTGCCAAAAGCATTGGAGATGTTCAGAGCAACAGCACGAGCCTCGCCAGACTCCTCAAGAGCCTGGAACATGTACTCCGTAATGGTCGTTAGCATGACGGCCGTGGACCTGGCAAAGCGGAAGCCATATTGCCTGTCAGAGAAGAGTTTATGGGCAGTAAGATGTTGAACTATTTCAGCATTAATAATGGCCTCGAACACTTTCCCGAAAATTGGTAGAAGGCTGATAGGGCGATAGTTGGATGGGTCCGAGGGTTCACCAGCGTTCTTAAATACAGGAACTACAAAAGAGGACTTCCAGCATGCAGGAAAACAGGAAGCAGAAAGGCAGTCGTTATACAGTTGAGAGAGGACAGGGGAGATTTCAGGGGCAAATTTCTTAAGAATAATCACCGGGATTCCATCACCACCGGTCACCTTATGGGGGTCAAGTTTTTGATATTACTACTGTCGGGGTAATGTCAGCTATGCGCTGTCTCATTTTCTCGGTAGACAAACGTTTGGCGTCATTCAGGATTCTCTTGCACTCATTACGAGCAGACATGAATAGGCGCCTATTGTGGTCAGATGGATGTCTCCGAAATAGTCGGAAGTAGTGGTTCCTGTGGGCAATGGCGGCCGAACAGACAGGAGAGAACCAAGGGTAGGAATGAGGTTTGAGACGAAACTCCCTGGTAGGTATGAAGGCATCAATGCCAGCTTTCACCCAGAACTAGATCTCGGAGGGACAGTCATCAACTCGGAGATTGAACACTTTCCCCAAGGGACGTCGCATAGGAAATCGTGAAAGGAGTCCCAGTCAGCCCTTTGATAGCAGTTGGAGGTCTTATAGGTGGGAGGCTCCTGGGTAGGATGGAGAGTGGAGAGAAATATTAAGAGAGATAACAGCATGGTCGGAGTTGCCGAGAGGGCAAAGCTGCGAGACTTGGCAAGAGTCAGGTGCAAAGGTAAAGCATATATCTAGTGGAGAGGCGTAAGGGATTGTGAAATGGCAAAGTTCATGGCGTGGATGCCAGCTGAATCAGTAACAGTCTTTAAGCCACTCAGCGTGATGGGCGTTAAGATCTCCGAATACAAATGTGTGAGCGAATAGGTGGTAGAAAGTAGCCTTATCTATATTGTCAGAAATGTTGTCTAGAAGGGAGCAGTCGGAAGAGGAGGGGGAACGGTAAAGGAAGAAAAGGTAGCTAACCAAATTGAAAAGTGACAGACGGAGACATAGATATTGGTGGTCAGGGGATTCGAGTGATGTCACCTTAGCTACAGGGAGGTGTTCACTAACATAGACCCCCAGCCCATGCACATGGACAGTGGAATCCTTCCTTAAGAGAGGAAGATAACCAGGGGTCGAGAAGTCAGGAGGGAATTGATGAGTTGAGGTTAGTCTCACAGAGTGCTAGGATGTCAGGGGACTTTTCGTGGAGGAAAGCTTCTGCACTAAAAAAGTTAGTACGAATGCCTCGGATGTTAGTAAAAGAAATGTTAAGAGATTTTGGTGATTTGAGTTTGACTGGTTTAGGATGTTTCTGATTCCATTTTTTTTTTTTTTGTTATGGTTTGTTGTTAGGGAGGGATCTTGAGTAGAGGATGCAGGCGGTCATTATCCACGATATGCTCTGGGAGGGAAACTGGCTCGGGCTGCATCAAAGTGTGGCCTCGGGGTTGCCCACCGAAAGCGCTTGCTGGGACACCTATCCATGCGCGACATGGCACTACAAGAACCCCGATATTATGCAACTGTTGATCAGAGCAGCCGCTCTTGACGCTACGCAAGAGTTAGGAGCCCTAACAACCAGTCGGAAGCAGCAACCAGGAAATTGCCAACTCGGTACCCTCACAATGATGAGACGTCGCCATCAACGCAGGAAAATCATGGAAGTACCGATACCTTTTCAATAGACTTGGGTGGAGTGTGAACCGGGCGATAGTTTGGTTTATCTACTCTAATTAATAAAAGATAAAGTAAAAAAAGAGAAAATGGTAAAAAAGAAAAAAAAAATAGGGCGGTGAATTGCTAAGTTTTAAAAGTCTAACAATCAAAGAAATTTCTGCCAAGTTAAAAAAAAAAAAAGACCAAACGTTCAATTAAGCATGAAAAGTTGAAAATTAAGCAAAAAGTGACTTACTTTTAAGAATATTTTAAAGAAAGTTGCACCCATCCCAACACGTGGTTACTGCCAGTAAAGTAAAAAATAATTCTTTTTAACTTTTTGCCCAATCCAAGTGATAACAGGGATGGGTTGTCAACTGTAGCCAGTATGTGTGTGTGTGTGTGTGTGTGTGTGTGTGTGTGTGTGAGAGAGAGAGAGAGAAAGAAAAAAAAATTAATCTAACAGCCGGCCAGGAAAAAGAGAGAGAGGGGGACAAATAATCTAACAGCCGGCCAGGTAAATGAAAGAGGACAAATAATCCAACAATCAAAGAAATTTCTACCAAGTTAAAAAGAAAATCAAACGTTCAATTAAGCATGAAAAGTTGAAAATTAAGCAAAAAAAAAAAAAAAAAATGGCTTACTTTTAAGAATATTTTAATGAAAGTTGCACCTATCCCAACACATGGTTACTGCCAGTAAGGTAAAAAATAATTCATCGTCAATTTACGTATTAGCACAGTAACCGGTTTTAAATTAATAATTTTTCTGAACTAAAGGTTAGAGAACACAGTCTATCCTGTTATTTAAGATATAATCTGTGAACGAAGAGAAGAGATGGATTCGTACCTTTTTTTTTCCAAGTGTATTTGTGTGAGAGTGAACGTAACGACCTCAACCGAAATTAGAACTCGGCTCACTGATATTTCATTTCGAGCCACTAATCGTTACGCTGCCCACACATCTTACAATGTAGGTGTCGGCTGGTTAAAATATAGATAAGAACTTATGCATATTGAATGTGAGAAGATCGTATTTCTTCAGAGTTCACTGGCACTATAAAATCACCAAGAACTGTACCAAACAGAGTCCACATCACTAAAGGACTTTCAACAAAAGCTACAACTAAATTGGATATCACCAGTCACTCGAAGAAAAAATAACGACATTGTCAAAATGTTGACGCTCAACACTACTTTTAAACAAAATGTTAAGAAAGAAACTCCTATCACTGCTGGAAAGAGCAATAAGAGTTACTCGAAAATTATTTTTATAAATTTCTACCGACAGTCGCACTGACAGTTCGGTCAATGAATGTCGAATGTTTCCTTATAAGAAAACAGGTAATATTATCATTACCATTAGATGAGAACAGATACTACGTTTCAATCCCAGCCCGATGGTCAGGGAATTAAAAAAAGAAAAAAAAGCGTAACTCGAGTAGCGCTGTTTACTTGATCAATGAATGCTGAATGTTTTCTAATAAGATAACAGCTAATATTATTAGAGATGCGACAAATACTACGCTTCGATTCCAGTCTGCTGATTACCAGGGAGTGAAGAAAAAGTGTCAGTCTGCATTAAGGGCTTCTAGAATGTCTCCTTATAAGGAAATTACTCTGTTATATTAGGATTGATGAAGTTTCTAAAATTTTACTATTCTATATGAAAGGCTTGTTCAATATCTTAACATTCTTTGAGATATATTTTTTTCATTTGCCTTTTTTTCTTCTTCTTCTTCTTCCAAAGGAGTGATTCGGGAGGTGAAAACGATCCCCAAACCAAAGCAGGGCGTAACAATGTCGTCTGTCAGCAAAACTACACACAAAAAGGAGATATTCTGTGGTGTAATCTTCCTAACTCTGGTCAGTATTCTATACCAATGTTACGCGAATATTTCCTTCGGAAGCGTTGACAAGACACCATCCAAAAGCAACAACGTAATTGTGCCGGGTTGTCCAGCATCAGGCGCCAAACACGTTCAAGATGTCCTGATATTTCCAGCTCTGCAAAACTTTAGTGTCAATGGCAATATTGACGCGCATTTTGGACAGTTCCCTTTACAAGTAAAAGAACTGGTAAAGATTCATAATTTCACTGACCGCCAACTGTTTGCTTTTATGCCAGCTATGACGCACTCGGAGAAGCTTGTATCTCTGTTCGTTTTCCAAAAGTTCATCAACATCTGTTCACAGGATAATATCACTTTTTTCATCCAAGGTGGGACTCTGTTAGGTATGTCATTTAAATTTCATTTTCAATTTCCCTTTACATAAATAACACGCGGATTCATCACAACGTTTCAATCATTGTGCCCTCCGGACTTCATCAAGTGTATGTCGATCCGGGTAATCTATAAGGAATTTCAAATTGAACCCTTTGTTTGATCTACGGTAGTAGATTGTTCTCGTTCCACTGGTCATGCCTAGGGATATCATATCTATTCATTATTCGCCCCGTTTCCACTAAGTGCAAGTCCACACTACTCGACCCAATGATTGAACTCAAAAGTACTACGTCACCAAATTCACAAACCAACTGCCTGGAAGGTAAAGTGAAAACACTGGAGAGTTACCTCTATTCCCCATGTATAATACGCATTTTTTCTAAAAAAAAAAAAAAAGCAAAATTAGGGATGCACAGTTACAAAAATATTTCTAAAACTGCCATTTCGTTCATCAATTTCAGTAGCGAAATGACTACTCACCACAAACATACAAGTTGACACGAACATTCGGCGATTATGACCCATAAAGATGTCAAATACAATCATATGTACCTAACAATACTTACAAATGTAAAATAAAATAAAAATTATCATACAACTAAATTAGAATAATATACTATTAAAACAAACTCGAGTTACATATATTTAACTCAAACTACATACAAATTTGGTTTATTTGCACATTTTATTGAACAAAAAATAGGTTAATGAGTCTGCGCAGTGGACACAATATAGGTATTTCCATTCCTTTTTAGAATCGTGATGATCGGAAATTTTGATAAATATCTTCAATTACAACTTGAATAAAAGTAGAAAACGCTGGCCGTAATGAAAGGAGGGTACAATTTATAGGGTTTGATTTCTTTTTCTTTTTTTCTTTTTTTTAAATCGTATCACCCCGAGCAAGGCGGTAACGCCGCTGATAAACAGGCGGCTACGTAATAGTGAGAAGATTGGAAAAGAGAAAGCCGGAAACCACATCCTAAACAGGGAACAAGGGATGAGCCTCTTAACCTGTTCAATAGACGTGGGTGGAGAGTGAACCGGGCGATAGTTTAGTCTATCTACTCCAATTGAAAAAAAAAAAAAAGAAAAGAGTAAAAAGATTGGAAAAGAGAAAGCCGGAAACCACATCCTAAACAGGGAACAAGGGATGAGCCTCTTAACCTGTTCAATTACCAAAGGGTGCGTTTTATGCGTGAGTAGAAGCATTTTCCCACACTTTCAGCAAAATCTCACGGGTGCGTATTATGGATTAAGTAGGAAATACGGTAGATATCTGAAAGAATCAGTACACGTATTAGTCTACGAGGACTTCGTAGCATGGCAATACCTACAATCTAGGGGTTGCTAATGAAGAATGACAAATGACACTGAATCTTCAGCAGCAATCAAACATAACAGGCAGCAGCAGACTAAATCCCCCAGCAGGTTAGGTTAGAGGTTCCGGTGACCTATGGTACATTCATGCATTGGTTTGTGGATTTGATGACGTAGTAATTGTGAGTTCAATCCTTGGGTCGAGCAGTGTTTACTTGAACTGAGTGAAAACAGAGCAAACAATAACGAAACAGTACTAAAAATAACAGTTAGGCGGTGTATCCCTAGATATGGACAAGAGAAACGAGAATAATCACCTACCATAAATTAAATAAAGGATTCTGTTCGAAATTCTATGTAGGAAATATAGACGATAAGATTTGTTTCACAAATTTTTCAACATCTCAGAATTTTATTTTTTCCTATTCTCTAAAAGCGAAGTTATGGCACTCTGTTGAGTGAGGTGCTCACCGCCCCCGTTAAAAATTATCAATGCCTGCCAAATAACTGACATTTCAATCTATGAATTAATTTATCGAAATAGCAATAATAATATTGAAGTAATGTTATCAATTAGCAATAATAATATTGAAGTAATATTATCAATTAGCAATAATAATATCAAAATAGCAAAAATATTATCGAAATATCAATTAATGATGATAATAATAGCCATAATAATATTACCAAAATAGCAATTAATAATATATAATAAACAATAATAAAAAACAAAATGATTGACGTAATTCTTTCAACATTTTTCAACATTTAAAGAAGCGTGCGATTTAAGAAAAAGATACAAGATTTAACTATGTTCAACAGGTTTCGACAATATGGCTATCTTCTTCAAGTTATGTGTAAAAATTGTATACATATAAATGTACGTTGTGGTGCAGTGCATATCGATTCGGAGAGCCGAGTTCGAATACCAGTTGAGTTCTTTGCATTCACTTACACGCAAATACCCTTGGGAAAGGTATTAATCTGTCTCTTCCTTCCAGTTATGGGTTAAATAATAGGACAGACTGGGTTCTATAGCCTGGATGGCAACCAGTCTACCGCAGAATGCAATGACAACCTACTGCGGGAAAATCTTCTGCCCAGTCAGTCATGTCTCGAAAGAGACATGATCTCCTAAAGCGTGTATCACGTATGACATTTAACTGACTGATACATATATATAAACATTTTTCACCTCGAGAATTATGAGATCAATGCACTTCAATACTTTTTCTTTAGTGAATTATTTTCTCTTCTAACCAAACTGACATTTATAAAATCAAAATTGTGGTCAAAGTTATTGCAGTGCACTACCAGTGTGTTCAAAGAGTCATGCATAAAATCTAGCGATTCTCATATAGACTTTTTTTTTTTAGATTTCTATATGTTTCGCCGATATACAATCATTGGGCATCTTGTGATATTTATTTTGTATATTTCTGTCTCTGTCTTGCTGTTATTCTGTTTGATGCTGACTATATATTTTATTGTTTTAAAGATTGTTGGTTGATTTTGTGTAGCAATATATCAATTTCTATGGGTTATTTAATGCTGAAACCTAAATTTAATGTAGATTTAGTGTAATTTTCAACAAACAATGCAAATTCAAAATATGTCTTATAAATTGTGCCCATAAGTATTATAGTGTTATATACACTTTTATGTATTTTTTGTTTTTATTAACGGTCTAACAAATTTTATTCATTGAGTAGCCTTTTTTTGTAATCTTTTACAATTTTTTATACAGTTTTTATTTATCGAATGCATTAAAAAGAAATTACATATTTTGCTTGTGGTGGTTCAAAATTAAAATTCTGACAAGAATTCCTGTTATTGATTTGAATTTCATTTTTTCATTTAATACCTGATACAAAAGATATCAACTTTTAGACTTATTTTTGAAATAGTAAAATTTTGAAGTCAGTTTGTTAGCAAAAACCCGTGGGAACTAGTTATTTCTATACATTTTTAGATGATCTTTAAAATTAAATATTCAAAAAATTGTTAAAAGGTATGAATTTAATTTTTGGTATTTATCACATGAAACCACAGATTTTACATCGAGTGCAATGTTGATTTTCCTAAAAAAGTGAACATTCAACCTTCTGCAATATTTTTTTTTAATCATATCACTCCGAGCAAGGCGGTAAGGCCACTGATGCGCAGGGGGCTACGTAAGAGTGAAAAGATTGGAAAAGAGAAAGCCGGAAACCCCATCCTAAACAGGGAACAAGGGATGAGCCTCTTCACCTGTTCAATAGACGTGGGTGGAGTGTGAATAAGTAACCAATGAAAATCAAGCACCAAAATAAAAATACCAGAATTTCTTTCTTTTTTTTTCTCTATATCTCATTCTCAGATGAAGTTTTAATAAAGGTAAAAGATGTTAAATTGATAAACATTTCCAATTTGTTTTTTATCCTATCATTATATATTTATATAACTTATTCTTTCGATTTTTTTTTTATCCCAGCCAAAACTAAATGATCTTTTATTCTAAGGAAATAGCCCATGCTAACTAATCGAGGAACAAGCAAATTTATAATATGTTATTTATATCGCCAATTTTCTTTTCTTTTTCAGGTTCTTACAGACATCATGGTTTTGTGCCATGGGACGATGATATCGATGTGTACGTCGACTCGAAGGATAGAAAGAAACTTTTCTGCAGTTTGAAAAAAGCCGCGCCAATGTTTGACGTTCGTCAATACCCACAGTTTCAATGGAAATTTTACTATACAAAGACGCCAACGTTAAAAGCTTACAGATACCGCTGGCCGTTCATCGACATTTTTTTCTTTTCAGTTGAAGACAATAACATATTTGATGTTACCAGCGGCCGGAAAAACTATGCCTTTAAATATCACAATGTCTTCCCTCTCGGGACTTCGTTCTTTGAAGGTGCTTTTTTGCCAGCACCTTGTAACCTCAAAATGAGTATAAATGCTATAGGCTATCGAGGCTTGGGGACTTGTCATACGGGTACTTACATTCACAAACTAGAGCGGTCCAAAAACAATATGATTGTGAAGTCTCTAGCTTGCAAAAAACTTTACGATATTTATCCATTTGTGTTCCGGACAAAAACGAACGTTTCCGAAGACAGAGTTGAAGAAGTGTTAAAAGTCCGGTCTGAGGTTTTATACTCTATAATGGTAAATACCGGTTGTTCAATTAAGAAAGCTATACCCTGAATTGAAAGATTCAGTGCTTAGATGTTGCTGGGTCATTCATTTCTTTGATATTCAAAATATGGTCGGTGATGACCTCATTGGATAAAGCATTATTCCAAAATTTGGGATATTTATTTTAATTTAGATTTTTTTAGTTTAAAAAATGTTTCCTCTTGTTTTATTTCTTATATTCAAAGGAAATATTGGTATAAAATGTTCAATTCTTTGCTCTTTCTTTTAATATCAAGGTAGATTTGATGATTTGCAAGAATGGGCGGCATCAATCATTTCATAACTAATTGGTTGGTGCATTAAACTTAAGTCTTGTGGCTATGAGGTCTTTACTGGGAAATGGTAGCTGCAAGGTTGTTCAGTTAAGAAAGCTATACCCTAAATTGAAAGATTTAGCGCTTAGATTTTGCTGGGTCATTCATTTCTTTGATATTCAAAATATGGTCGGTGATGACCTCATTTAATGATAAAGCATTATTCCAAAATTTGGAATCTTTATTTTAATTTTTATTATTATTATTTTTTTTTAGTTTAAAAAATGTTTCCGCTTTTATTTCCTATATTCAAAGGAAATATTGGTATAAAATGTTCAATTCTTTGCTCTTTCTTTTAATTAATCAAGGTGGATTTGATGATTTGCAAGAATGAACAGTATCAACCATTTCATAACTAGTTGGTTGGTGCATTAAACTTAAGTTATAACTGTCTTGTCGCTATGAGGTCGTTACTGTGAAATGGTAGCTGGAAGGAAAAACAGCTCATTTGATATGGAAGTTATTTATAGATATAAAGGATAAACAACTTCATATCAAAGGAGGTAATTAATACTCAGTCTGTCGCCTATTTAATCATTAGTATTTCGCCCAATCAGCGAATTATTAATGATTTTTTCTAGCAAAAATTCTGACGATGCAGTAGCGTTTGTCAAAGAGTCACCTAGTAGGCTTCTGGAGTCCTTGTTTATAACATTGACCTCTGTCTTTGCCACCATGTTCTTGATAATGGCTTCATAAAAGAGTAAGCTTTTTTTTCTTTACGGGTCATGGAAGAATGTAATGAGTGTTTCGTTATCAGCATTTAATTTGAGTATTGCTTTCACTTTTCTGTTGATTTCTTTTCCTTTAGGAAGAAAGTTGTTTTGGTTGCTTTTAACTCGGCCCAAATATTGTGCTGTTAGGGAGCGTCTCATAATCCTGTTTGTCTTCCGCGATTGCCAATGAATAAAGCATAACTTTACATCATTGACAAAAAGTAATATCAAGTTTTTTGGCTTATGTCACTTTTTTGTGTGTGTGTTGGGGGTGTCTAAAGTTTATCCTTTCATTCTTTTTCTTTTTCTGTTTTTTTTTTCTTTTTTTTGTTTTTGTTTGCTTCTTTAACATTTACTCTTCCTATTCTTTTGTCTTCTCTAATGTGTATCCCTTCTTCTGTAACGTGTATACTTTCTTTCGTTTTATTTTCATTTGGGGTTTCTCTAATATGTAGGCCCTCTTTCTTTCTTCCCTTCTTTCTTCCCTTCTTTCTTCCCTTCCCTTCTTTCTTTCTTCCCTTCTTTCTTTCTTCCCTTCTTTCTTTCTTTCTTCCTTTCTTTCTTCCTTTCTTTCTTTCTTCCTTTCTTTCTTTCTTCCTTTCTTTCTTTCTTCCTTTCTTTCTTTCTTCCTTTCTTTCTTTCTTCCTTTCTTTCTTTCTTTCTTTCTTTCTTTCTTTCTTTCTTTCTTTTCTTCTTTTCTTTCTTTCTTTCTCTTCTCTTCTGTAGCATGCATTCTTCCTTTCGCTTTTTTGTTGGCTTCTCTAAGGTGAATACTTTCTACAATACTTCTTTCGCATTCTCTAACCCTAACCCTTTCTTTCGTTTCCTCTTTTTTTTTTTTTTTTTTATCTCTAACCTATATTGACCTTCTTTGCTTTTAGCTTCTCTAAGGGGAGTCCTTTCGCTTTTTCAGCTTCTATAACGGGTAGACTTTATTTATCATTTTTTTAGTTTTTGTAAAATACATTCTTTCTTGATGTGTCAACCACAAGTTATGTTTTGTTACCAAATAAAATATAAGCCGAATAATAAGAAGTTTCACATTTAGGATGATGGTTATTTACAGATATAAAGGCGCGCAACTCCACATCAAGGGAGGTAATCAACAATTAGGTTGGCGAAAATATGAATTGTATTTGTTGTTAAATGACTTTGGAAGCACTTAGGTTTCACTAAATTCATTTAATAATTGCTTTTAATTTTATTGTGAAGTTATTCTAACATTTCAAGATAAAAACAAACAATCAATGTTTTCAGCATACTATGTTTTTTATTTTAAGAAATTCAAGCAAAAAAAAAAAACTAAAAAGACTGAGAAACTTTATGAAAAAAATAGTGTGATTGATGGGATATGTGACAAAGTTGTTTGCAAAGTTTTCTGTTTGATATTCCTCTCCAAACGATGCTTCACATTTGGGGTGAACCAGTTATGGTTGATTGTGACGAAGAAATTACTATAAATTAATCATCGTTATACGTTATTGGAGAAGACCAACAGAACTCAAAATAACCAATACATGTACTGAAGATCATTTGCACCAGTTTGGTTGTGTTAATCACTTTAATATATGGTTTCCACAGAAACGAACCTCCACCCGTGCAATGCAATTAAACAGTATTCCAATGTTCTGTTTCTGAATCTAATTTTGACGGGTGATGAAAAGTGGATACATTACAATAACGTGTGAAATAAGAAATTGGAAGACGAACGTAAGAAACAACTATTAACTGTAAAGATACCTGTAATCGTCCAAAGAAAGTGATGCTGTACATATGACAAAATCGAACTGGCTTCCTCTATGAACTCCTTCCGAAGGGCTGAATGATTGATTCGAATAATACCGCTTCTAATTGCATTAACTGAAGGTAGAAATGGTGAAAGAACTCAGCAATTTGTTAATACTCGATTAGGATAACTGGCAGCATATTTGATTGGTGAACAGGTAAAAAATTAATTTTGTTTTTGTCATTACGAAAGACGTACAGAATTGTTCTTTAGTGAAAATATGAAAATGTTCTGACAAGATGGAATTAAGAAGTTATCCAACGGAACAAAACGGTATATATATTGTTCAATAAATGTCGAAGTTTTGAAAAAATGTCTTTTGTTTTACTTAATTCGAAAGAAATTCTTCTGTAAATCAATAAATTATCTGATATGAAATGACTGAATCGAGCAAGTACTTTAAAAAGTTTCTTGTTAAACCAAATTAAGTAAATTAGTTACTATGTCAGTGTTTTGAAATTCTCTGATGAATATGTGTGTGTGTGTGTGTGTGTGTGTGTGTGTGTGTGTGTGTGTGTGTAAAACAAATACAATCTTATACCTTTAACCACTACTTAAGAGCATAGACTTTAATAAGCTATGAGGTATTCTGACAGGACTTTTCTAGATAAGCCTTGATGTTGATCTTATTTATGGCGAAGATGTTTGGCTCGGTGCAATGATAATCAAATATTTGTTTTGTTTTTTTATCATTAAACTCCAAACAAATCGATAATATCATTAAGAGACAAGGGGTTACTGAGAGTGAAAGAGAATAAGATTTTTTTTTTAATCATATCACCCCAAGCAAGGCGGTAACACCACTGATGTGCAGGAGGCTACATAAGAGTGAGAAGATTAGAAAAGAGAAAACCGGAAACCGCATCCTAAACTGGAAACAAGGGATGAGCCTCTTCACCTGTTCAATAGATGTGGGTGGAGTGTGAACCGAGTTTTAATGAGAAGAATGATTAATAAAAGTGCAGAATTCAGGAAGACAGGAGACGGTAACATGGTTGCTACATTAGGGGCTGACGGCCTAGGTTTATTAGTGTAAAAGTGGGCAGCTGAATTTAAAAGGGGAAGAAAGAGTCTTGAAGATGACCCAAGGTTTGGACGTCCTGCAATTGCCACCACAAAAAAAAAAAAAAAACAGATCGTGTTCAGCACATGGTGAGGGGTGGCAGGCGGTTGACTATAAATGAAACGACCAATGCTGTCAATATATCTATAGAGAATTGAGAATATTCTACACAATGAACTTGCCCTTGTATTTCTGTTCTAACGCCTGATCAAAAGCGCACAAGCTGATCGCATTACGGAAATTGTTTAAGCCAGATCCAGTTCACTTCCTTGAAAGTTTCTTAACCTAAGATGAGTTCGGGGTTGATCACTCTCGAGCCAGAGACAAAGACACAATCCGTGCAGTAGAAACACCTCTCTTCATCTGCTCCAAAGGAGGCCAAGATCGTTTCATCTGTAGGGAAGTTCGTGGCCTCCGATTTGGGGGGGGGATGGAAAAAGCATTGTTTATTGATTACCTTCAAAAGGGCACTCCATCAAGGGGAAGTACTATGGTAACTTGCAGTTACGAAAGGCTATCATGATAAAAGCCGAGGAACACTGACGAAAGGTGTCTTGGTTTATCAGGACCAGTTTCCAGTACATAACTCCTTAGTTTCAAAAGCGGAAATTCGTGACTGTAAATATGAACTAGTTTAACGGTCTAAAAACCACCAGCTAGTCGTACAAATGCCGTACTTCAGCTCTGGGCAGAAAAGTGGACAAAATTATATCATCGATTCTAGTTTAGATTGGTTTTTCATCTCGTTATATACATCTATAGAGATTCGTTTCGAAAGTGTCTTTTTCTGTTTTTGTTGCCTAATGAAAAAATCGAGGCATGATGATGAGGTTTTAGAAAGGATGGAAATGAAAAGAAAATTAATACTGAGCATCAGGAAGAGACAGCTAAAGTTCCGGGGCATGCAGTGAGGAAGTAGGGCTTGGAGAACCTGATACTAACAGGCCAGATAGAAGGAAGGAGAGACAGGGGAAAACAGCGTGTAACGTACTTGACTGGCCTGAGCAGGTGGATGGCAGAACGGGGGTTGCGTGGTGTAACAGGAGAAAGTGTGCTAAGAGCCACCAGGGATAGGAAGACGTGGAAGGCCATGATCGCCTACTTCCTGAAAGAACAAGGCACATAGAAGAAGAAGAATGAACAAGTAAGATTTTTTTTCTATAAATTCATTTCCATACATAGATTTTAAAAGTTCGTCTGTTGTACCAAAATTGGTGCGCTTATTTTTATATTCGTAGATATATTTTGGGACAGCTTGTTTTTATACAATAGACGTTTTTAATTAATGTATCCACACTGTTCTACTTTTTTCAGTGTCTACCCACAAATAAATGTTTCATGTAGAGATGTGAGTACAAAAATAAACTTTGTTCAAACATCTTCGAGTGCGACCTGTATCGAATTCAAAGAGCAGACAGCAGCATTAGGCTTTCTAATATTTGAAACGTGCAGAGGGACATAAGTCGTGACTAACCTAACGAAATACGAGCTTATGAGATTTTGGTACAAATATTTTATGCGCCCATAAGTCATGACCTTTCGATATATAAAGCAATATGCGGGATTATTTTACGGGTTGTTAAATCTTTTTCTTTTCTTTTCTTTTTTAATTTTTGATAAAGCATTTTCAAAATTATTATAATCAGCTTTACTTCATGTTATTTTTACTTTTTTAGATTAATTATTTTATATTATTATTTTACTAGAAATACTCACGAAATGTTCACGGTTATGCTGTTTGAATTTTAATGAATCTCAGATGGAAGATGACCTCATGCCTTTTACAAGGGAATTAGTGTGGAGTAAACGAAAGAGAATCGAGCTGAAATTCTGGTCTGATGTTCCTGCTGTACATTTCGAGATTCTTGACAAAATCAAAGAAAGAAAAAAAAAATGGGCTGCAATATAATCGATCCTGAGCAGGCATTTCGAATTCAGTCACTTTCTCACCGACGTGACATAGCTTCTTTTCGTCCTTTTTATAAAAATATTTTAATAGAATCTGCTCTGTTGATGTTTTTACCTGGTGTCCCGACTACATGAATTTAATCGTGCTGCTATATTAACAAGTAGTTTACACTTTTTCTTTTATCGATATCATCCTAAGCCAGGCAGTAAAGCCACTAAGACACAAGGTGTTACGGGCTGCGGAAAAATTAGAAAACAGAGACTTTATTAAGGATCAAGAACAAAAGAAACGTAATCTGGAGGACAGTAGAAAGCAACTGAGATTGCATTTAAATTTTTGAATATTAATACTGACTGGAAAATATGGATTATTGAAATAGCTAAATGCAACCATCACTTTTTTTTTTTTTATCATATCACCTCGAGCAAGGCGGTAACGCCACTGATGTGCAGGGGGCTACGCAAGAGTGAAAAGATTTGGAAAAGAGCCGGAAACCACATCCTAAACAGTGAACAAGGGATGAGCCTCTACACCTGTCAAATAGACGTGCGTGAACTGTGAACCGGGCGATAGTTTAGTCTATCTACTCCAACTGAAAAAAAAAATAAAAATAAGAAAAAGAAAAGTGAAAAGATTGGAAAAGAGAAAGCCGGAAACCACATCCTAAACAGGGAACAAGGGATGAGCCTCTACACCTGTACAATAGACGTGGGTGGAGTGTGAACCGGCCGATAATTTAGTCTATCTACTCCAATTGGAAAAAAAATAAAAATAAAAAATAAGAAAAAGAAAAGTGAAAAGATTGGAAAAGAGAAAGCCGGAAACCACATACTCCGACCGTTTATTTTCTCGAAATTTCTACGTGTGGAACACTTTTCTGTTACTGTTTTCCTGATAAATACAATTTTCAAAAATGTAAATCCAACGTCAATTGCCATTTTCTGTCCTCTTGAACCCCGTTCATCCTTCGTTCTTTTCCCAATCTTCCCTATTCACAGTCCATGAGCGGACTGAGCCATCGGTCAATCGGACCATGCCCGAGGGCCCGGAACCGCAAGGGAGCCTGCCTGGCAGCCAATGAAATTATTGGTGATGTCCTTGTTATATATACACTCTAATACATGCAGTATGACTCGGGTCACTCAGTTGCACAGCTGTGTGTGTGTGTGTGTGTGTGTGTGTGTGTGTGTGTGTGTGATACATGGGCGTATCTGACTTCTTTTGAATTCGCCGCACCCCTTGCCTGGTCGAAGGAAAGACGCAATAAATCATTTTAACCTTCCAAGAATATTCGGATGATTATAAACTTGGCGCCTCTGTAGTCTGCAGTACCGGCTGAAATGAGTACAATGTTGTTACTGTAATATGTGAACGTTAATATTTGAAACTTTTGGCTCAGTATTATTGGAAAGCATAGTACATCATATATTAGGGTGTGTTAAAATGTAAAATTTATTTTAAAAGGTGTATGTGAACTCATTTCAATATCTGTTTCTAATATCTATTATTAAGAATTTTATAATTTAGTACATTGTTTACATGTTAATTTGTAGAAATTAAATGGAAATTTTGTTTGACATGTCATTACGCTTTGTTGTTACTATCAGCATGTGTCCATGAACATCTTCATGACCTTGAAGTTTTCAAATCTTTTTATGCATATATATATATATATATATATATATATATATATATAAAGCTTAAACTGAAGTCTTTACTTAGTTATGCTAATATTCACAGTTCACCTGCTCCACAGCCTCTACATGTGGCATTTAACTGTAAAGAGGGAGGCCATTGTATTTCTTCCCGTTAGCCTCTAACACTCTCAGCTCGCCCCTGTCCCGATCTACTTTCACGCCATGTAAATCCATGCGTACAAGTGACATTGCTAACTTGCTTGGGGTGAAATTATTAAAACAAAATCTTATAGACGTTCAGTAAGTATAAGATAGATTTTATTCAATATCACAAGTAAGTAACAGAGTGTGGCTATAGCTCACTAACCAGTAATAATGTTGTGCGATATTAGCGTAATAACCATTGTACTACAACGAGAAATCGGGGAGCCGAGTTCGAATTCCAGCTGAATTCATTGCATTCACTTACGCGCAAATACCCTTGGGAAAGGTATTAATCCGTTTATTCCTTCCAGTTATGGGTTAAATAATAGGACAGATTGGGTTCTATAACCTTGGTCGGCAACCAGTCTACCGCAGAAAGCAATGGCAACCTACTGCGGGATAATCTTCTGCCCAGTCAGTCATGTCTCTTTCAAGACATGATCGCCCAAGCGTGTATCACGTATGGCACTTAACTGACTGACGACAACTTTCCAACCAAGTTCAGTCTTATATATATATATATATATATATATATATCACACGACCGGCCATAATTATTAGGCCACCCCAGTTATTTTTAAAAGAAATGATGTATTTCATACTATTTTTAATATTTATTGCCATGTGGATAATTCTAAATGAAAATAGAATGGTTCTTTTGTTATTATTACTTTGCAAAATTTTACAAGGCATGTGACCAAAGGGTAATTCGGACGAGTTAATCTAAGTTTTCTTTATTTTTTCATTGATAAAACTGCAATATAGGTAATTATTAAATATTTATAAATTCATTTGATGCACATGTTATTGTGCAATATTAACAAAAGAACCATTCTATTTTGATTTACAATTATTCACTTGGCAATAAATACTAAAAAATAGTATGAAATACATCATTTTTTAAAACACTGTGGTAGCCTAATAATTATGGCCGGTAGTGTGTGTGTGTATATATATATATATATATATATATATATAGGAGGTGCACAAAATAATGGAAACACCTAGTACAATAAAAGTGGTAATTTGGAAAACTTGATTAAACTGTCAAAAGCATGTCTGTTTTTATATTTCTTGATTTAATATTAGCAGTACTTCACTTTCTTGCTAAATTTGTTGTTTTTCTACAGAAATTATTTAAATAAATTTGTTAAAATCAACAACCAGGGCTGTTTGAGAAATTTAAGTGTTTATCTTCATTCTATGGTTCGGACGGAAATGCTATATTTTAGAATGATAAGGCACCCAGTCATACTGCTAAAGTTGTAGCTGAATGGCATGAGGAACATTCTAGGGAAGTAGAATATCTTATCTGGCCACCACAGTCCCCAAATCTCAACATGATTGAACATTGAGAAGCTTATATTCTTCATCATGATCATTGATATAACTGGATACTGTTTTAGCTGAAGAATAGATAAGAATTTCTCTGTTAACAATTTAAACTTTGTAGAAGTCGATCCTAAGCAGAATTCAAACTGTAATTACTGCCAAAGGCGGTCCTACCACATATTGAAATAAATTTGCTTGAAATTTCAAGGTGTTTCCATTATTTTGTCCACTCGAACCGTTGCTTTGGATATTTCCAAAGCGTTCGACAGAGTCTGGCATACTGGCCGTCTACGCAAGCTGCGGAGCTATGGTCTAACTGGACATTTGTTTGACCTAATCCAGTCATTCCTCTCTAATCGCACATTAAACGGACATGCCTTCCAAAACTACCATACGAACGCGGGTGACCCTCAAGGCTCTATCCTAGGTCCTACGCTCTTTCTAATCTACATTAACGATCTCCCCGATGCTATAAGATCCCAAGTAGGCATGTACGCCGACGACGCCACAGTTTACTCTCACCTCGATCAAAAATCTGGTGTGGGTGACAAAGCGAACCTCGTTGCCGAGCTTGAGAAGGACCTCCAATCCGTAGTGAGGTAGGGTAAGAAATGGCTCGTAAATTTTCATGCTTCCAAAATGAAGCTGCTATCAATTAACCATAATAGACAATCGCTCTTACCTCCCATTAGCGTGGAACAGGCAAGCACCCTGAGAGTAAAACACTACGCTTCCTTGGCCTCACACTCTCAGCGGACCTCAAGTGGAATGACTATATCGAATCCATTGCTAAATCCGCTGCTATGAAAGTCGGTTCTCTGTGCAGGGCCAGGAAGTTGTTCCCGTCTGAGTCCATTCTGCACATAAATAAATCTACCATCCGCTCGTGTATTGAATACTGCTGCCACATCTGATCGGGTGCCCCTACTATTTTCCTCGGGGTTCTTGACAAAATACAACGGAGAATCTGTAATGTGATAGATACCGACTTGGCAGCCGGGCTGCAGTCACTCACTCACTGGCGTGATGTGGCTTCCCTGTGCCTCTTCTATAAATACTTTCACGGTTTCTGCTCCGATGAACTTAGATCACTGGTGTCCCCTAGATATGAATTTGAACGAGATACTAGATTAGCAATTAGGTCCCACTCTTTTACAGTGAAACAGATAAAATGTAACCGCAATTTCTACTCTAACAGCTTCTTTTCTTGTACTTCCCGCCTGTGAAATTCCCTTTCACATACTTGCTTTTCCAACAGCTACAATCTCCAGGAATTTCAATGTAAGATCAATAGACACCTCCTATCACACTAACTAGCGTCCATTCTCTCAAACACTCTTCCCATCTACCCAACCCCCATTCTCGGTATTCTCATTCGTCTATCACCCTTGTTCCGACATTTCCTATAGCTAACCACTCTTTCTCATCACTTTCCGCTATGTAACCCCCTGTGCAATAGTGGCAGTGGAATGTCTTGCTTGGGGCGAAATGATTAAGATATATAAATACACACACATATATATATATATATATATATATAAAGATTACTTTCAATTAGTGATTTGTTCAGAAAGATTGTAACAGTAAAACATTCAAGAAATACCATAACGCTTCAACTTGAGAAGAAAGCAAGTTTGTCATATCCTGTGAAATGCTATATATTTATAAATCTAGTCCATGCATTGAATACTGTTGCGATATCTGGTTTGGTGCTTCTGCTATTAATCTTGAGGTTCTCGACAAAATCCAAAGGAGGGTCTGCAATATAACTGATCCTGACTTGGCAACCTGCATTCAGTCACTTTCTCCTCCTTGTGATGAGGCTTCCCTCTATCTTTATTTACAAGTATTTTCATGGCAACTGCTCTAACGAGCTTTTTTACTTAATTCTCTGAACAAATGTATTTACACGTGCTAATAGAATGGCACCTAGGCTCACCCTTTTACCGTCGAAATAGTTAAATGTAACGGCCTCTTCTACTCTAACAATTTCTTTTCTCGCACATCATGTTTGTGGAATTCCCTTCCGTTTGCTTGCTTCCGAGATAGCTACAACTTTCAAAAGTTTAAAAGCAACATGAATTGCCATCTTCTATCTCCTTGATTCCCATCCTTCTCTTGTTCTTTTTTCGACATCATCTGTACATTTTTTGTTCTCTCATTGTAACCCCCTGCACACTAGTGGCGGTCCTGCTTTGCGTAGGGTGAAATGAATATAAAAACATTTATAAATGCCTTCGAGATTCACCTTTCTTATCTGAAGTGTTGTTGATCCCAGGAATGGGAAGCGCACAAAATAAAGGATCAACAAACAGAAATTTGAAATAGAAAAATAAGTATATTAAACGTAAAGAATACAAACTTGAACGCAGGTTAGTAATCTAGGAATACAGTTAGTAAGACGGATATATACAATGTCTCTGAAGTGAAGCCGTAGTAGAATTAGTATGTCTTCTTCAGGAGCTGACGGGTGCTGTATAATAATATTCTGCTGAGTGGAGCTCAGAGCTACTATGAACTACTGACGCGGTATCTCGCGGATCTCTCGATGTCTCACGTTATCTGGCTTCTTGTTTCTATGCAGGAGTATATGTATACTCTAGACGAGTCTATTTTCCTGGAAAAAGGGAAGACCCCACAACATAAAGTTTGATAGGTTCTTTCAGCAATAATTGCTAATACATCTAGAGAAGTGAATGCCATATTGGTTTTCTGAAAGAAGACCCTGTAAAGTAAAATAACCAATGAGTTGATAAGAGATTCTCGTACTTTGTCAATAAGTGGTAAAAATGTTAATAGGCTGATTGAAGATGAGACGGTTCGACTGACTATAATAGGGGCAACTGGAAAAATCTGACTACTCCATTATCACTTTTCAGAAGATGTATTTATGTCGTAAATTTCATCACGCTAGAAACGACATATCGTGTTCAAACATATATTCAAGTGGGAGTCATCTCTACAATCTGTTACTAAAGAAGTCGGGAAATGGCCGGCCACTTGTGCCGCTCCAGACAGTACTTGACTCCTCTTGCACTTCTCCGTTGTTACAAACTAGAGCACAACTACTATATCTGGGTTGGAACTTGTCAATCCCCACTTTCTAAAGTGGACAGACTTCAAAAGCATTCTACGAGAACTTGAAGAAACGAATTAATTTTTACTAAAAAAAGAAAAAAATTAAATAAATAAACACAATTCCAAGCTACTAGCTACTCGGTTCTTAATTTCATGGCAAAGGATCTAACAAGCTATGTTCTTTAGTTCCACCAATTTAGAGGTTTACGATGTAGGCACTAGCTAATCTATTGAACTATCTGTGGCAAATGTTCTGACGAGCTACATTCATTATTTCCATTAATACAGATGTTTACAGCGTGGGCTGTAACTAATCTCTCGTTGTTTCTATGGCAATTGTTCTGACGGGCTACATTCATTATTTCCACAAATTCAGCTGTTTAGAGCGTAGGCTCTCGATAAGCTCTGGCTTTTTTTTTCTTTTTTTTTTTTTTTTGGCAAACGTTTTGACGGGCTGCATTTACTTTTTCCACTAATTCAGATGTTTACAGCGTAGGCATTTGCTTATCTGTCGGTATTTCTATGGCAAATGTTCTGACGAGCTACATTCATTATTTCCACAAATTCAGACGTTTTCAGCGTAGGACCTTACTAATCTCTCGTTATTTCTATGGCAATTGTTTTGACGGGCTACATTCATTATTTCCTCAAATTCAGACGTTTTCAGCGTAGGACCTTACTAATCTCTCGTTATTTCTATGGCAATTGTTTTGACGGGCTACATTCATTATTTCCTCAAATTCAGACGTTTTCAGCGTAGGACCTTACTAATCTCTCGTTATTTCTATGGCAATTGTTTTGACGGGCTACATTCATTATTTCCTCAAATTCAGACGTTTTCAGCGTAGGACCTTACTAATCTCTCGTTATTTCTATGGCAATTGTTTTGACGGGCTACATTCATTATTTCCTCAAATTCAGACGTTTTCAGCGTAGGACCTTACTAATCTCTCGTTATTTCTATGGCAATTGTTTTGACGGGCTACATTCATTATTTCCTCAAATTCAGACGTTTTCAGCGTAGGACCTTACTAATCTCTCGTTATTTCTATGGCAATTGTTCTGACGGGCTACATTCATCATTTCCACAAATTCAGACGTTTTCAGCGTAGGACCTTACTAATCTCTCGTTATTTCTGTGGCAATTGTGCTGACGGGCTACATTCAATATTTCCACTAATTCAGATGTTTACAGCGTAGGCTTTTGCTTATCTGTCGGTATTTCTATGGGAAATGTTCTGACGTGTTACATTCATTAGTTTAAGCAATTCGGAACATTACAGAAAAATTCTCTTTCTCCTTGGTCGTTATTTTTATGGAAAATGTTATGACGAGCCATATTTTTTAGGCCCATCAATTCAGACGTTTTCTCCAATTTGTCAATATTTTATGGCAAATATTCAGACGGTCTGTATTTAGTAAGATGGTGTAACAAATAGGGAAGCAATTTTCAAATTCTTGTTGAACTTCGTGACATTCACTTATGCACAAATACCTTTGGAAAAGTTATAAATCTACGGCCAACTGAATTGGAATGAGGGTCTGTTTATCGCACATTCAACCGAACATTGAAGAAAACCCGAAAAAGAAAACATTATTCAAGGGTTTCACATTAAATAGGATGCAGGTATAGTTGAAGAGAAATATTTTTATGAAGTAAAAAATGTGTGTATTTTTAAAAAATCTATGATTTTACTTTATAGCGTTTATCATTTAAATGTTTCCCCTTTAAAAATGTTAAGTGTGCCGTGTTGTTTTAATTTATTCCCAGGTGTTCTGTTGCATAAAAGTTTGAGAACTACTGCTTAGACCATGCTTTCATGATCGCGACGATTTTTAACACCTTCTAGTCTCGGATCAACCGTTACCTTTCTTATGTAACCGCGAAAATCGAACTTCTTATCACTTTCTCCGACGTTCATATATCAACTACATACAATAGCCACCTTCCTGGATTAATTTGCATTGGGTGGGGGGAAAAAATAATGAACTTTTCTTTTGACCCAATATTTCTATAAGTAGGCAGAAAATAATACATAGTAATTGACAAATTTAACATTCACATTTCTTTGAAGAATATTCAACAGTCAATTTCTATGTTAGACAATAGAAACTCAGGATAAAACGAATTTAAGCATGCTGCTAAAGTGGCAACTAGGTCTCACTGTTTTACCGTGTAAACAGTTAAATTTAACCGCCTCTTCTCTCTAACATTTTTTCTTGCACTTCCCTCGTCTAGAACTCCCTTCCATTTGCTTGTTTCCTTGATAGCTACAATCTCAATAAAATTAAATGCAACGTCAATTACCATCTTCTATCTTCTATCTTCTTGAATCTCATCCATCTTTTATCCTTTCTTCGACATCCCCTGTAACCCCCCTGCGCACTAATGGCGGTCCCGCTTTGCTTGAGGTGAAATGATTAAAAGTAAAATGGATTGTCAAAGAACAGGAATTAATGCAAGCAGAAGAAAGAAAATTAGATTAGTACGTGTATAATATATCTATATTGAACAGGTGTAGAGGCTCATCCCTTGTTCCCTGTTTAGGATGTGGTTTCCGGCTTTCTCTTTTCCAATCTTTTCACTTTTCCTTATTTTTTTTCAATTGGAGTAGATAGACTGAACTATCGCCCGGTTCACACTCCACCCACGTCTATTGAACAGGTGTAGAGGCTCATCCCTTGTTACCTGTTTAGGACGTGGTTGCCGGCTTTCTCTTTTCCAATTTACTCACTCTTTCGTAGCCCCCTGCACACCAGTGGCCTTGCTGCCTTGCTTGGGGTGATATGATTTAAAAAAAAAAATTTGACCTTAAGTTCGATTTAATAACAATTAGGACGAAGATAATGGGATCTCTTTTTTACGATTGCATTGTCAAGTCTCGGAATGGTGAGAAAGGTCATTAATCTAACGAGACAGAAGGGATGAGCTTAAACAATAATGTTTTGTGCCATTGTAAATACATGTAAATTTGGCCGTGACTTGAAACTAACATTGACATTTCATAGGTATACAATTATTTGCTTTTTATCGAATATGTAAGTCACTTTCTCAAAAGCTCTGATTTCATTCAACTTTACCCGCTCGCATGTGTATTTCATTGAATAAGACTGACAAAGGACTTTTATTAAATCTTTTATTACGTCACGTACAAAGTGTCTTTTTTTGGAAATAAAGACTTCAAATATTGTTCAAACTTTGTTGGTCCCGATCGCTTTCAGGAAAATTGTCAGCCATTTTAAAGGATTAATTTTTATTATACTACTAGTATTATAGTGGGTTGCTTATCTATTATTTTCCCGTTTGTAGTGGGTGACCGTTCTAGAGAAGGGTAGTTGTATATTGTTGCAGGTTAACGGAATTTGGCCTTGTTGTAGATAGCCCACTATAAGTCATAAAATGATTATAAAATCAAGAAAAGCAAATTGCGTTGAAAAATAACATTTTTATATATACACATATCAATTAATGTTTTTACAATTAAAGTAATACTTGAATATAGGTTCAACGGAGTTTAAATGTTCGTGGCAAATAATATGCTGAAAGAGAATCAATGCTTAGGAATGTGGGGAACGTGTAAGTGAGGAATGTCTTTGATGTAGTCGCTCCTTAGGTCAGTAAGTAGTTTTGAGACAGGGAAGAGGGAAGGAGAGGTGAAGGGACGAGCATAGTAGCCACTTGACTTGGTCAAGGGAGATATTACTTACTCTCGCCTGTCACCGTCGGTCTGTCTGCTGGGTGCTTTCTCTATCGACTTTTTATTTCGACTTTTTGGATCGCAAGTGGTCATTTGGGGATTCACACTTGTATTTGATTCTAGGCTTCCCATTTGCCGATAAATAAAATTAGCGTAGGCTCGCGAACTGGAAATTTAATATTTAATTAATTTTTATTTTTCAACCGGAACATCTGCGCGAACCCGGATGCACACCGACGACTTTTGGTCATTTGCTTTTTTGTCGTGAGAGAGCAAACATCCGGTCCATCTCTTTTGCTCGGTATCACCACAGTATAATAAATGATGTGTAAATGCTGGTATATTTCTTGTCTAGTCGCCACAACTATGCGTTGAATGGCAGGGAAGATTGGGTTCTTCTGTTTTGACAGCCAATTTTGAATAATCATGACTGGCATCTCGGTATACCTGTCTTCATAGGACGGCTAGCCAATCCCTGTTGTAGACACACACTTAGACACATTTGCGTTTGTTCAACAGCCGCAGAACTCACTATACTGTGCACACCTTATTTACAGTTTCTGGGAGCGCGTATTATCTGGAACAATCAACAAGTTGAACAAGGCAAGTATACTGAAAACGTCGGACACGATGACTTGTGACTTCGTGCTAGTATAACTACATGCGGCTTCCTAACAGTTTCATCAGCCTAATTTCACTCACAACTCTTGAGCCAATCCCTTGCATTTCTTTCATGCACTTTCCAAAAGGTGCCGTACACTGGGATCACCACTCAAGATAAAAACAAAAACAAAAAAACAAGAAGTCACCTTCCTGACGAATTGCCCATGGTAAGATTTGAACCCAGATCTCATCGAAAATCGAACTTTCTAAACATATACCAATCAATTTAGAATTATAACTAAGTTTAAACCCTTTGCCAACATGACATAGGTCAGTGTGGCAGGGTAAGTTCAATCACTATCTGTTGTGACGAATCTTCGTCGTCAAGTTGTTGAGGCCTGTTTGGGCCAGGAAGAAAGACACGGAAACAAGAAGGTAGGTTCAACCATTGTATTAGAATAACAGAACATATATACAAGTAAGAGAGTTAGTAAGCAGCAAATAGAAGTGTAATCCGAGCTGTATAGTTACGCTGCGTCTCGACTGTCTCCTTACTTCCTCACAGCTGCGGTGTCGAAAGTCACGCAGGTTAGTATTTATTGATGGAGGGAGAGTCCATTCCTATAGATAGGACACCATAACACTATCCTATATCTGAATGACATGGGGAAAGCCAAGGTCCCGCACGAGACTGAAGAAAATTGCTAATATAAAGTATATATATTAAAGAAACAAGTTGATATGTATTAGGAATTCTACAGGGGAGAGTTGTGTGGGACATTACTTCCCAGGACTGTTGTCCGACTCTTGATGGCCTCTATACTTGTACCCGCTATGCGTGGAAGTGTAGGTGATATATCTATATATAAATAAATAAAAAAACAGTGTACGCATAACTTTTTTTGCGTGCATAGGATGCCGAAGAGCGGCTTCTCGGCCAGTTGTGAATAAATATGTACATATTTTTATTCAAATGTCTCGTTCAAATTAAAGCCTAATTGTGTTTACCTGTGACATGTAGTTACTTAGATATTCACATTTCAAATGACATTCATTTTTGGGAGGAGACCCTGTATCATTTATAAATGTATCATACATTTACAAATGAATATAAAGAATGGTGGTTTAAAAAAAAAAGAAAAAATGAGAGTAAAATAAACATAAGCAAACTACGAAGAAAGTTTATAGCTAATAAGGTGTCGAATAAAAATAAAATAATTTTATCATTTCTAAAATCTTATAAGTTTTTCTTACGATGGCCCAAAAGCTTGCGGTGAATGCAAAATAAAAATAACTCTCTTTTCTTCACTGTTTTTAAATTCACGAGACTGTGAGGAAATTTATTTTGACCACTAGAAAAAGGAGTTGGCTCCGGGCTGAAGAAAAGACCAAAGCAAAGTTTAACGAGCCTATGGGAAAATTTACTCTGACCAATGAAAAGAGAGCGGCTTACAAACTGAGAAAAAGTCATGTCAAATCTCTTTTTGATATAAATAAACAGAGGATATTGAATCAAGCCGAAGAGAGAGAGAGAGAGAGAGAGAGAGAGAGAGAGAGAGAGAGAGAGGGTGTAGAGTCCCACGCGACTCAACAATGCTAGTGTCAAATTCCACGTTGATACATTATCAGCCACTCATAAGAGATGAGAAATTTCAAGGAACTCTATTCAACTTTTAAGCTAAAAAAATTTCCGTTACACAAATGGTGTGTAGGGCAACGTTTTTGCTGTTTCCGTAACAAACTGTTTTTTATAGAGCTGAGTTGTTAGCTCTGCGCCCAACCCCCAAACCTGGAGGAAGGTGATTTTCTAAGCGTATCTTAGACGTGACACACGGCCGAAAGCAGTGGGTATCCAGTGAGGACCGAACTCACTACTCGGTTACAATGCTTCTAGCGAGACGAGCTTGCTAACCATTACACCACTCTGAGGTGCCCTTCTAAGCTAAGTACCTTAAAATATATCTTTTATTCATATTGAATAGAGCCGTATAACTTTTATGTGAGAAACGAACTCTCTCAATTTTTTTAAGCATTTTGGAAATTTACTCCCTGTTCGATGATTTAGGAGCATTTTCTTTTCTTGAAAATTCATCAAAACTACGAACCTATGATTACTAGTCCTAAAACAAGCTACTGAAATTTCAAATGTTTAAATTTGTAAATAAAAATAACACGTATGTTTCCTCGTCATTATCTCTAAATACTTCAAACTCTCTGCAAGACCTAGTCTATGGGCGGCTTCTAGACTAGTATTTTAATAATCTTAGATTTCCGAAACAAACTGCAAAGTAACCTAAGCATAATTCTAGAAAGGTTTGTCTAGCTTACAATGTTTTGTTGCTAGCCACAATGATAACCAAATATTTAAACTCTAGTGAACAGAAAGTTATCTTATCAACGACTTAAAACAGAATGACATATTTGAGTATCTGCGCATGAAAATCCACGCAGATCTTTCCGTTGAAAAACAATTTAAAAGAAACACACACACACACACACACACACACACACACACACACACACACACACACACACACACACACACATATATATATAGATAGGTACTTCCACTAAATCGCTGAAAAAAATCAAAAACAAAACAGCATAGTATGAAAAAAAGATCCCAAACTTAATAAAAACGAACTTTTTTTCTATCAAAATATTTATTTTATTATTCAGAGGAAAGATCATATTATATTTTAATTATTTTTTGAAAAAATTTTATCCTTTCTAAGACATTCGAAATTTTGATAAAAATCTTTTTTTAATTTTCGTTAGCGGGAAGCCAAATCGTTACGAGAGTTTACAATGGCAAACGTAAAATTGCATAACTCAGTTTTTTGGGGTTTTTTTTCCCCAGTGACAAATTTTTTTTTCCCGTTGAAAATTTTGGTATGAAATCTTGTTTTTCTTTTGTCTGTGTGACGTAATTTTACAAGCGCTTATTACCGCAAAAAAATATTACGTAAGGTACTTTTTGCCGGTGAAAGACATATTAATTGGAAATTCTTGCAAAAATCAAATATTCGTCAGATTTTAATGAAACTTTCAGGATTTATTTACAAATGAATGAGATTATTTTTAAAATCATGATTTTTTAAAAATTTTGCTAAAAATATTTTTTTTCATTTGTTACTCCCCTCCACGTAAGTTCATGAAATTTCAAGAAATTAAATTTTGTAGGTAAAATTGGTTTTATTAGTTAAACGCAGGACTCATTGAGGAATGTAAATCATGTATTATTTTTAAAACCATTTAGCCTCTTTTACCGAAAATCTGCTCTTTTTTTTTTTTTTTTTTAATCATATCACGCCGAGCAAGGCGCTAACGCCACTGATGTTCAGGGGGCTATGCAAGAATGAAAAGATTTGGAAAAGAGAAAGCAGGAAACCACATCCTAAACAGAGAACAAGGGATGAGCCTCTACATCTGTTCAATAGACGTGGGTGGAGTGTGAACCGGGCGATAGTTTAGTTTATCTACTCCAATTGAAAAAAAAATAAAAAATAAGAAAAAGAAAAGTGAAAAGATCGGAAAAGAGAAAGCCGGAAACCACATCCTAAACAGGGAACAAGGGATGAGCCTCTACACCTGTACAATAGACGTGGGTGGAGTGTAAACCGGGCGATAGTTTAGTCTATCTACTCCAATTGAAAAAAAATAAATAAAAAATAAAAAATAAGAAAAAGAAAAGTGAAAAGATCGGAAAAGAGAAAGCCGGAAACCACTTACTAAACAGGGAACTTAATAGTAAAATAAAAATGCAACAAAACTATGACATTTTTTAATTAGATAAGCTTTTAATTTCTTTAATAAATAATATAAACAAAGAGCATTATAGTCTGAAGAAAAAATTCAGTTAATACTGAAATTTTAAAAGAATTATTTTCATTTTCTTTCTTTTAATTATAGTAATTTATAAAAATTCAAAAATATTTTTAAAATAGTTCAAAGACTTGTAGACGTTGGGTTGGTAAATTATTATGTGAAGACTATATTTACTAATCTAAAATTTAAAAATTTAATACAAATCATCGATCCCTCGTATTTTAAAAATATTTCTGTGTGTGTGTGTGTATTAAAACTTTTTTTTTTGTATGGTAATTTCTATGTGTACATTCAAAGGTCATATGTTTCACGGTTTCTTCCCCTTACAAAAGAAAAATATTTGGACAATTTTATCAATTCCTGTCGCCACACACTTATCTTATTTCGCAACTGTCGAGCTGTCATCACATGTCAAATACGGGAGAAAGGTCAGAAAGTTCAATACTGTGTTTAAGAAATAGTTTTATTCTAAATTTCATGCTATAAATATTTAATACTTGTTTAAATCAGATTAATTTAACACTGAATTTGTTGATTTTCAAAACATAATGTGTCACAGATGTATATTTTATTTTTAAAACCGGGAATTAATTTTTGTTTACAAATTTGTCGTTCGCTCAAAAATGGCCGAAAAATTGAAAAAATAAAACACATGTAAAAAATTTTAGATTCCAATCAATAAAATTTTTGTTTGAAATATACCAGAGTATTTTGCTTACTGGAAATAGTAAATTTAATCATTTAGCTTTCAATAAAAGCTAAAATAAAAGTTTTTCTAAAATACTTTTTTCTTATTTTAAAAAATTCAATTTAAAGTTAGTTATCGAAAATGATTGGAGGTACCTATAACCAATCAGAGAAAAGAAAAATATATTTGAAAGTGATTCACTTTTGTCTTCTAAAAATGTATAAGTGAGCATGATTTTGTCTTTTTTTTTTCAGAGGGCTTTTTGGTCAGGCGAACTGTATTGGGTCTCTCTCTCTCTCTCTCTCTCTCTCTCTCTCTCTCTCTCTCTCTCTCTCTTGTGCTGCGTTCTGTACCTCTCCTTCTTCTTTAAAGAACATTTCATAAAGACAGACACAAAGAAGACATAATGAAACGATGATTTAACTGAACGGTCACATACAGCTTCAACTATACCCCTGCCCCAACATACGCCCTAATCGTCATTACTGCTTTCATACATTGTTACTTACTTTTCTCTTGTACAGGACTATTATGAACTCTTCTTACCAACCTTGTACCAGACATATGAGCATTACTATTATTTTGTATAATGTATAACATTTTCGTACGTAAAAGTTCAAAGGTAAAAGCCCGAAGGCCCAAAGACTCTCCGCAGGGGCTAGATTAAAAGTCCGCTCAAAGAGCGGTTTCTCTCTAGATTAGTATTTTAATAATCTTAGATTTCCGAAACAAACAAACCGCAAAGTACCGAAGCCATAATCCTAGAAAAGTTTGTTTATCTTAGAATGTTTTGTTGCTAGCCACCATGATAATTAAATATTTAAACCATAAATCTACGCACACTATTTAAGAACAACCTTGTCTTTGCCGCAACTCACACTAGTATTTGTGAGCTAGGTACCTCCACGAATTCGCTGAAAAAAACACCGTAGTATGAAGAAAAAAGGCCTCAAACTAAATAAAAACAAAGTTTTATCGGCAAAATCTTCATGTTATTATTAAGAGGATAAATCAAAGTATGTTTTAATTATTTAAAAAAAAAATTTAATTCTTTTTAACACGTTCGAAATTTTGGTATGAAATCTTGTTTTTCTTTTGTCCGTATGACGTAATTTTACAAGGGCTTATTTTATGTGAAAACAAGATAAATCAAGATGGTGTGTTAAAATAATTATTTATATAAATGGTCGGATTTTGATTAAAATTTGGGGACTTATTCATAACTGACTGAAATCATTTATGAAGTAATTATTTTTAAATAAATTTGGTAAAAATATTTTTTATATATGTTACCCCATCAAATTAATTTCTAGAAATTTGCGAGAGTTCACTCATATACCTAATAATAATTAAATTCAGAGGTCATTAGGGAATGCTAATTAACTGTCTTATTTTTTCTAAATTAGCCGTTTTTCAGATAATCTTCTCTGAATTGTGAAAACAAAAATGCAATTTTTGTCATTTTTTATTTCGATAAATGTTTAATTGGTTTTATAAGCAATATATATTAAGGATATCATAATCTGGAAACAAAAAAATTCAATGAATAATGAATTTTTGCAAGAATTGTTTTTATTTTTATTATTTTCTTTTATAATAATTTATAAGATTTCAAAAATCTTTTAAAATTTTCTCCTTCATCGTTCACGCTAGGTTGTTAAGTTAATACATGAAGACTATATTTACCAATCGAAAATTGAAAAGCTTAATACAAATAATTGAGCCGTTTGACTTTTAAAATAATTTAAACATTTTAGTTGTGTGCGTATGATGACCCGTATTTTCTTTTTACAGGCGGCCGTACGTGATATATATCATTAAAAGGTCACGTGCTTCAAAGGTTGAGCTCCTTACAGGAAAAAAATAACTATATTTACATTTTTAGCAGGGTCTGGATGCATGGTCATCAGCAAAAGGTGCAACCCAAAATGCCAAATACAGGTGGGGGATACTAGAATCAAGCAAGTACAAAAATTTAAATACCTAGGAAGTGTTCTAACAGGAGATGGAAAGTGCGACACAGAGATCCGAAGGCGAATTGGCATGGCAAAGGACGCGTTCCAGAAGCTGAATAAAGTACTAACACACAGGAAAATTTCACTAGAAACAAAGAAAAGAGTGCTGGATTGCTACGTGATATCAGTTCTTCAATACGGCAGTGAATGCTGGACAATATCATCGAAAATGAGGACAAAACTGGAAGTAGCGGAAATGTGATTCTACAGAAGGATACTGCGGATATCGTGGACTGAGCATGCAAGCAACGATGATGTGTTGGAAAGAATGGCAACAAAAACGAATTTAATACTGAGTATCAGGAAGAGACAACTGAATTTCCTGGTACACGCAATGAGTAAGGAGAGCTTGGAGAACCTGATACTGACTGGCCAGATAGAAGGAAAGAGAGACAGAGGAAGGCAGCGAATAACATATTTGCAGGGCCTGGTCAGGTGAATGACAGAACGGGGGTTGCCAGGAGTAACAGGAGCAAACATACTAAGAGCCACAAGGGATAGGGAGACGTGGAGAACCATGATCGCCTACGTCCTGAAGGGACAGGACACATAGAAGAAGAAAAAGACAATTCTTTCATCTCGCATCCGGGTTTTCTATACTCTACGTTTCAACATTCAACCGTCTTTGCAAATAATCTCTTCAAAATTTAAAGCAAGTTTTATATTTTAATTCCTAGTTTCCTAATTTTGTTAAAAAAAAAGCAATTGTGAAATTCACAATTTGTTGGGAATAAAGAAAATGAAAACTAAATATTAAAACTAAAAATCAATAAATGCCATAACATTTCATAAATTATTGAGTTACCTCTGTAGTTATATAATTTAATTTTGTTATTAAAATTTAAAACTATTTAAAAAAAAAGGTTTATATTATTTTTATTTTCATAAAACATCTTTAAACGTAAGGCTATACAGCTAAACTAATTAAAATTCTATAAAATATTAGATAATTGCTGAAAATATTATGTTAAATTTTTAATTTTACTATATAGTTAAAAACCACAAAACGAAGCGTACGATTAAGCTAACATAAAATGATGTCAAATTCATCTTCCATACTTAGCATTTTTGGCGGCTTCTGTCTGGCATATCAATTATCAGCTCTGATAATACGGTGAAAACCCCCTGATAACAAGTCTACCGTAATTAAGAAACGCTTTTATAGTATATTTCAGGCAGTAAGCATTTAATACTTGCTTCAAATCATATTAAGGTAAGTTTGAATTTGCTAATATGAATAAAATAATTATATATAGGTATATTTTACTTTTGCAAGAATTTTTAAAACCGAGGATTGGTTTCTTTTACAAAATGTATCGATCGGTGAAAAATGGCCGAAAAATTGAATTTTTTTTTAAAATCAGAAAAGGTTTAGATTCCAATCAATATAATTTCGGTTTGAAATGTACCAGATCATTTTGCTTACTGTAATTAGTAAACTTAATCTCTTGGCTTTCAATTAAAGCTAAAATTAAAGTTTCAAGAAAACTTTTTATTTTTAAAAAATTAAATTTTAATTTAGGTATGGAAAATGAGTGGAAGTACCTAACTTTAATTCCCTAGTATTTTAATTTATGACCTTAATGGCACAGATAACCTCCTTTAGCTTGCCTCCTATAGCCTAGATTTAACAAGAATATCGATAAAGATGTAAATAGTCTAAGCTAAAAAGGAAAGTGAGCAGATATAAAATTTCAAGAGTCTATTACGAGAAAGATTTCACTTAAAGGTACTATTCAGCCTTGCTTGATCGGTATAAGTTCTTCGAGGCCAAGTTGATTAAAGCACGTCGAATTAGCAAGGAAATGCAGTTTCGAACCTACAGGTGCGCGCATATTTTTCTTTAATAAAATTTCACGAATATTCAAGCCGGTAGATGAAAATGAATATGCTGATTAATAAATAAACGGAGCGTCTACTTAAATATGGGCATCCACTAAAAATAACGTTTAAAGTAATAAAAATATGTTAGATTAGCAAATAAAAGCCCATTACTCCTTTAGAAACGGTCCACATCCAATTGCGTTCTGCGCAATACTTTCCAATGGAAGGCACACTGGTATGAAAGCATACAAATCTCACTTTACTGCTCAAAAATATCAGGTCAGTAATTACAAACTACCTTTTCTCCTGCTTGTCTATAAAGATTATATTTCTGTTGAAAAGTTTTATATTTTATTCGAAAACTCGATAATGTAACTAATCATCTCGTTTTTTGTCCGCTCGTTGAGAGTGCTAATATTTATTCTTACTTTATATATAAAAGAAGTGTTACACAAGTCCCAAAAGGGAGAAAACTAATCTTCATCTATCTTATAATTAAACAGCTAGCCACAGTTACTGACCCAAACATAACACAGTAATGCTTGCAACAAAATACATTCTTACTGTAATCACTATAGTTCCATAAAGTCTTTATGTAGTCCTAACTAGTCACCATATATACAATTTGTCTGTGGAGAGAGGCAAAAAAACAACAATATTAAAAATATCGACTCCAGTGAGTGTTTATAATATTTGATATCTATAAACAAGAAACATAACAAAATCATGTTCGTAATAAAGCATCCCACAAACCTACCATGTAAAGAAACATCAGTTAAGTGGACGAAATTAATGCGGGACTAAAATAATTGAAAAACAATCAATCGGCAAACTGTAACACTATTTTTGGTATCGAAAAAAGGGAAAAGAGAAAAGAAGAAAGATAATAACTGAATATATTTTTCTTTCTTCTTCAACCACTAGCGCTAGGCGAGAGATATGTGTAGACCACCCAGCAAAATAGATAACGTTTTTGTGGCTTTTGTGTGCTACCGATAAACACGAATAAAGATTCTTATCACAAAAACCAGAAAAGCTATTTTCCCGAGAAGTGAGTTCGTATTTATTGAAAAATTTAATGGCCATTGACAGAAGCGACAGCTGTCTAACGAACAGGGCATGGGTGATTTTATAACTCCCGGTGACAGTCGCCCCTTGCTGAAAAGGATATACAAAATAAACCTTTCTGGTTCTTTGTGGAATTTTTCGACGCTGAGAATTAAAGGAGAAACATATGATTTTATTTTCAACCGAAGCTAGATAATTTCTGACAACGATTGAAATGATAAAACACAGATGCGAAGCAACCACACACCGAAAGTGGAAAAGCGAAAGGAACGATAATTAAAATTTGAATGTTGGGCTGAAACATGGCTGACGGTGGTGGGGGTACCTACACAGGAGAGAAAGAGACCGGGTTGTTCAGATGACTAATGAAAAAGAACCCTGGTGGATTTCGAAAAAGACGGAGGAACGTTTCGCGCCTCCTCGAGCAATAGTGGGAGGGACTCACACAGGAAAGAGGAAGACAAGGTTTATCAGGTGACCAAAAGGAGTATCCAAAATGTGTCTCAGCCACCCTCGCTAAATGTGAGACTCGATATAAGTACATGAGCAGATGGGTTTTCAAACCGTTGAGAGATTACAGTTCAATAGAGTTGGACCGGTACGGAGTGAGTTAACACGAGAGACGTGTTGTCACGTGACTCGCTACCCTTTTTTTTATAATCATATCGTCCCAAGCAAGGCTTTTTACTGCCACTGTTTTGCATGGGGGTTACATAGGAGAAAGGTTATGAGAAAGAGTGACAGGTTATAGGGGTGTCAGGAAGTGGGTAAGAGAAGGATGCGAATACTGATGAGAGTGGAGTGGACGGAGAAAGGAGCATGAGAGAGAGAGGATGCAAGTTAATAAGATAGGAGATGACTATTGACTTTACATTTAAATTCTTGGAGATTATAGCTGTCTGGAAAGCAAGTAAATGGAAGGGAATTCCACAGGCGGGAAGTGCGAGAAAAGAAGCTACTGGAGAAGAATTTGCGTTTACAATAATTGGTTTCACAGTTAAAGGGTGGGACCTAGTTGCTAATCTTGTGGATCGAGTAAATTTATATATAGGGGACACTAGTGAGCTAAGTTCATCGGAGCAGAAGCCGTGAAAGTATTTGTAGAAGAGACACAGGGAAGTCACACGCCTTAGAAGAACTTCCGAGTTCAGCCTGGTACCAGACCACCCAACTTAGATAAATTGTTACATCCTGTAGAAGATATGGGTTGGAATGATAGTTGTCTGAATGCCAGGGTGATAAACTCTAACTAAATACTGTACCGAACAGAATGTGTGTATATATATATATATATATATATATATATATAAACTCATTGTTCTTAATTTTACAAAGATTTCCTTTGCTTATTGTGATTCCCAGCTCTGTCTGGATCATTGATGCAACGGATTTTCAGCGACTTTCTACCCAAACCAACTTTATGATCAATCAAGCACAACGTGGGCAGAACCCGATTTGGAACAAAGTGATCGACGGAAATTCTGGGCGTCGACGCGAAGGACCGGTAGAGAAGTAGGTTCACACAATCACTCAAACATACACTTATCTGTACACAACAACAAATACGAAATAAAGAGAAGAAATTCGAAAGGTGACCCGTATCCACCAGAGATTTGAGATCTTTAAACTAACAGGAGATGGGAGGAGGTATTAAACTAAAAAGAGAGGCGGCAAATATAAAAGGACCGAGGAGCCTACATCCCTTAGCTAAGTTAACTTTGCCGAAAGAAGCTAAGGACAAAAACAAACCTAAACTACAATATCGGGGTTGCTAAAGTTCAATACAGAAAAAAAATCCTAATAACTTACCAGCATCAAAATGCCGCTCCAAGTCAGTTCCTTTCACTTGACACAGAGGCGCAAGACTCACCCACCTTTTGCCAAATTCTGATGGAGGTAGTTGTCGCCTTTCTGTCCTAATCTTGATTTTAAGCTAATGTTTAAAGAAAAAGATCAGTTGGTAAGAGGTAAATTTCTCGTTCCCATAGAATTCTTTTCGTCGCATCGTCCATATAACGATTCGCATAACTCCTAGCACACACAAAAAACAAAAAAACATAGTCAACAACGACACTACATTGCTACAGACAGAACTGACCTCCACAACATAGAACATTCCGCGCAGCATACGAACCATGATGTCTTCAATAAACTTGCACAACGGTCCTACGACATTGCAGTGAAAGAAGATGTTATCCAGGATCTCCACCTTTTCGCCGCAGCGAAAGCAGGCTGGACACTTTTTCAGGCACGCCGATCAAAGTCTCTTGCCGAAACTGAGGGTTCTTCGCAACACCTGCCATATGAAAGTTGCCTCATAGCTTTTTTTTTTTTAATCGTATCACCCCGAGCAAGGCGGTAACGCCACTGATGTGCAGGGGGCTACGTAATAGTGAAAAGATTGGAAAAGATAAAGCCGAAAACCACATCCTAAACAGGGAACAAGGGATGAGCCTCTTAACCTGTAGCGAGGCATTTAAACCCTAGCGCTCTTTACAGTCTGCTTGGGGCCAATCAGACTAGAGAGGACAGCCTGCAAACGGCTGGCTAAGATTTTAGCTAAAATCTTCAAATATTTAACATTGTTAATTACCTATCCCATCCCCACCGTTCTACTCCTTGCGTAGTAACTTGCTCACACTCCTGGTGAAGCGTTGTGGTATAGACCCCTGAATCATTCAGTTGCTGTAGTTCTGTTCCAACAAAGGAACAAAGACGAGTGACTGTCTCAAGCACAGTTTATACGAAAGACCATCTAATCATGCAGTTTTGTCTCGGCCAACCAGCTTCAACGTTTCTTAACTCTCAAACTCTGTAATGTGACACTCGTACCACTCAGCAGCTTCAGCGAGAAAGTCTGGCAAATGGGCATCGAACTGTGCAGCGCTCAGACCGGGCTCCCTGGTGAACAGGTCCTGAAAGTAATCTCAAGAAACCTTACATATGCCTGCGTTTGCAATCAGGGTCCGCTTTGTCCGGCAATGTAACACACCCGATATGTCGATTAGACGCCTTTCGAGACTGCTCGGCACACAGTTCAGCGGTCATATTCGTTGCTGCGGAGTGCATTCTTTTTAACCTAGCCTTAACTAACAGAGCTTGATTAGCAAGGAGGCCAGCTCCACCCTAGCTAAGGCTACATTCTCACTGTCACGGGATTTGATTGCCCGATCAACTTTCGCTACACATGCCGTTTTTTGCTTGTAATCTAGGTAAATTGAATTGGTGACTATAATCAGCGGCAAATGAGCTAATATTGGATTTTAAAATATCCCACCACTTATTCCCAACCGCAGCTCCCATCTATTCCCGCTCTAGTATTAATCGTAGTTGGTTCTGAAAATCTTGCTCACCAAATAACGATGCCTTCAATTTCCAGTAGCCAGCCATCTTAATCTTGGGATTATCTAAGTTTACCCAAACCCGGACAAGCCTATGATCCATGTAAACTATCGAATGGAAACTTGGGCAACCTAAGAGTCCTGTATCAACTCGCTTAACTAGGAATCAGTTTATGTACACTACCTTCCATAATTATTAGGAAAACCCAGTTTTTTTAAAAGAAATTATGTATGTCATACTACTTTTTAGTATTTATTGCCAAATGGAAATATAATGGTTCTTTTGTTATTATTATTTTCCAAAATTTTACAAAGCAAGGAAGCAAAGATGAACTCGTCCCAGTCACCCTAAATTTTTTTCATTCTTTCATTGATGAAACTGCAATATAGGTAATTATTAAATATTTATAAATTCTTTTGATGCACATGTTATTGTGCAAGATAACAAAAGAATCATTCTATTTTCATTTACAATTATTCACTTGGCAATAAATACTAAAAAATAGTATGAAATACATCATCTTTTTTAAACTTGGGGTGGCCTAAAGGTGGGACCTAGTTGCAAATCTTGTGGATCGAGTAAATTTATATATAGGGGGCACCAGTGAGCTAAGTTCATCGGAGCAGAAGCATCTACATCCTGTAGAAGATGTGGGTTGGAATGACAGTTGTCTGCATGCAAGGGTGATAAACTCTTACTAAATACTGTACCGAACAGAATATATATATATATATATATATATATATATATATATATTAATAAATTATAACATTGATATGTTATAATATCACTACAAAAGTAGCTATTTTGTTTCGACACTTTTTGTGTCTTATCAAGTGATGTGGTTATTTCAAAATGAATGGCTTTAAAAGATTAAGAACAAGCAAGACCTCTTTCATCAGGGAGGCATTATTGTATGTACAATGTGGACCAATCAGAGTAAAGCAACTTTAACTTTTGAGAATATGTGGGAAGACTTAAAATTAATCTTGGTGGGCATTGGTATTAAAATTTTATAAATATATATATATATATATATATATATATATATATATATAAACTATATTGGTATTATAATTTTTTAAATATATATATATATATATATATATATATATAAACTCTTTGTTGTTTATTTTATTTCCTTTTCTTATTGTGATTCCCAGCTCTGTCTGGATCATTGATGCAACGGATTTTCAGCAACTTTTTACCCAAACCAACTTTATGATCAATCAAGCACAACGTGTGAAGAACCCGGTGTAGCTACAACGCAAAATGGAGACCAAGCTGCTGCTATTAGTCCAAGTCCACACTAACTCTCGGGCGTGTCAATTACTGTAATCGAAAAGATCGAACTTGTCGATAAAGTTCCGAAATGGTTTCACATCTGGGTTACTAGTACCTGACTTTACCCCCATACGATCTATATCGGAGTCAAGGACAGTATTCCAGTCGCCTGCTAAAACTACCCGAAGAGATATCGTCAAATACGACTTGAACGGCCAAAACAAATCAAGCCGCTCCACATGGTCATTAGACGCATAAACCCCAACGTGACGAAGATACTTACTCTTTATAGTAAAGCCTACCCGCCTGCGAATACAGGGGCACACGCCGCATCCAAAGACTTGCTCACCAGCCAGGAAACACCTCTCAAGCGTTCATCAAAACATACTGAATAGAGGAGAAATCTCTTAGAATATCGCAAACGAGCCTCCGAGAATTCACAATCAATAAACAGAAAGAAATTATCAGTCCGCTTAGGGTTGCATTGATAGCCTGTCTGATTGAGCATTATCTCACTTTTGACAGTGTCATCAGAAGACAGGCCACTAATGTCACCAAGGAAAGTTAGTTTGAGAGCCCTATAAAGGGATGGGTGAACATAAACGGGGAGCCTCTTTGTACAAAATTCTTTAAATTAGGTTATATCATCATCTCTCATATAGGCTGCTGGGTACGATAATTTGGGGGCAGTATTGGCCTCCTTAATTATACCTACATCTGTTTCGTTTCCGGAGCTGATCGCACAACTGTAAGCATCCGCTTAACACGAGAAAAATTCTCCGGTGCCTCAATAGGCTTCTGAAATTGCGGGTTTGGGCAAAGACCGTTTCGGCTTGTTCTCAGGAAACGCGACAGACGCCTTCCAGAGGAAGATATGGAGGACTGTTTCTTTCTTTCTTTCGGATTGTCATAGCCTCTGGAATTTTATTTCTTTTTGTCAACTTCATTTTGAGTGGGGGTGATTCAGAAGGCGTCGTGAGGATCGGTGTAGCTGATGGTGTTGTTCTGGGTGTTGTTTTGAAAAGTGACGGCAAGTGAATGTCTTAGATGTCTTATTTCCTTTGTATGGATGGTGTGTGCGTGACTGACTTTGGCGGAGAAACACATGCTTTTCTAGAAGACTGGGCAAAGGATTTTTCTATGATTGACTTTAAGCTGTTCTTTCAGCTTGAGCAGGTTTTCTTTTTTCGAATAACGGCTCGTATTTTTTCTTCAGTTTGTCCATCGAGATTGTGACCGGGACGTCACCTATAAAACTGCAAGAGGGAGTGAGGATGTTTGTACCCTTCCATTTGGGGGATTCAGGGGAACGAGGCCACGCTGTCTGGTGCTTCCTTCCGGCCTTACCGACGACCAGCTATTCCTCTTCCTTCTCCGCAACCGCACAGGCGGCGAGGAAAGGTTTGTTGGGGAATGTGGCATGAGACTCAACTGGGAAGTTGACCGCACCGGTTTCAGCCACTAGCATGCGGATTTAACAGACTCGGCCAGGAGAAAATTTTAGTTGAGTGAGGCCAGAACTCCAGGGTCCTTTTTCCCTGGGCAGAAAGAGAAGTGATGAGTCTCTCCGCACTTCTAGCACCTTGGTTCCCAGTAGCCGGCATATTCTGGCCGGTGCATCCAGACTGTTTCAAGATGGAGTGGAAGGCTTCAAGATCAAGCATTATATCGATGTTATATTCCTCGTTCAAGTTGTCAAGAGAAGAACACAATATTTCTTCGTGATCCTCGAAGTAGGCTTCTAGGTGCCTTTCAATTTACTATAGTCATCGAGCCCATTTTTCGATAATGTTGTGTAC
>JBBBDQ010001756.1:2512500-2570000 GCA_037127315.1 Ascarosepion bandense
TTTTTTTTTGTCAATCGGAAAGGTTAGGGTTTAATCGATAAGATTGCACTAAAAAAAAGTAAAAAAAAAAAACAAAAAAAAACGAAAACAACAAATTTAAAGGCGGGGGTAGTCTCCTTTAGGTCCGCCAAATATTATTTTTAAGGGATAACCCTTTTTGTGTAGATAAAATGTTCTTAATAATTAAACTGTATAATCATTTATATCAACCGGCTTAAATAGTCGAGAAATCTTGTTGAGAAAATAAGCGTCCTCCTGCAGGATTCGAACCTGCGTCCCTTAGGGGAAACTGTTAGTTGATCTGACGTGTCTAAGACCGCTCAACCACCAAAAACTTACAGTCAAACAAACTCTGAAAAAATGTGCTTTCCAAAATATCAGTAAAACTACTGAAAAAAGAACAATTTTGGCATTAAACATTATCACAAATCAACTATTATATATATAATATGCGTCCATGTAAATATAATGAGGCGTGCACGCGCGCGTGTGTGTGTGTATTTATTTATATGCAGGATGCGATAGATAAATTTTCGTCACAGACATCTCATTTTCATGCATATATTTACTGAAATTACACAAAAATATTTTGAAATACTAAAGAGTAAATTCATTCAATAAAATCGCCATTGCCTTCAACCCCCTCTCCAGACGACTTCGGAATCACTTGCAACTTTTCTGGACGGTCTCCTTGTTTAAGTTGATTAATGCTGCCATAATGTTTGCCTTCAGTTTATCTTTGGTGCTGCAAAGAATTTTGTTGGTCTCTCGCTCAACTGAACCCCACACATAATAATCAAGGGGGTTACAGTTCGGGGTGTTAGATAGCCATAACTGGGTTCTCCTGCTTGTGTGGCAGAGTGCAGAGTGCAGAGTCCTGTTGCCAGACATAGGGTCATCCAGTAGCCAACCTCTTAACCCAGAGCAACACTACCTCCTCAAGGCAGTTGATGTATGGAGTCTGAGGCCGTGTGAGAAGATGAATGGAAGTATAAAGTCGCCGTCACTCCAAACGCCTTCGTAATCACCATTAGACTCATCTAACTCTTTCCGAATCGTCTGCACTGTCCTTAAAGTGACACCCTAACAATCTTAAATGTTCGTATTGAAGCTTCCTTGCGCGAATACTAAGTAATACAGCACAGCATTTTAAGACTTTTGGCGGAGTGAATTGCGTCATAGTCATGGATGGTGTCCAACTTTTTGTCATTGATGGTGTCCAACCTGTCCCTACTATCCATGCAGTTGACAAAATGATAAAAAAATGCACTAGAGCGAAATTGAAAATATAAAATAGCGACAATTTACTCTTCGACTCCTCTATATGTGTGTGCGTGTTTAAGCAAGTATATATATCTGTGTGCCTATATATATATATAAATATAATTATTTAATTACTTAGTTTTTGGCCATAATAAAATTAGACCAATACACAGTTGTATTAAAAAGTGTTCAATACAATTATATTGTAGAACTTTTGAATATTCTTCATTTGTAAACGAGTTATTAAGCGACCTAGATTTCTACCATGCGGTGTCTTCAGGCGATTTGCAATATATATATATATATATGTATATATATATATATATATACACCCACACTGGCGTGTGTTTATAACACGCTAAAATCTATCTTCCTCCACCGAGCGCCCATAGCTTAGAGGTAGAATCACAGACTGATATCTATTCGGTCGGGTTTCAATCCTGGTTAGAAGCAATCAGATTTCTAACCGTAACGATAAGCTGTAATACAGCGAAACAGGGCTGTCTGCGGATGAATATATATATATATATATATATATATATATATATATATATATATATATGACGTTTGTGTTTATATATATATATATGTATCTTTTTACACATATGTGTGTATGTAAGTATATATATATGTGTGTGTGTTTAAGAAAGAGAGACTAACATAAAATAGGGATAGTAGTAATGCTACCTATGATAAACGTAAAATTATATAATTCAACATATGCAGATAAGTAAGAAATTATCGGAACTTTCGCCATAACATATCTCTAGGTTTTATTACATTTCTCTCCGTTTTCTTTAGCACTTTTACAATCCCGATATTTTTTGATCAGACCTCATCTAAAATAAACGGATTATTCGCTAAAACAACTCTGCCAATTCTGGCCCACGGATAACAATAAAAAGACAAATCTCTATCTTCACTTTTATATCCAAAAGTAAATAGTAATTTTTTTTAAATATACAGTGTCCATAAAGTTCGTGTCCACTTTTAAAAAATTATAACTTTTATTGTATTTGCAATAGAAATCGTTTGTAAAAAGAACTAGAAAGAAGTAAATGTATATTTTTAAAGGTTTTCTTGAAATTTTATTTAAGTTTCCACATGTCCTCCATCATTACCAATACAAAGGGTAATACGATTTTGCAGTTCACGGAAAACATTTGCCAACTGATTTCCAGTAATGCCTGAAATCACATTAGTTATTTTAGCTAGCAATTCTTCCAATGAACTCGGTTTGGTTGTTTACACAATTGTTTTCACATGAAATAAAATCTACTGGAGTCAAATCAGGCGAACGTGGAGGTCATTAAAATGGTCCACCCCTTCCGATCCATCTGTTAGGAAATTCCTGATTTAGAAACTGTCTAACACGCAGAGCAAAATGACAAGGAGCTCCATCTTGTTGAAACACTGTATTATGTTTCAAGTTTAATTGTTCAAGCTCATTTTTTACAGATTATTTCTATCACAAATACAAATAAAGTTATAACTTTTGAAAAGTTCACACAGACTTTATGGACACCCTGTGTATATATTGTTAAATCCGACATTATTTCTTATTAAGATTTACGCTATTTTTCGTTGGGGACATAATTATTTATTTATTTATTTATTTATTTTTTTTTTTTTTTTTTGCAAGACTTCTTTATCGAGGCCGGTTATTAATTTCACAGTTTAAAAAATTAAAAAAAAACAAAAAAAAAAAAACGAAAAACCAAGGATAAATAAGGAATTTTTAAAAATCCATTAAAAAATTATTGTTCTTATAGTTTCGGATATGAAACTGAAGTCAGCAAATACTCTGACGAGTTTTTTCCCTGGTTCTCCATCTAGGTCCAGCTCATTTCCGTCAAAATAGTTAAATGTAAACGCCTCGTCTACTCTCTCGGTTGTGTCTCGCACTTTCAGTTTGTGGAGCACACTTCTATTTGTTGGCTTCTCTAACTGCTACAATCTCAATAAGTTTAAAAGGAATGTCAATTGTCATCTTCTATATCCTTGATTCCCATCAACTCTTTGAACAGGTGAAGAGGCTCATCCCTTGTTCCCTGTTTAGGATGTGGTTTCCGGCTTTCTCTTTTCCAATCTTTTCACTCTTTTCTTTTTTTTTTTTTCAATTGGAGTAGATAGACTAAACTATCGCCCGGTTCACACTCCACCCACGTCTATTGAACAGGTGAAGAGGCTTATCCCTTGTTCCCTGTTTAGGATATGGTTTCCGGCTTTCTCTTTTCCAATCTTTTCACTCTTTTCATTTTTTTTTTCAATTGGAGTAGATAGACTAAACTATTGCCCGGTTCACACTCCACCCACGTCTATTGAACAGGTGAAGAGGCTCATCCCTTGTTCCTCGTTTAGGATGTGGTTTCCGGCTTTCTCTTCTCCAATCTTTTCACTCTTTTCTTTTTTCTTTTTCTTATTTTTTATTTTTTATTTTTTTTCAATTGGAGTAAATAGACTAAACTATTGCCCGGTTCACACTCCACCCACGTCTATTGGACAGGTGAAGAGGCTCATCCCTTGTTCCCTGTTTAGGATGTAGTTTCCGGCTTTCTCTTTTCCAATCTTTTCACTCTTTTCTTTTTTCTTTTTCTTTTTTTTTTTTTTCAATTGGAGTAAATAGACTAAACTATTGCCCGGTTCACACTCTACCCACGTGTATTGAACAGGTGAAGAGGCTCATCCCTTGTTCCCTATTTAGGATGTGGTTTCCGGTTTTCTCTTTTCCAATCTTTTCACTCTTTTCTTTTTTTTTTTCAATTGGAGTAGATAGACTAAGCTATCGCCCGGTTCACACTCCACCCACGTCTATTGAACAGGTGTATAGTCTCATCCCTTGTTCCCTATTTAGGATGTGGTTTCCGGCTTTCTCTTTTTCAATCTTTTCACTCTTTTCTTTTTCTTTTTCTTTTTTTTTTTTTCAATTGGAGTAAATAGACTAAACTATTGCCCGGTTCACACTCCACCCACGTCTATTGAACAGGTGAAGAGGCTCATCTCTTGTTCCCTGTTTAGGATGTAGTTTCCGGCTTTCTCTTTTCCAATTTTTTCACTCTTACGTAGCCCCTTGCGCTTCAGTGGCGTTACCGCCTTGCTCGGGGTGATATGATTAAAAAAAATGTTTTCTTCGACATCCCGTGTACCTAGTCTTTTCTCTCACTTTAACCCATGCGCACTAGTGGAGTGAAATGATTACAAAAAAAAAATAGATTCGTAGACGTCCCAATGAGGGAAGTGCTTTAAAAATAAGGTAATCTGAACTTTGTTTTATCAGCAAAGGGTAAGAATTCAACTTCGATTTATCAGCAAAGGGTAAGAATTCATGATTGGTTTTAATGACAGTAACACGATTCCCCGTACTGATGTCAAGTCTGGTTTGCCTAATGAAACAAAGAATAATTAAATTTGCTTCACATAACTTCTTCTAGCAATGTAAAACAAATGAAATCTATAATTAAGAAATGTCTATTTTACAATGAAAAAATAAATTGCTATTGTTATTATTCACGTGAGTCAATTTCAGTGACACCTGACTTCATTATTTATTATATACTGGTCCCCAACATCGTGTTTACAGAAATTGTGTCCACGTATAGATAAGAACGGATGAAGAAAAACTGATAGTGAACTCTTATATAATATCCTGCCATATGGCAGTGAATGTTAGACAATAGCCTCAAAGATAAAGAAAAGGCTTGAAGCAACAGAATTGTGGTTCTACAGAAGGATGCTGAGTATACCATGTACTGGGAATGTGAAGAACGGAGAAATTTCAGAGAAAATGGAAGCATTTATACTTAACGTCAGAAAGAGATAATTGAAATCTGTAAGTCGCATTAAGAGGAAAGAAGGCTTAAAAAATTGACACTCACGGGACAAAGCAAGTGGGACAGCGGAAAACAGCGCATAAACTACCCAACGAGGTTTCGTAAATAGTAGATGATAGAGAGTTTAAGAGCAAAATCAAAAATACCAAATTTACAAAGGACAGAAAATTGTGGAAAGCCATGATGGCCAATGTCTTGAAGAGACAATGATACACAGAAGACATTGTTTCTGATTGACTGATTTGTTTTCTACGGCTTATCAATCCTTTGCAGGTTATTTAAAGCCAGCAAATATATATTTTTAACTGTAGGAATTAACTGATAAAAAACTCTTGCTAATTAATCCATAGCTGAGGGAAATTTAACTTACCCAAGAATATTTACGTGTTAATGAATATAACGAACTCAACCGGAAATTGAACTCGGCTCTTTGATTTCCAATTCCAAACCGTTATCGATTACACCATCTGTGCATCCAAGGTTACAGCACCTGACATTCCCAAGTGGTCACACATCTAGGTACTGACCAGTTTCAACGTTGCTTAACTTCGGTGATTGTCCGAAAATCGCTGTTTCAACGTTATATGGCCGTAAATCCGACAATTTTTTTATGATGTTAGGTCGCTTTGTTTTTTTCAAACATTAAGTTAGTTGATCGGTTGATTTTGTTTAACGGCACATCAACATCTGTATGGGTACCTTTAATGTCAAAATCTAAATATTTTGGACACGGTTTTATGGCTTCAACTATATAATCTGAGCTCAATTGTATGCCTTCAATTATAGATAAAATCGATTTTTGGTAATTTTGATTTAAATATATATTGTTGGTAATTTTACTATAAGTAGATATTGTTGATAATTTTACTATAAATAATTACTGTTGGTGGGTTGATTTAGTTTAGCTAAATATCAATCTGTATGGGTTATTTAATGTCGAAGCCAAAAATTTTGTACGTAATATAATGCTTTCAACGCCAGATAATTTATACATAATTTTATATATTTTCAGGTTAAAAGTGCGTTTTTTAGATATATATTTTGTAGACCATAAAATGTATTGTTGGTAATTGTACTAAAATGTATTTTTATAATTTTTTTAGTGTTGCATTGATTGTCCTCCTCTTTATTTTAAGAAAAAGCGTTGTATATATAGAAAATTAAAAAAAACCGTTGTATATGTAAAAAATAATTCTAACTTCTGAGCTCAACAGGAGTGATATATATATATATATATATATATATATATATATATATATATATGTGGGGGGGGTGTCCAATCACACTCATGGAGAGTGAGACAACAGCAAGGCAGCGTCAGCTCAGTTCATTGGAGAGACTGTATTATAATAAAGACCGTTATATATATATATATATATATATAGTCACTCAGAAGTTTGTACATTTTTCTTATGTCTCAATGTATGGTACTCAATAGTAGGTAAATCAATATTTATGTTGCCGTCATTTTACAAGATAACCAAAAAAAGTTCTGTCCGTTTTTTGATTAGTCATTGAATGAAGTTGAAATATATACGAAATTCGTGTAGCAATTGTTTTCAAATTCGGCCAGCCGTAGTAGGAACATCAGACGTGATAAAAAATACGCGCACCGTGCCCGGCCATCAGTTATAAGCTGGACAGCTGTGAGAAGGATGGAAGTGTCTAGAGATCTCGTTCGGGGCTGTTTGCTTGACGACTTCAAAGTAGGCTTATCAGCAGCTGCATCAAGTCGCCGCGTATGTCAAACGTTTAGGGGTAGTGCTGTGGATGAACGTACTGCAAGGAGTTGGTTTCGAAAATTCAAGTCGGGAGATATGTCTCTCCATGATGAGCCTCGCAGTGGATGACCACAGGTCTTGAATGACGGAGTCCTGAAGGCGGCCATTGAAGAGGACAGTAGTCTAACGTGTGGTGAACTTGTAAGACAGTTCAACGTTTCCGATGAAAAAGTTAGACTTCACCTGCACCGCCTAGTACATCATAGTACAAACTGAGCAAGTGGTTTCCGCAAACGCTGTTGAAGGTCCACAAGGGACAACGAGTGGCAGCCTGCGTATCGCTGTTTACTCGCCATCGTACCGCATCCTTATTCAATCGAGTGCTTACCAGAGATAAAAAGTTGTTTCTGTACGAAAGCCCCAAGCGTTCCAGATATTGTTTGTCTCCTCAGGATGCTGTCCCTCACACCGCAAGACCGCCTATGCACCCACGCAGGATTATGCTTTGTGTCTGGTGGATAGGTCGTCAAGTGGTTCATTATGAACTGCTACCAACGGGCCAAACGGTCACTGAAGACCTATACTCACAGCAATTGAAATATGTACAACACGCATTGCGCCAGAAGGAACTAGCACTTGTGAATCTCAAAAGTGTGCTTTTCCTCTATGACAACGCCAGGCCGCATGCTGCATGAGTGGTCAGGGATACCATACGGCAACTTGGGTGGGAGACTTTGTGCCATCCACCTTATTCACCTGACCTTGCGCCATCCGATTACCACCTCTTCCACTCACTGGATAATCATCTTCGTGGGAAATCCTTCACCAATGAAGCAGACTTGCGCAAAGCCCTCACGAACTTCTTTGCGTCAATCCCCGCTCCCGAGTTCTACCGCAAAGGCATTGAACAGCTGGAGACACGTTGGCAGAAGGTGCTGGATGCCAATGGCGATTACTTCGAAGACTAAATATAAGTTACACATACTGTGAAGCGTTTTCTTTTTTTCCTTTAAAAACAGTCGGAACTTATATGTTTATCATTTGGTGACAGAAACGAAAAGAGACAAATTAAAATAAATTAAAATTAATATATATATATATATATATATGAAAGAAATGAGCCAGACGAAATAACGATCTTACAAGGTCACTTTTAAAGGGTCACGAATAATGTTAATACCAAAATAAACTGGTTAAATAACTTAAGTTAAAATTTTACCGTGAAGGAAAAGAGATTTAAGAACGAGAAATTATTATATAATATAATTAAATTATATGTCTAATAAGAAGAAATGAAACAACTATTTTAAGAAATTTTAATTTTAGATTAATTACTAAGAAATTAAATTAAAATTAAATTTGCGACGTGATTAATACTATAATAAATAATTAAAATATCAAAATAGTTGAAGATAAACTTAGAGGGAAAAAGATTGAAGAACGGGAAATTATTGTAAAATATAATATAATTATATTGCTAATGAGAAGGGACAAAATTACTATCTAAAGAAATGTTAATTTTAAATTAAGTATTAGGAAATTAAATTAAATTTAAATCTATGATGTCATTAATACCACAAAAAACACGTTGAATATCACTTAGTTGAAAAAACAAACAAAAAACCAAAAGGAAAACAGATTTCAACACGAGAAGTTATATTTTAATGTACTGTATAGAAAGAAATAAAATAACTATTTTAAAGAATTTCAATTCTTTATTAATTATAAAGAGATTAAATTTAAATCTATGACGGCATTAATGCCAAACGAACGATAGAACTAGAAGGAATGTAGATTTAAGAAAAGGAAAATTATTGTATAATATAATTTAATTATATGGTTAATAAGAAAAGAAATAACTATTTAAAAGAATTTTAATTTTAGATTAATCATTAGGAAGTTTGTATCTAAATTTAAATTTACGACGGTATTTGCTTATAAATTAATTTCTTAAGTTCAAAAGCAAATTTTGCTTAGGATATTTTAATATGTTAATTTTTTCAACTAAACAATGTTTGCATTTATCATAAATATTATTGGGAGTGGGAATATCTCCAATTCACTATTGGGTCAAGTTCCTACTCTTTCATTTTCCAAAATCTTCAGGAAAGGGAAATTTAGAATTTTAGATTAGGGCTTGGAAAAGAAGTGTTTAGGGGATGAGCAACCTTGTTTAATTTCTTCCGCTGAAATTCCAATGTAAACTTGATAATTATTTTTGTTATTTTTTTGGTAAATCACTTGGGTAGACTTACATTTGCCTTCCACAGGACAAAAGTTGATAGACCTATAATTGCAAGAGGGTATTATACCAGTTTTAATATTAGTTCTATCTAAGTTCTTTAAAATCTGTCTATTATGACAATAATGACATTATCCATATTACGTGTGGAAGAATAACTAATTTTGATAGTAATTCTATTTAAGAGTTATTAGTATGAAAATGTTTATTTATCAATTTCAGAAAATATTTCCCCATGTTAATATTAAATTGTCTACAGAACGAGAGGTTAAACCATATAACTTCCCTTTTTCTATATCTACTACTCGTTTTAAATGACTCAGGTTTAACAACGGGTTTCACATATACTAATTTTTAATTTTAAATTAAGTATTAGGAAATTAAATTGCTTTTCCGTAGGGCTTTATAATATAGCTTTTTATTTTCATTGAAGATTTTAATTTTAGAAGACAACTGGTTAATTCTGGTGTTAACAATATCAGGTGCTTGTTTTATAATAGTAATACGGTGGTTGTAATTAACATTAATATATTTAGGGGTATCATTTTCTCTAAGATAAGATTTGTAGAAATTGTCATTTAGATTAAAGGTGATGTCGAAACAATTGACATTTTTTAAATTAGAAGAAACTTCAGTTTTAAAAGTTAGTAATTTAATGGCCTAAATGTTTTTCTCGTGAATCATATTAGTTAAGAGCTCATTGCTATTAGCGATAAACATAAAACCGTCATCACGGTATAAGCCAATTTGTTCGGGATTTACAATTATATTTAAGGTAACTGAGACATAAATACCTACCAGATCAGCAATTTGGGCTATGTGCGTTGTGGTGCAGTGGATATCGGCTCGGAACGAACGAAAAATCGGGGAGCCGAGTTCGAATTCCAGTTGAATTCATTGCATTCACTTACGCGCAAATACCCTTGGGAAAGGTATTAATCCGTCTCTTCCTTCCAGTTATGGGTTAAATAACAGGACAGATTGGGTTCTATAGCCTTGGCTGGCAACCAGTCTACCGCAGAAAGCTAATGGTAACCTACTGCGGGATAATCTTCTGCCCAGTCAGTCATGTCTCTTTCGAGACATGATCGCCCAAGCGTGTATCACGTATGGCACATAACTGACTGACTGATTCTAAACTAATGTTGAGTTTACATTTTTCTAAAGTATTAATGTATTTAATTTTATAATTATCAAAAATGTCCTTCTTGCTTGAGTTGGTACTTGGATCGATTCATGTAGGTTGTTTATGATTCTATGGGGGTATTTTGATTCCCTATTGATGTATTTATGGTCATTTCAGTGCTCAGTGTACGGTTTGTACAGACCACTGCTCAGGTTGAAGGTAACATCTAAGAAAGTTAAGACTTTAGCGTTAGTAATGGTGGTAATATTAAGATCGTAGCCTTTGAAAAAATTAATTAGACCCTTTCTGAGTTTGTTCATTTTTTTCTTCTTTTTTTTTGTGAACTAGTTTTACGGAAGATTATCAATCCGTCGTTTTAGTAAAGTCCGATATTATATAAATCGAAGATGTGGTTAAGATTCCAAAGCAAAAAAAAAAAGGTCCAACCAAGTCACAGGCTATCAACGTAAAACAATATATATATATATATATATATATATATATTGTAATCATATCGCCACAAGAAAGGCATTTTAATGCCACTGTTTTGCAGGGAGTTACATAGGAGGAAAGTTATGAGAAAGAGTGACAGGTTACAGGGGTGTCAGGAAGAGGGTAAGAGAAGGATGAGAATACTGATGAGAGTAGAGTGGACGGAAAAGGGGGCATGAGAGAGAGGATGCAGGCTAGTGAGATAGGAGACGACTATTGATTTTACATTTAAATTCTTGGAGATGGTAGCTGTCGGGAAAACAAGTAAATGGAAGGGAATTCCACAGGCGGGAAGTGCGAGAAAAAAAGCTGTGGAGTAGAATTTGCCTTTAAAATTTATTGGTTTCACAATAAAAGGCTGGGACCTAGTTGCTAATCTTGTGGCTCGAGTAAATTTATATATATAGGGCACCAGTGAGCTAAATTAATCGGAACAAAAGCCGTAAAAGTATTTGTAGAAGAGACACAGGGAAGCCACATTGCGCCGGTGAGAAAGTGACTGTATCCAAGCTGCCAAGTCGGGATCTATCACATTACAGATTCTCCGTTGGATTTTGTCAAGGACACCCAGGTGGATAGCAGGAGCACCCGACCAGATATGGCAGCAGTATTCAATATATATATATATATATATATATATATATATATATATATTGTAAAATTTTTAAATATTTTTTATTTGTAGACAAAGTTGGCATTACCACACTAAAATATAATGCATTTTTTTAACAAAAGAGGGATGATATTTTATTTTTGTTGTTTTTCTTGGGGAAACAACTTCTCTATAAAATTGATAAACCCTATTGTCACTTCCGCTGCGTCGATGATACGTTACGACTTTTCCTAGCCGTAAGGCAGAAGGTTTCTTTTCACACTTGAATAATCTACATTCTGCGTTAAATTATACGATGGAGATAGAAGAGAACAATCGGTTACCTTTCCTGAATGTTCTAGCAGGAAAAACAGTTTCTCTGGGCCTTACTTAACTTGGGATTCTTTTTCTCTTTGAACCAGGAAAATTAATCTTATTAGCTGTCTTACTCATCGGGCTCTGATTTTATGTTCTGCGTGCAAACTCGATGCTGAGCTAAAGAAAACTAAACAAATATTTATGATGAATGGCTATCCTGAATGTGTTATTACATCTGCCATTGAACGAAAAATTGCTAAGTTCAATGAGGTTAAGATCTATGAGCCATCTAAATGCCCTGTATATGAGACTACCGTGGATTGGTCCCGGCAGTCAGACATACGCCGATAGAATTTCTATTACCATTAAGCGGTGTTTCAATGCCGTTATGGTCTGGAGCATTTTTTACCACTGGAAGGACTTTCCCTTCTTGCCGTAAGGACGTTTTGCCTGCCCATCAAACAATTTAGTTATATATTAGTATAAGTGTCAATGTGAGCTCGACTATGAGGACAAAACCATCCAGAGGTTAGAAGTTAGAATCCCGGGCCAGATGCGTAGACATTAGCCGATGATATACGGATGTTCGCAGACTCATGTCTCCATAATTTACAAAAATTCACAATGACGTGTGAAATCCTGGTTTTCCTAAATAAAAAAAAGGTTTGACCATGTGCTTAACGAAAAAGTCGAAACCAGATTTTGCAAGTAGGTGTTAAAATGATTTTTGACCAATGGGAGCGACTTGTACGACTTGGAAGAACTTGGCGATCCAGTGTGAAATACAAAAGGACTATATAAATGACCTCGGCGTCAGTCAAGAGTCAGATGGGAGCCGAGAGACGAAAGAACTAAAATGTAACCAACTTCAAATCGACCCGGTGATAAGGTCAGGTCGCACCTTGTTCTCTTTCTCCTTATCTATTTCAACAATTACTACTAGAACATTTTGCACGAACTCTATACTTAACTTCTTAATAATGTTTCTCATTGAACATTAATTTCTACAACTTATGTTATTCTTTCCTTATAATAAATTTCTATTTTAACATGAAAAATGTATATTTTATTCTTACATTATTCCACACAATTCCACATATTCCAACCTGCCGACAAACAACCTTCTGATAACAATGAAAACCTTCTGATGATGATAAATCTGCATAAATCCTGTAAGCTGTAGGGAGTTCGGTTAAGTAAGACACAAGGCCGAATCAAAGAAACATTAACCAGCTCCCTACGCTACACTGGTGACTCCCGACGTACAAAGAACACGCACCTCTATGCTACACATGTACTTACAAGTATTAGTAAATTTAAATTACTTTTTTTTCTGAACTATATCAAAAACTAAAATTTATTTGTTTGTAAGATTAAAATAGATTAGAAATGCATTTATAAATAAAAGTAATTTCGACTCAACAAATTACCAACGTAAGGTGAGGTATACTTGTGTGTTAATTATGGTATCCTAGATTCAACACACTTTTAACCTCTAAATAATTGAATAACTAAGAAAAAGTATTAATATTGTACGTGTAATTACAAGTTTTCATTTTATTTAAATACATTTTAGTTTTGCATTCGTATCAATTGAATCAATTGGCCAATAAACTAATCTGATAATAAACCATCTAATAAATAAATAAATATTGTTTATTATTTTTGTTGTCAATTCTCAAGAACAAAAAAGATGTATAAATAAAATTCAATCTCATGTTTAGGTTTTATTACAATTCTAATCATCAGGACCGTGCTTAAGGCCCCCGCAGGTAATAAAAGGGTACAAAAGAAAAGACAAAAAACTGACAAGATTTTCCATTTCCCTGAAGCAGACGTTAAACTTATGGGAGCGTTATCGCTTCCTATATTTTTAACAGAAGTAGAATTTTTTTTCCGTATTCCTTATTTAGGATTGGGGGTTCCAGTTTTTTTATGAAGTTACCTCCACACATTCGCTAAAAACAAAAACGGCATAGCATGATGTTAAAATGGCTCAAACTTAATAAAAACAAAGTTTTATCATCAAAATGTTTATGTTATTATTAAGAAGAAAGATCAAAGTATTTTTTAATTATTTTTTTTTAATTTTAATCCTTTCTAACACGATCGAAATTTTGGTAAAAATATTTTGATTTTCGTCAGCATGTAACTAAATCGTTACTAGAGTTTACACTGGATAGTGTAATATTATTACTGTTTTTTTTTTTTGTTTTTTTAGCTAATAATTTTTTAGCTTTTGTACTTTCAGGACATCAATGATCATGGCTCTCCACAACTTCATATCTTTTTTTAGGTGCCTCTACTAATTCGTTGAAAAAACAACATAGTATCAAGAAAAAAGGCCTCACACTTAATGAAAAGGAGGTTTTCTATCAAAATGTTTATGTTATTTATTAAGAGGAAAGATCAAAGTTTGTTGTCATTATTTAAAAAAAAATTTAATCCTTTCTAACACGTTCGAAATTTTGGTTAATTTTTTTTCCCGTTAGCGATCCACCCCATGTTTACGTAATTTTACTACTATAGCAAAAGTAATATTATGCAAGTCGGGTTTTTTTTTTTTTTTTTTGAAAGACACATTAATTTTGAAATTCTTGCAAAAATTAACTGTCTGATTTTAATAAAACTTTCAGGACTTATTCACTAACGAATGAAGTTATTTATGCAATTATTATTTTTTAGAAAATCTTTGTAAAAGTATATATATTTTTTGTTTACATCTGTTACCCCCACTTCCAGTTAATTGCAGGAAACTTCTAGAAATTCATTATGTATCCCAATTTCTTTTTTAGCTAAATGCAGGACTCCTTGGGGAATGTAAATCATGTAATTTTTTAATTACGAGACCATTTTTCCGAAAAAACTGCTCCGAATAGTAAAATAAAAAATACATAAAAAACTACGCTATTTTTAATTTAGATAAAGTTTTAATTGATTTTATAAATAATATAATGTAAGGATATCACATTATGAAAAAAATGAGTAATTAATTTTTATAAGAATTGTTTTTATTTTTTTCTTTGCTAATTATGATGATTCATAAAGTTTCAAACATTTTTTTTAAATTGCTCCAGTCACTCAGTGTCTTCGGTTATTGATTTATTAAGTAAAGACTATACTTAGAAATCGAAAATTGAAAAGCTTAATACAAATCATTTAGAATTAAGCTTTTTAAAGTAATTATAACATTTTTTATGTTAAACTGTGATTTTTTTTTTTTTTTTTTTTTTTTTTTTACTATGGAAACTTATAAGAGACTTGTCATTAAAAGATCACGTGCTTTAATGGTTGTTTCTCTTACGAAACGTTTACTCGGATTATTTAATTTTTGGTCACCATACCTCTAGATGTATAAACTGATTGATAACAGGAGCTGTCGTCGCCTCCTTGAAAAGGTCAACAAGTCAGACCTTTCTGATTAAGAAATACTTTTACTCGAAATTTCATCCCCTAAGCAAATAATATTTATTTTAAATCAGATTAACTTAACTTTAACGTTGTTAATTTTTTAAAAATAACTTGTCACAGATGTATACTTTACTTTTGCAAGATTTTTAAAACCTAGAATTAACTTTTGTTTACAAATGTGCCGATCGCTAAAAATGGCCGAAAAATTGAAAGATTTTTAAAATCGCAAAATGTTAGATTCCAATCAATATAATTTCTGTTTGAAATACACCAGTGTATTTTGCTTACTGGAAATAGTAAATTTAATCCTTTAGCTTTTAATCAAAACTAAAATAAAAGTTTTAAGAAAACATTTTTATTTTAAAAATTCAATTTCAAATTTAGATATCGAAAATGAGTGGAGGTACCTATAAGTCTTTCCATTCTCTTTCACTTCCAGTAGCCCCTTGCAGATTAGTGGTATTATCACCTTGCTTGGTGTGAACTGATTAAAATAAATAAAATCTCAAAACGGAATTGTCCATTATTTATCCGAAGTAATGGCAGAGCGTAACTCTTGCAATAACTAATTAACGGGGATTAGGCAAAAATAATAAAGATCATCCTAGAAATCCAGACAGAAATAGGGGAAAATTTCAAATATAGGCCTGCAAATTTAATGAATACAAAGTATTTTCTCTCTCTCCGCTGTATTAAACCAAACAAAAGAAAATATACCCGCGGGAGATAGTGTCACAGTAAATCATCTCTGATGATTTTCAATTTTCTCTGAGCGATAGTCGCGGTCCCACCTTGCTTAGGGTGAAATGAATAAAAAATATAGCTATATAATTTAACCGGCAGCTTTAAAGGTTACTGAACATTTTGTTCTGTTTTAATACATAATCAATGAATCATTATATTTTCGGAATTCTGGAACAACAACAAACTTGCAATAACACCGAAAAATAAATATGAATAATTAATAAACTGAAATGTGATGGGTATGGATTTCTTAATGAATTATCTTGACCCTCATTTTTTCTAACTGTGAACGCGCATGCGTCAAACAGCCAGTCCAACTTCTCCCATTCTACAACGTTAAGTCTCATTTTCTTTCATCACGTTTTTATTAACATTTAAACAATATCGACGCCAGACGTCGCAGTCTGGTGACACACGCGTGTAGCTATTCATTACTTTGTTGGAGATCCTATTGTGTTTTTGGACGTGTGACTATTTTACACAGCACATGATAAAATCCACCCCAAACACGATCATGACTTTTTTGTTTTAAAGTTTACTTATTATTTCTTAGTTTCTTTGTTTTTTAGTTTTTTTTTTTTAGGGGGGGGGGTCTTCTTTTTTTGTTTTTTTGTTTTTTCTCTTTTCACTCGTTGCTGTCTTCGGTCTGCAAATGCAATAGCCAACCTACTTTATTATGCAAGAACGTTTACCCTTGTGTCAGTTAAAAACTGACACATGTATTTTGGCCACCTTCGGTTCGTAACTCTTATTATTTATAACTAGTATTATTTATTTATAGCATGAAATTTAAAGTAAAACTATTACATAAACACAGTATTGAACAGTCTGACATTTTCCCCGTATTTGAAATGTGATGACAGCTCGACAGATGCGAGATAAGATAAGTGTATGGCGATCACAAGTGACATAATTGTACAATTTTTCCTGTAAGGGGAAGAAACCGTGTAACACATGACCATTTAATGTACACATAGAAATTACCATACAAAAAGAAACTTCAAATACACACAACAAAAACTTCAAATACCCCCAAAATTTAAAATTATTTAAAAAATACGTAAGGGCGACGATCTGTAATAAACTTTTCAATTTTCGATTAGTAAATATAATCTTCGCTTAATAACTTAATAACATAATTCCAACAAATATTTAAAGTACTCTTAAAATATTTTTGGAACTTTATAAATTATTATAATTATTCTTTTAAAATTTCATTATTAATCGATTTTTTCTTCAGACTATAATGTCCTTAGTATATATTATTTATTAAAGCTATTAAAATCTTATCAAATTAAATAATGTCATAATTTCATTGCATTTTTATTTTGAGCAGATTTGCAGAAATAAAGGCAAAATGTTTGAAAAAAATAATAGATGATTTACTGTGACACTATCTCCCGCGGGTATATTTTCTTTTGTTTGGTTTAATACAGCGGAGAGAGAGAAATTAATATTAGTGGTATTATTAGTTGTGCTTTATTGTAATTCGCGATGTGAGCTTATGTAAAAAACTATTTTAATACTATCATATACTTGTAAAATCCGGGGAATAAAAAAATTAGCTATTTTAATTCTATCATGTACTTGTAAAATCTGGGGAATAGATAAATTAGCTAACAGATGAGAAGGAGAGAGAGAAATGTAATTTTCTTTCTTTTTTATTATAGTTTTCTTTCTTTTTCTTATACGATACGCATTATTTTGGGCTAGGTGGAAATTTAACGAAATGGTCGCAGTCATAATAAAATGTCAGGATTATTTGATGAGGTCAAGTGAGGTTAGATCCCTCAACAGATGTTCCCTGAGAACAGAAATTTGTAGAAATTGAAAAATCTAAATATGATGTAATCGAAAGGAAGTGAGCTGTTGATATTTCATTTGTCGAGCCATGCCCCCCCCCCCACTCCACCCCGCAAATCGTTTGGGTAGAAAACGGTCTCATTGGTCAAATGCTTTGCGTCGGCCGATTCCCCCGAGAGGATTGGGAATGATTATAAAAATCTGGACTCGGCGAGAAAACTCAGTTTTTTTTTTCAGTCTAGTTGTTGGCTGGAGTTTAGTTGTTGGTGAGTCGAAATGTTACGACCGTGGAAAAGGGTTCTCAACTGGGGGAGCCGTGACCCACGGCCGGTCGCCTACCATAGAACTTGTGGCTAAAGAGTTAATGTCGAATGAAGCTTGCTGCCGATTGACTTAAAGGGTTAATGTTGAATAATGCGCCTCCGATAGGAATCCCGAAATAACGTTATTGTTTTAAAACTTCTTTCTGATTATTTTTGACAAAAAACCCGCACTGCTATGAAAATAATTTTTATCAGTTGAGTTGAGTTGAGAGCTTCCAGGCGGCAAACCCCACACCGCCGCCGTCACGTCGCCGCCATTAGCCGCCTCTGATTCGGCATATTCCGTTAAGCTCCGAGAAGAACCCGAAAGAACTTTGTTGTTTAAAAGTTGCATAGAGAATTGACAGCTCTGGTTATAGAAAACATGTGACAAGAATTTAAAAAGAAATTGAAAAACTTGGTAAAGACACTCGTATTTAAAGATTGAAAGCTCTGACATTTTTAAGCGAATCTTCTCTCCGTTGTAACTGGCGTTTCGACAATTGTACTTTCCGTTTTTTTTTTTGTTTGTTTTTTTGTAATTAATAATTTTTTTTATAAAAACTTTATTCGTAATTCTCCTGACGTCTCCGACCTTATTCATTATTTAATTTTTTTTTTTTTTTTTTTTTTTGTGCCGTGTTTATTTTTAACCACAAGTGTACACCAGTGTCCGGTCTGGTTCTGGTGGAAAGACGACTACTGAAATTGCACAACGCGACTTTCTGAGATCAATTCACAACATGGGCAGGGGCCCATTGTTGCAATAGACGTCTTGAAAACCAGCTTTTGTGACGAGATCATCACGACCAGCAACAGCGACCGAACCAACCGGCCAGCCGGGTGGCAGCGACACTAATGGTGCCGTCACGACCGCCGACGAGAACAAGCGTCACATTCACAACTAGCCCCCCCCCCCCCCCGGGCATAAGGTGTTACATTACATTTCCCAATGAGTACTGCGCTTAGCTAATAAAACCAATTTTTACAAAAAAATTTAATTTCTTAAAATTTCATGAATTTACTTGAAGAGGTGGAGGTAACATATGTAAAATAAATATGTTTACCAAGATTTTTTAAAAATAATAATTTCAAAAATAATTTAATTTGTTTGTGAATAAGTCCTGAAAGTTTCATTAAAATAATTAGAATTATTTGATTTTTGCAAGAATTTCCAATTTATTGTGTTTTTCACCGGAAAAAAAAACTGAGTTACGTAATATTACATTTTCTCATGTAAACTCGTAACGATTTGGCTATCGGCTAACTGCAATCGAAACAAGATTTTTACAAAATTTTGAACGTGTTAAAAAGATTAACATTTTTTTTTTAAGTAATTAGAAAATATTTTAATCTTTCCTTTTAATAATAATATAAACTATTTGGCGGGAAAAGTTCATTTTTATTAAGTTTGGGTCCTTTTTTCTTCATACTATGCAGTTTGTCAGCGATTTAGTGGAGGTATCTACTTTAGCGACAACAGATCTTATGTATTTCTTTAAGAAGTGAGTCTCGCCACAGAAAGATTCTTTCCAAGAAATGCTACTTTCTGGAATAGGATCCCGCGTGGATACTTACCTGAATACTATCATCTTAACGTCTTTGAGTACCTCGATGTGATGTAATGGTTAGCAAGCTTGTCTATTACAACTGAGTAGTAATTTCGATGCTCACTGGTTACCCCATAATTTCGGCCTTGTGCCACATCTAAGTGGCACTTAGAAAATCAACTACCATCTTAACGTCATGAAGCGTAAAATCAATCGTTATTTGGCCTCCATCTCGTAATCATCATTTTCTACTTCCTCCTCTGAAGTTCATATCACACACCTCATTTAATAATGGGGTGGTAGCACCTGTTAGGGGTCCCAGCTATGGGCAAATAGTGAATCCCAAAGTAAAATCGAAACACCAAGAAAGTATAAAAATACATTTTTATATAAAAAAAAAAAGTACCAACAATATATTTTCATAGTAAAATAAATGACCAGTAATATATTTTGAAATAAAAATGATCAACAATATGTTTTATAATAAAATTGTAGATATGGCATCGGTCAGTTAAGTGCCATACGTGATACACGTTTGGGCGATCATGTCTCTTTCAAAAATCTTCTGTCCTGGCCTGTCTCCAAAGAGACATGACTGACTTTACAGAAGTTTTCCCCGTAGAAGGTTGCCATTAGTGTCTCACCGGCCTTGCATTGGGTGAACTAAGTTTAAAAAAAAACAAATGCCAATATTATTCCATTATAATTGTATTTGTCGTTCCTTTCGATAGTTAGCACGACCGTTGTGCCCTGTTAATCCCTCACAAATAATGGACTAGAACAAGGTGTAAGACAAGGATGTGTATTCTCACCAGATCTATTCAACTTATACAGCAGGGCCATTCTGAGAGCTTTAGAAGCCTTGCCAGGATTCCTCATTGGCGGCCGCAATCTGACCAATATAAGATACGCAGATGATACAGTGCTGATAACAGATGCAGGAAAGAAACTACAAGATCTCCCACAGGAAGTAGTTGAAAGAAAGCAAAAAGGAAGGGCTGCATATAAACTACAAGAAAACTGAATGTATGGTAATCAGTAAAAAGAGGAGCCCAAATTCTAACTACGAGTCTGGGATACTAAAATCAAACAGGTACAGAACTTTAAATAAGTGGTAAGTGTTTTAACAGAGGATAGAAAGTGAGACACTGAGATCGGAAGGCATATTGACTGGTCAAGGATGCATACCAGAAGCCGAGAAGAGTTCTGAGAGACAGAAAGTTTTCGCTGTAAACAAAGAAGATTGTTCTTGATTGTCATGTGATGTTTGTCCTTCAATATGACAGTGAATGCTGGACAGTCTCATCAAAGATGGCAGAAAGGCTTGAAGCAACCGAAATATGTTTCTATTAAAGGACGCTGAGTATCTAGCCGTAGGGGGAGCTGGTTAATGTTTCTTCAATTCGGCCTTGTGTCAGACATAACCGAACTCCCTACAGCTTACAAGTTTTATCCAGAATTATCATTAGCAGAATTATCAGAAGGTTTTCATCGTTATCAGAAGATTGGTTGTCGGAATTCTTGGACTATGTGGAATTGTGTGGAATAGTGTAAGAATAAAATATATATTTTGCATTTTAAAATAGAAATTTATTAAAAGAAAAGAATAATATAAGTTTTAGAATCTAATGTGCAATTAGAAAGTTTAGGGTATCAAGAGTTGTAGAAAATATTCACCCGCTCAACCCACAGAGTCGCAGCGAGATAATTCTGAGACTGTTAGAAATCCTGCCAGGATTCTTCATTGGCGGCCGCTATCTGAACAATATAAAATACGCAGATGGTAAAGTGCTTATAGCAGATACAGGAAAGAAACTACAAGATCTCCTACAGTAAGTAGTTAAAAAAAAACGGAAAGAAAGGACTACATACCAACTACAAGAAAACTGAATGTATGGTATTTAGTAAAAAGAGGTGCCCGAAATACCAACTACAAGTTGGTGATACCTAAACCAAACATGTGCAGAAATTTAAATAGCTGGGAAGTGTTCTAACAGAGGGCAGAAAGTGAGATACGGGAATCTGTAGTCCTATTGGCAGCCAAAGATGCTTTCCAAAATCTGAATAGAGTATTGAGAGACAGGAAATTTCGCTGGAAACAAAGAAAACACTGGATTGTTATGTGAAGTTTGTCCTTAAATATGGCAGTGAATGCTGGATAATCTCTATCAAAGATGAAGGAAAGACTTGAAGCAACCGAAATGTGGTTCTACAGAAGGATGCTGAGGATACTATGGACGAAACACGCGAGCTGGTTGGAGCATTGGCGTTACAACCAGAGTTTGATTTTCATCATAATCGTTTAATCAAGGGGTGTAACCTCTTGATAATATCATCCTAAGGAAAGTGACTGAACACCCTACTCCACGGGTTGACACAAGCCTTGTAAGTCAAATAAAATAGTCAAAGCTGTTAGATCCCAGGATTCCCAATTACGGCCATTTTGTGAGTTAACAGGTGTCAGTCTTATTCACGACTAGCAGTATAGCCCGGCGTTGCTCGGGTGTAATGAAAGCTTTAAAACTGATCCATGGTCCTGGAGCTCAGACTCTTTGGACGTTGGCACGAAAGACTAAAAAGCAATAGTTGTTTCCAGTTAAAGCGAAACCGTAGACTGAAAGAAAAATGAAAGGATGTAAGTCAAATTTTGATTTCCTGGTATCGATATGAAATCTTCTGCACTATTGTAAGAACTGCAACCTTGAAACTTCTGAATATCGTTTCTTATGTCTTTGTCTATGAGTGTATCAAATTTGATTCAAATCAGACCACCCCTTCTATAACCCGATTTTTTCGATTATCGATTTTCGATATTTATCAGGGGTACCTCGACACAAAACCTAGCTAAGAACACTCGCAGACGCTTATAGTACAACTAATATAATAGTTAGACACATAATTAAAACATCTGCTGAGCATAGAGTGGGGGATCGGTTTTCTGTTGTTATAAAGTAATAAACTGATTCCCCACTAATTATACTTAATGTAATATAATCTATCTTTTCTCCCTTCAGCTATGAGTTAAATGACAGGAGAGGCTGGGTTCTGTAGCCTTGATCGGCAACGAGTCTACCGCAGAAAGCAATGGTAACCTACTGCGGGATAGTCTTCTGCCCAGCCAGTCATGTCTCTTTCGAGACATGATCGCCCAAACGTGTATCACGTATGGCACTTAACTGACTGACTGAATAGAAAGGCGAGAAGTGGGAGTTCTTTGTTTCACTCGATTCTGTCAGTGAAAACCATGTAAAGTCATGAGTTCAAATCCAAACAAATTCCAATTCCATTTTATTGTAATTAAATTAGGTTCTTTCTTCTTCTATGTGCCTTGTCCTTTCAGGACGTAGGCGATCATGGCCTTCCACGTCTCCCTATCACTGGTGGCTCTTAGCACGCTTTTTCCTGCAACATCTCGCAGCCCCTGTTCTGTCATCCACCTGCTCAGGCCCTTCAAATATGTTATCTGCTGCCTTCCTCTGTCTCTTTTTCCTTCTATCTGGCCTGTTAGTATCAGGTTCTCCAAGCCCTCCTTCCTCATTGCATGTCTCAGGAACTTCAGTTGTCTCTTCCTGATGATCAATAGTAATTTCCTTTTCGTTTCCATTCTTTCCAACACCTCGTCATTGCTCACATGCTCGGTCCACGATATCCGCAGCATCCTTCTGTAGAACCACATTTCAGCTGCTTCAAGTTTTCCCTTTATCTTTGTTGACATTGTTCAACATTCACTGCCATTTTGAAGAACTGACATCACATAGCAATCCAGTACTCTTTTCTTTGTTTCTAGTTTCTTTACTCAGCTTCTGGAACGCATCATTCGCCATGCCAGTACGACTTTGGATCTCTGTGTCACACTTTCCGTCTTCAGTTAGAACACTTCCCAGATATTTAAGTTTTTGTACCTGCTTGATTTTAACATCCCCCACCTGTATTTGGTACTTTGGGCTACTCTTTTTGCTGATGACCATGCAGCATAGCATAATGAAAAGAAAAAAAAGCACCAAGCTTAATAAAAACATAATTTTATCATCAAAATATTTATGTTAAGTGGAAAGACCAGAGTATTTTTTAAATATTTTATTAAATTTTGAATCTTTTCTCGCACGTTCAAAAGTTTGGTGCAGTCGACGTAATATTTATGAGTAGTGTTTTAGCATCTTTTATTTTGGTAAAAAAAAAAACAAAACAAACAACACATTGATTTCGAAATTCTTGCAAAAATCAAATAATTCTCGAATTTTAATGAAACTTTCAGGACTTATTCACAAATGAATAAAATTACTTCTGAAATTTTATTTTAAAAAATATTTGAAAATATTTCTTTTACATTTGTTACCCGCACTTATTTAAGTTCATAAAGTTTCGAGAAAATACATTTTAATCGCAACATTTGTTTTATTGATCAAAAGCAGGACATCTTGGAGAATGTAAATTATCAATTTCTTTTTCAAACTGCTACTCATTTCCCGAAAATCTGCTCTGAATTTTAAAATAAAAAATGAAATAAAACTGACATTACTTAATTAGAAAAACTTTTCATTGTTTTTACAAAAAAAGATTTATTAAGGAAGCTATTATCTCAAGAAAAAGCTTTTTGAGAAATAATGAATTTTTATAAGGATTATTTACATTTTTTAATTATAATATTTTATTATAACTTTTAAAATTAAAAAATCATTTAAAATTCTACATTACTTTAATCACCTTAGGTAATAATTTTATTAAGTGAAAACTAAATTTACTAATCAAAATTTGAAAAGCTTAATGCAAATCATTTTGTACCAAAATATTTTAAACAATTTTTAATTTTTATATGTAAAATATTATGTAATGTGCTCGGTTTTGAAAGTATGGTCGACAATACACGACATTATCAGAAAGTAAGAACGATGACTATAACAAATTTAAAATCAACATTCCTAAAATTAGATTACGGAGAATAGCTTCCAGTATTTTTAATATTACTGAGTACCTAAAAGGATGTGCGTTGTGGTACAGTGGATATCGACTCGGAACGAGAAATCGGGGAGCCGAGTTCGAATTCCAGCTGAATCCATTGTATTCACTTATGCGCAAATACCCTTGGGAAAGGTATTAATCCGTCTCTTCCTTCCAGTTATGGGTTAAATAGCAGGACAGATTGGGTTCTATAGCCTACCAGTCTACCGCAGAAAGCAATGGCAACCTACTGCGGGATAATCTTCTGCCCAGTCAGTCATGTCTCTTTCGAGACATGATCGCCCAAGCGTGTATAACGTATGGCACCTAAATTGACTGAGTACCTAAAAATGATGTCAAAAAAGGTACTGATGTCATTTTCTTAAATTATGTCTTACAAAGGAAGTCTCCGTAAAACAACAATCAATCTGTTTCAGAAAAGTATATTTTGTTTTTGGAAAGTTTTTTAATTCTTTGTTTTTCATGCTTGAGATGAATTAAAAAACGTTTCGTTATTGAGTTATTAGAGTAATGGAGCCGAGCATTTTTATGCCAATTATTTGTCCGTGTTCTTGTATTTAGTATTATTCACGCACACCATATATAAATTAAAGACGATGTATCAAGTAGACATTCCGAGAAACAGTATGAGTCAAAGGTGTAAGAGAAGATTTTAAGAAATCTTCTAGTGTCTCGTTCATATTCTGTCATGCAAAAACTGTCTTCACAAAATGAAAAACAATATGCCTTAATAATTTCTGGATTATAAAAGTCTTACATGTACATTCTATATACTTTTTTAATCCATCTCCCCCTAGATATAAGTTAAATAGTAGGACTTATATCAGGAAAAAATCAATGTTATTCTCAAAAATTGTTTGTGCAATATTTACTCGAAAAAAGTTCTTACATTCCAAAATATGTTTGGACTTTAAATAACCCACAAAGGGTTGAAAAACCGTAAAAACTGATTTATTTATCGGTGATCTTAATTTTGATACGGTTTATCTTTATTATATTTATAACTTTATTTATCTTACTATGTATACTAATCAAAAACTTCTTTTATTTTCCTTTTTGTTTGTGGACGTGTTGATTTTTCAAAGGCTAAATTAGCACCTCTTCAACATTCTAAAAATGAAAAAAACTTTTTAAGAAAAACGTTAGGTAGTAATTGCGACAAATATTTCTAGACATTTTAAATTTTATTTTTCACACAAATGAATGAGTTACAGAAAATCATTAAACAAATGAAAACGTGTAAAGTAAGAAACAATACTTTTACAATATATTAACTAAAGGTAAAATAAATTAACTAGAGGTAAAATAAATAAAAATACACAATAAAATTGAAAAAGATTATGAATCGAAAACAGAATATAAAATACGAAAAAGTTATAAAATCGAAAAAATATACAAACGAAAAAGAATTAAAAAATGAAAACGATTAACGAAACGAAAAAGATAAAAAAATTGAAAAAAATTATAAAAAAGAAAAAATCACAAAATCGAAAAAAGATTATAAAAAGAAAAAATTGATTATAATAACGAAAAGAAGATTATAAAATCGGAAAAAAGTTTATAAAGACAAACAAGATTATAAAAAACAGATTACAAAAGCGAACAAAAGAGTATACCATCAAAAAATGATTATTAAAAAGAAAAGTAATGATCATGAAAACGAAAAAGATATAAAATCTAATAAATATTACAAAACGAAAAAATGATTACAAAAACGAAAAAAATCGTAAAAAGAGTATAAAAACGATTATAAAAACAAAAAAGATTATAAAAACGAAAAAGAAAAAGTATAAAAGAAAAAATAAAATGACAAAAACAAAAAATAGGTTATACAATCGAAAACAGATTATAAAAACGGCAAAAGTTTATAAAAACGAAAGAAAAAATTATAAAAAACATATGAAATACGAAAAAAATTATGAAATCAAAGCAATAATATAAAAACGAAAAAAGTTTTCTAAATTCTAAAAAAGGTTATAAAAACGAAAAAGAATATAAAACCGAAAAAAATTATACAAACAAAAAATAGATCATAAAATCGAAAAATGTTTATAAAAAACGTGAAAAAAGCATACTAAAATAAATAAAGATCATAAAATCGGAAAAAGATTATAAAAACAATAAAAGATTATAAAATAGAAAAATGATTATGAAACCAAAAAAGACACTGTAACATCGAAAAAGATTACAAAAGGAAAAAATTGATTATAAAAACGAACAAATGATTATAAAATCGAGAAAAGAATTATACAGACAAAAAAGTTATTATAAAATTATAAAAAAGCATATAAAAAGAAAAAGCTTATAAAATCGCAAAAAAGATTATAAAAATGAATAGTAAAATTAAAATCGAAAAAAAGATGAAATAAACAAAAAATAAAATTCTAAAATCGAAAAAATTATATACAAGAAAATGTTATGACATCTAAAATGATTATAAAAACAAAATAAAAATTATAAAAGAGAAGAAAGATTATAGAAAAAAAATTGTAAAAAACCGAGAAAGATTTTAAAACTGAGAAAATTTAAAAACGTAAACTTATACGAAGGAAAAAATATTATAAGAACGAAAAAAAGATCATAAAAAGAAAAAACGACTAAAAATACAAAAAACAATTATAAAACGGAAAAGAGATTTTAAGAAAGAAAAAAGATTATAAAAAGAAAAAAAAGATTGCAAAAACGAAAAAATATAATAATAACGAAAAAAACATTATAAAAAGGAAAAAGATTATAAAAATGAAAAAAAAACAATTAGAAAATCGAAAATAAGATTATGAAAACGGAAAATAGATTATAAAAAAGAAAAAAATTATAAAAAATATATAAAAAAAGAAAAAATTTTAAAAACGAAAAAAGGAAACAAACATTACAAAAACGGCAAATTATTATGAAATCGGAATAAATATAATAAAAACAAAAAATATTATAAAAACGGAAAATTATAAGATATAAAAACGGAAAATTATAAATACCATAAATATATTATAAAAAAATAAAAAGATATAAAAATCAAAATTTTTCAAAAGGAAAGTTTTTAAAACGAAAATAATAACAAAAATTAAAAGATTATACAAACGAAAAAAATTATTAAAGACAAAAATGATTACAAAAACGAAAAAAGATTAAAAAATCGATATAAAAGATTACAAAACGAAAAATAAATGATTATAAAAAATCGCAAAAGATATTATGAGAAGGAAGATTATAAAAGCGAAAAAGAGATTTTAACATCGGAAAACGATCATAAAAATGAAAACGATTACTAAAACGAAAAACGATTATATAAAAAGAAAAGATTATGAAAAGGAAAAGTAAAATTAAAAATCGAAAAGTTATAAAAACAAAAAATAAAATTCTAAAAGCAACAAAATATTATAAAGATAAAAATGTTATAAAATCGAAAATGATTTTAAAAACGAAAAAATATTATAAGTACGAAATAAAAAAATTATGTAAACGTTAAAAGTTTATGAAAAAGGAAAAAGCTTACAAAATCAAAAAAATTATAAAGACGGAAAAAATTTCAATACAGAAAAAAGTTATAAGAGCGACCAAAACAAAGATTATAAAAACGGGAAAAGATTGTAAAAAACTATAAATATATTATAGAAATGAAAAAAGGTTATGAAATCGAAAAAAATATTATAAAAATAAAAATACTATAAAATCGAAAAACAGATTACGAAAACAAATAAAAGATTATACAAACGAAAAATGTATGAAAAAAAAAAGATTAAAACGAAAAAAGATTACAGGGCAAGACTATTGATGAGATAAAAATAATTTACATTAAAATTTACTTAAAAAATAACAAGGAAAGCCATCAAGTGAATTATTAATAAAGTAAAAATTATATCTAAAGAAAAGAAAAAAAAGAAGAAAAATAACTAATAAAATAAGGGAGAAAAAAATTAAAATTTGAATAAAGTACAATAAATTAAATTAACATTAAAATAAATTCAAGCGGGACTCAACACGTTAATTACTTCTAATGTAGATAAGTATCTCATTAGACAAGAAACATTTATTTATAATATATTAAAAAATTTTTATGAAAATATAAATGTATAAATCTAATTAAACTTAAGTTTTACTGCTGATAAGAAGAAAAGGTAATTTAGACAAATTAAATTTATAAAATAAAATTAAGATAATTCAATTAAATAACATTAAGGAATGATAACACAGCTAAACTAATTTAATTGTGCTAAATAGGTAAAAATATATATCCCTAAAAAAAAAAAAGAACAGAAATGAAAACACCTAGAGTTGGATTTAAAGGGTTCTATTATAAACAGAAAGTCTTATTTTAATTATTCAATAGTAAAGGGTTAAAATAGAAAAAAAAACAATCTTATTAGGGGAAGGGAATAATTGATTAAATTAATTAAGGGGAAATTAAGGTGCCTATTATCAAACGATAATACTACAAAAACAAGGGTCAGAAGAGGTTAACATATATAATTGCTGTAATAAATTCTACAATAAATAAAAAAATATAAGAAAACAATTGCCGAAACGGAAAATATAAATTAGAATTTAGTGAGGGTTAATACCTAAATTTAAAACTCAAATATTTGAATTTATGACGACATTTACTTATGAATTCAGTTCGTAAGTTTAAAAATAGATTTTGCTCAGGATATTCTATTATTTTAAATTTTTCAACTAAACATAGATTGCATCTGTCGTAAAGGTTATTGGGAGTGCGGACCGAACCTATTAATCTCCAACTCACTATGGGGTTAAGTCCCTCTTCTTTCATTTCCCAAAATCTTCAGGAAAGTGACGCCTGGAATATTAGATTAAGGTTGGAAAAAGAGTGCTTATGAGAGTAATATAGTTGTTTAAATTATCCCACCTAAATCCCAGTGTAAACTTGATAATTCTTTTTGTTATTCATGGGGGAGATATGAACTTGATAGATTTCGTGAGTAAACATACATTTGCCTTCCACCAGACAGTTGTTGATGAACCTACAATTGCAATATGATAAAATACCAGTTTTAGTATCAGCCCTATCTAAGTTCTTTAAAAAAATTATTACGGAAATTTATAATATTGTCCATGTAGTGTGCGTAGGAATAACTAATTTTAAGAGTATTTATATTAAAGATTTTGTGTAGTGGATTTTTGGTATGGAAATGTTTGCTTACTATTTTTAGATAATATTTCCCTATATTGATTTTAGATAAATTTACAGAAAGTGGAGTGGGGTTAAACCATATTATTTTCCTTTTTCTACGTTTATTTCTCGCACAAGATAGCTCAAAATTAACAACCGGTTTTTCATATACTAATCTATTCTTGAAGCCGCTTTCCTATAGGGCTTTATTGTGTAATTTTTTTATTTTAATTGAATATTTGGAGGTTGGAAGATAAACGGTTAATTCTAGTGTTAATAATGTTGGATATTTGCTTCATAATAGGGTGGTTGGAATTACCATTCATATAACTAGGGGTGTCATTTTCTTTGAGATAAGGTTGGTAGGAATCGTCATTAAATTAAGGGTTTTGTCTAAATAATTATTTTTAGAGTAGAAGAAATTTAAGGGCCCTATAATTTTCTTATGAATTCTATTACTTAAGAGCCCATTGCTATTAGAGATGAATATTAGGCCTAATGAATTTGTTTAGGGCCTACAATTCTACTTAGGTATCAAATATATAAATATCTATTAGGTCAGCAACCTGGGCTAAATCATATGCATCCATAGAGACATCAAGATTATCGTTGGGAGTTTTGGTCCAGGAAGAATGGACAAAAGTTAGAACCAAATCTATATATATATATATATATATATATATATAAGAAATGTATTTTCCATTGAGTGATGAAGACCCAGCAGAATTTGAGGGAAGGTGGATGTTGTTTGGAGGTGTCAGAGAGTGCGAGGACTCAGGTGCAGGCTTGGATTTGTTTTGACGAATGGAGGTCGGGGGCAAAGGAATAAGCCCTTGAAATATAACATAATGCAGCGAAAGCGTCACATGATGAGCGAGGCTCGCCTATTTAATAGATCAGAGAGACAGTTGAATAGACTTCAGATCATAGACAGAGAAAAGAACACAGCCGTCAACTGCCCCTCGTGTGCGCGCGTGCCTACCTCCGACCAAACCCCTACTCCACGCTACCGTCACTGAATTGAAAAATTAAAGTCTAATTGTAGACAATATCCGTGTTGCTGTCAGTCATTTTGCATGTGATAATTTTGAATCAAGTTTTATTCTTCATTATTTTGGCATACACTTTTACAGAACTCTCTCTGACGTTGTGTTAAAAAACACAACAAATAATAATAACAACAAAAACGTAGGTGCTTTTTCACTTTTCTCTTACAGAGCATTCTGTGTTATTTTTTTTATTTTTATGTTTAAGTTTTTTCTTCAGGGTATCACAAAGGAGTTGGTCGACGCTACAAAGTTGATAACTCACTAGAAAAAGTGGCGAAGGATAACTGAAGCAAATCAGTCCTTTAGTTGTCCAGTATGTGGAATCTGATTGGCGCTTGAATGAATGAATAAATTAATAAAAAAGAAAGAGTAAAGAAACAAAAAAAGACGATAAAAAGCAGAGTTAATGTCCAACTGAAAAGGTGAAGAATTATCGCTGTAACAGAAGGATGCTTTAAGTCAGCTGTGCTTTAAGGATGCTTTAAGTCAGCTGTGAAATAAAGAGTCTGAGATGTGCAGAAAACTTTGAAAGTTGACAAAAGTACATGAAAGATAAACTTTCTTGTGGTTATAAGTTATGTAATCACGTGCCTCAATATGGTGGTTTTCTAAGTGTGGCTTGTATGTGGTACAAGGCCGAAATTATGGAGAATCTGGTGAGAGTCAAGCTCACTGTTCAATTGTAATTGTAATTGTTCTAGCGCTAACCATTGCTCAACGTCAGGATGCCCAGTGCGTCTCAGTATGTGTAGACGGGCAACCTACTCAGTGGAAGTTAAAAAAAAATGGAAAAAGAAGAAAAGGAAATACTTTTATGCAAAGCGCGTTCTGGCCTGATTATTATGCCGAAATTATCTAACTTAGAATTTACATCAAGAAAAGTGTCTCGTGCGGAGAATTAACGAGGTAGGCACATGTGCATAATGTGAAGAGAAAAGGATGTCACCTTTGATATTGATATTTTTTCTTTTGCATGTGTTATCATTGATTTTTATGCTATATTTTGTATATTATGTGTTTTTATGCTATATTTTGTATATTATGTGTTATAAAATGACGTATTTGTGTGGTGGAGGGGTTTGGTCGTAGAGAAAATGCACTTAAAATGTTCATAGATGGACATTTTGAAAAATGATATAAAAGTAATATTGTAATATAACAATCTGGCCCCACCCGAGGAAGGCTGATGCAAGCGAGGGTGTTTCCGGTCGTTGAAAGGAGCGGATGTCATTTTGACCTTATTTCCGGCAGTAGCGGAAATGGCTACAGAGGCAAACAGAACAGGTGTCTCTGAGAATTACGTGGGCGTGCGTGGGCGAGGCAAAACCGGAAGAAAAAGTTCCGGTTCTGGAAGATTATAAAAAGACCTCGGCACACGGATTCGCCAGTAGAGGAGCAACAGAGATCGGCCGGTAAAGAGAGAGACACAACAGATAAGACTACACTCCCGTCAACCCATTAGAAGCGCGCTCTCTCAATTCTCTGTTCCCTATGCTACACGGTTCATCGTCATTAATAAAAATATAACTTTATATTTTTATATATATGCGTGTTTGTTGTTTGTCGATATATAACAATATTATATATTTTTTCACTGCGGGGTATAACTTTGCCAAGAAGTGTATTTGGCATTGAATGACACAAGGCCGGCAGTATTTGAGGGAAGGTAGATGTTGTTTTGAGGTGTCAGAGAAGGAGAGGAAGCAGAGGAAAGCTAGGTTTTGTTGTGACGAACGGTGGTCGGGGTCAAAGGAATAAGCACTCGAAATATAACAAAATGCAGCAGAAGTATCATCGTTTCGAGCGAGGCTCACCTATTTAGTAGATCAGAGAGACAGTTAAGTAGAGTTCAGATTAAAGACAGGGGAGAAGAGAATCCAGCAGTCGGCTGTCCCTTGTGTGTGCGCGTGCCTAACTCCGACCAAACGCTACTCTACACCATCGTCACTGAAGAAAAAGAATAAAAGTGTAATTGAATATTTTTATATATACCAGTCGGCGTCGAAAAGATAATCAATTTTGTTTACCAGTTTATTCATCTTAGAGAAGTGGTATATATATATATATAATAAAATAAATTTCGAAGTTCAAAACTGTTGTATGATCATTTCTTCATAAAATCCCTAAGAGAGATTTCACATTTCATCGGCAACTTTCAATAATCAAAATAAAATAAGATATTACCGGCGGAAGTTCAAAAATTTACGTCACAGATGGGTGGGATTAATAAGTAGATATCAATCATTGTCTATTTTTAGATTTTGAACAACATTACTTTTAGATTGAGTTGTAAGTGAAAAATTTTAAAATTTTATATATATATATATATATATATATATTATAAAATATAGATTTATGTATACTATATTTATGGGTTAAATTGCTAAATATTAGGAATAGAGCGTATGGAAGTATAAAAGTGGACATTGAAGTCAAAACCCAGAGGTGACAATCTGTTTCATGCTAAACGCAATCGTCAGACCACGTGCACTTCATTTTATCATGAAACAGACTGCCGCCAATGAGTGCTGACTTCAATGCAAACACACACACACACATACACACACACACACATATATATATATATATATAGGTTGTATGACATATTGTTAGATCTGCATAGTCAGTTCTTTTGTATTGATTGTGCATTGAGGACATTTTTATCTACCGTCTGCTGGTGCAACCAGCACCTACTTTACTGGTGTGAAATATATATATTATTTATTATAAATTATGTTTTAGAACATGTACATAATTTCTTCTATATATGTCCTCTTCCGTACAATCTTATGTTTGTTTCAGTGTTTGGATTTAAACGTTTCTTCAGGGGAAAAGTTTTTTTCATTTTTTCCCCCTGAAGAAGTGTTTAAATCCAAACACTGAAACAAACATATGATTGTACGGAAGAGGACATATATAGAAGAAATTATGTACACGTTCTAAAACATAATTAATAATAAATATTCACTGCTCTATACATCATATATCGAGCACTGTTTTAAATTAATATTTTGGACGGAAAAAATGTTTCTTTTTTCTCTCCTCATTATATACTCACTCGGACATATATATATATATATATATAGTATTCCCTTTATATATATATATATATATATATATATATATATATATAGTATTCCCTTTTTGGTCTTGTCCTCTTCTTTACCCCTTTGTAATTTTGTGCCAACGAAACCCTTGACAAGTGTTGACTGAACACTCGGGTTTGACTCGGGTTTGGGAAAACAAAATGACGTCTACTCTTTTTAGGGCTATTTGTTGTTTCTGTGGGTACAAATCTTTATATATATATATATATATATATATATATATATATATATATGTCCAGTCCGTAAACGGCGAGGATAATCCAACAAGATCAACTTAATATACGGCGAAGATATCAGTTCGGAGTATTCAGGCCAGTGGCGAAGATGTTGACCACCAAATCATTAACCGCCTACTTCTAATTCCATGGATACGTATGTATTCAGTTGGGGTTATTCAGGCCATGGAATTAGAAATAGGTAGTTAATAACTTGGTGGTCAACATCTTCGCGACTGGTCTGAATACCCCCAACTGATATGAAGCCAATGCCTCTGTCCTGACTCTTTTTTCCTTTTTCTTATTTTTCACTTCAGTTAAAGGAAATGCTTATTCCAGCAAAAATGTTTGTACCAAATGGAACGAATATTGTGTGTTCTGATGAAATGAGCTAATTTAGCTGATTGAAATGAATTATAATTTATAACCAATTGAAATGACGTGTTGAGTTTTCCTTTATATATATATATATATATATATATATATAAGTGTGTGTGTGTGTGTGTGTGTGTGTGTGTGTGTTTTGATGAGTAGCTTATGTATCTTGTCTTTATGGAGGCACATCCTGCCCATCGCTATATTTTGTCATTGTATATTATACTTCTCACCCATCTGCCTTTTTAAAGTTCCTAATGATAACACCCGGAAAAATTCATTTCTGGGTCATACTGCTTGTCTTCCTGTTTTTTTTTTTTTTTGGTTTTTTTAATGTTCTGATTAAATTAAACCATTTGATTTTTTTGTGGTTTGAAGAGATGATTGCTAAATACTCACCTGTCGAAATAAATTATAGTTATAACCGCTTTAGATAATGTACTGGGTTTTCCTATATAAATCTTATGTGCTGTCCCAATCAGGGTCGGATTGTGGCCTCACCTGTCATCATAGAATCCCCACCTCCACCTTCATTCCGTATGAAGAGTTTTCAGGTGAATTAAAAATGCATCAGAAAGTGCAGATGAAGATAAAACCCCAGTTGACGATCAAAACAATTTGCAAATAAAACACCAAACACTTATTATATTTGTCCAAATTAAAAATCAATTTCTACCACGAACATCTCCATATGCTTTGGTTCCTGTAAAAAAAGACTTACGCCAATATTGATCAATTTCGAACTGGTTACAGGTCTGTGTTTAACGAAGTGTCAAATTTAGCAAAGTAGACAAAATTATGCAAAAAAAAAAGCTACATAAAAAATCTATGTGTATATAAAAAAGATGTATCAGTTTAAATGACTCCCCTTCAAGTGGACCCTAATAAATTTAAAAGACCAACTCTAAATAGAGTCGTTCAAATAATCTTCATCTTCTATGTGCCGTTTCCATTCAGGACGTAGGCGATCATGGCTCTTCATATCTTCCTATCCCTTGTCGCTCTTAACAACTTTTGTCTCGTTACCCTTATCAACCTCTGCTCTACCATCCATTTGATCAAGCCCATCAAATATTTCACGCGTAGCTTTCCCCTGACTCTCTTTCCATGTCCTGTGAGTATCAAATTCTCCAAGCCGTCGTTCCTCGTTACATGTCCCAGAAATTTCAGTTGTCTTTTCCTGACGTTAAGTATCAGTTTCCTTTTTGTTTTCATCCTCTCCGAAATATGTCGTTGCTCACATGTTCGGTCCATGGTAACCACAGCATCCGTGGTAACCTCAACATCAACATTTCAGTTGCTTCAAGTCTTTCTTTCATCGTTGATGAGATTGTCCAGCATTTGCTGCTATGTTGAAGGTTATTAGTTCAAAGGAAGCCCTTTAAATCTGAAAATAAACAGAACTCCTTGGTTCTTATATATTTCTTTTTTTTAAAGCTCTATAAGGGGTCCAAGATTAGAGTGCGCTTGGGCCCACCTAGTTTCGGGGAGCCTGACTGCAGCCCATATATAAATCCAGCACTTGGACCAATACACACAGTGGTACACCATCAAAGACATAAGAACATGAAGAAACAGATTGATGCCATTTCTCAAGAACATAATGACAAACTGAGAAGGAAAAGAGGGATGTTAATACTTTAAAAGACAATCGTTAAATTCCAGTAAATAATTCTTCAAAAATAATCTAACAGCTTCAGAACATAGATATTTTCAATATAGATTTTAACGTCATCTTCTTTCAGGACGTTAACGATCACGAATCATAATTATTTTATTAACACAAATAGGGTTCCAATTTCTGTTTAAATTCCATCTCCCATTAGAATATAAACGACCATGACACACCATAAATTTTTATTCACTCACATAGGTTTCCTAAATTTGTTTAAATGCCGTCTTCCTTCAGGATACAAACGACCATGACTCACCATAAATTCATTTATTTACTCTGATAGGTCTCCAATTTTTGTTTAAATTATTTTTATAGTTGTATATTTATATGAAATCTTTTTCATTCCATATTTAACAATCTACATAATTCGTTTTGAGGATTTCATTTTCTTTTCAAGTGAAAAATAATTAGTCAACCATCTTTTTTTTTTATTTTGGAAAAATGATCTTTAAAAAAGAAAAGAAAATATAACTTCAAATATTTGATGAAATATAATAAAATAAACTTAGACAATGACTGCAAATTTCTCCAAACCAAGATATATAACTGATTGACTCTATAAACTAACTTATATGAGGGTCATTCAATAAATAAGGTAAATTTTTCGGTATAAGGACTTCTAATACAGATAGAAGCTTACTTTTGTAAATTGTTTTCCTTTACTTCTTTTTCAAAGGGATTTAATTTTTCTTGCAGATTGAAAAAAAACTTTGAGAGTTTTGGAGATTAACAAAAATGGCCGACCAAGAAGCATGTTCCAGGATTTAACAGAGGTCAGTTATCAAGTATTTGGTTACTGAAGGGTACAAACCAGTTGAAATTCATAGGAGAATGTCAGCTGTGTATGGTGCCACATGTTTAAGCCAAAACAATGTCTACAAGTGAGCTAAATTGTTTAAAGAAGTTTGAAAGTGACGATGAATCAAAAGTGCTGTGAGCGATTGGCTGAGACATCAGTCCAAAGATTTTTACGCTGAGGGAATACGGAAGTTTGTGCACAGATGGGAAAAGTGTGTGACATTGCTGGGAGACTACGTTGAAAAATAAGAATAAAAATAAAAAGTTAGCTTTTATCTGCATTAGAAAAATTCACCTTATTTATTGAATGACCCTTGTAACACTTTTCATCAGGGAAAATGTTAAACTAAAACTTGTTTTTTAATTAAAAACAATCAACACATTTTCTTTTTAAGTGAAAAATAATTTGTCAACCATCTTTTTTTTTATTTTGGAAAAATGATCTTTAAAAAAGAAAAGAAACTATAACTTCAAATATTTGATGAAATATAATAAAATAAACTTAGACAATGACTTAGCAAATTTCTCCAAACCAAGATATATAACTGATTGACTCTATAAACTAACTTATACGAGGGACATTCAATAAATAAGGTAAATTTTTCGGTATAAGGACTTCTAATATAGATAGAAGCTTACTTTTTTTATTATTTTTCAACGTAGACTCCCAGCAGTGTCCCACACTTTTCCAATCTGTGCACAAACTTCCGTATTCCCTCAGCGTAAAAATCTTTGGACTGATGTCTCAGCTCACAGCACTTTTGACTTCATCGTTACTTTCAAACTTCGTGTTTCTTGTGAACGCTTTCAAGAGACCAAACAGGTGAAAGTCTGAAGGGGCAAGGTCTGGGCTGTAAGGGGGATGGGGAAGCAGTTTCCAGCCCAGCTCGTTGATGGTCTGCACCGTTTGGCACCCACCGGCAGCTGACCTTCGAAGTAGGCAATTATGTGTGCTGTGCCAACAAATAGGCTCAAAGTCTTTGCAATGTCATCCACTGTCACCCTTCTGTCAGACTGAATGCGGTCATTGACTGATTAGAGACCTCACTTCTGTAGACCTCCCAGGCCTGTCTTCATCCTCAACACTGCTTCACCCTTCTTTAAACAATTTAGCCCACTTGTAAACATTTTTTTGGGCTTAAACATGTGGCACTATACACAGTTGACGTTCTCCTATGAATTTGGTTTGCACCCTTCAGTCACCAAATACTTGATAACTGACCTTTGTTCAATCCTGGAACATGCTTCTTGGTCGGCCATTTTTGTTAATCTCCAAAACTCTCAAAGTTTTTTTCAATCTGCAAAAAAAATTAAATCCCTTTAAACAAAAAGTAAAGGAAAACAATTTTATTCTATCTGTATTAGAAGTCCTTATACCGAAAAATTCACCTTATTTATTGAATGTCCTTCGTATGCATGAACGGATACTATAGGGTGACCCTAAATCTAGACACAGGAAATATCATAAACTATATTTTTGTTACCTTCACAGATTAAACATAATTTTCTCGAAAGAAGAAAGAATTGACTTCTTTTTCTGGGGTAAGCTAAAGAAGAAGGTGTACTCAATGAAAATCACAGATGCAACACACTTGGTTGAATGCATAAAGAGTGAATGTACTAAAATCGACGGCAATGTGGAGTTGTTGCATCGAGTTCATGCGAATCTTGCAAAACTCATCAACCTTTGCATCACAAATGATGGAAATCATATTGAAGATGATATTTGTTGATATTGCTATTCAATAAAATGTTGTTGAATATTTAATTTCTTGAAAATATGTATTTTCGCCTATATGTGCAGACATTAGGAACACTGTATGACACTGTATAAATAGATTAAGATCCAAAGACGCATTGGCATGGCCAAGGACACATTTCAAAAGCTAACCAGAGTAAAGAGAGACAGGAAAATCTCATTAGAAACAAAGAAAAGGGTGCTGGATTGCAATGTGATATCTGTCCTTTTGTATGGCAGTGAATGTTGCACGATTTCATCAAGGATGAAGGAGAGTATTGCAGCAGAAATGTGGTTTTACAGAAGGATGTTGGGGATAACATTGACTGAGAACGTGAGCGACAATGAAGTGTTGGAGAGGATGCAAACGATAAGAGAACTCATACTTAATATCAGGAAGAGACACATGAGGTTCCTGAGACACGTAATGAGAAAAGAGGGCCGGGAGAAATTAATACTCACAGGACGGATACAAGGAAAAAGAGACAGGGGAAAACAATGCGCGACCTACTTGATAGGCCTGAGCAAATAGATAGCAGAGTGGGGTTTGGGAGAGATAACAAGAGGAAAAATATCGAAGAGACAGGGCCAAGTGGATGTCCATGATCGCCTACATTCTGAAGGAACACAGTACAAGAAAAATAAGTATAAATATTAAAACTAATATTTTATACATTATCTGATATGATAGACTGTATGACATCGTAGAACAACAAATACAATACATTTTTTTTTCTTTTTTTTTTAATCATATCACCCCGAGCAAAGCGGTAATGCCACTGGTGTGCAGGGGGCTACATAAGAGTAAAAAGATTGGAAAAGAGAAAATCAGAAACTACATCCTAAACAGGAAACAAGGGATGAGCCTCTTCACCTGTTCAATAGACATGGGTGGAATGTGAATCTGGCGATAGTTTAGTCTATCTAGTCCAATTGAAAAAAAAAAAAGTGTGCGAAAAGATTGGAAAAGAGAAAGCCGGAAACCATATTCTAAACAGGGAACAAGGGATAAGCCTCTTCACCTGTTCAATAGACATGGGTAGAATGTGAATCTGGCGATAGTTTAGTCTATCTACTCCAATTATGAAACCCATATTTTATTTCTCCCTCAACGGGTTCATTGCACGAAAGGGTAATCATGAACAGGAAAAGACACAAACAAAATATTTACATTCTTTCCATGTAATTTGAAATTTATTTGTTATGAAGTCAGGACAAGGTGTTGGTAATCTAATATCCTTTATTTAGAATGAAACTCTCAGGTACAATGGGTTCAGAGACAGGAAAGTACAATTATTTTTGTTAAGGTTTCGTGATTTTCCTCCTCTGTATAGATTGAAGGTATACAATTTTGAGAGAAAGGTCAATCATATCATTTCTTTCGGTAATGAATATACAATTGAGAAGCGTAAGGTGGGTAATTTTGATGAACATTGTTCGTATAACACACGACATAGAAACAGTTATGTTATGTTATGTTCAGCTGAAGGGTCTTTTTTTTTTCTATACGTCTCTTTAATGTCTTTTCTAGAAATTCTACCATTATTCAAAGTTCATAAAATAGTGTAAGAAAAAATAGAAGATAATGTAAAGGCTGGAACTGAAAACAACCCTGAAAGTGGTTCAGTCTTATAACCAAATTTTTTTTTTACAAAGTGATGTTTTAACTTCACACTTCTTCACCCCTCCCCCACATTTTTCTTTTTTTTTTTTGTTTTGTTTATCAATTTCAAAGTAACTAGTTATTAAGTCACAAAACGGATTTTATTTATTTTTTTTTACTCTAATAATGACATTTTTTGAGAATGGAAATGTAAAAAAATATTTGTTTTCTACAAGCATAAAAAACAGATTTTAATACCGGCAAAATTGAAAAGCATTTTGTAGATTGCAAAATAAATCATAGGATAAAAAACACTAGAAAATCTTTCAAAGGCATGAACTGCAAAAAAAAAAAAAAAAAAAAAAAGAGAAAAATTAGAACAATTTTGCAAAAATTGCTATTTTTTTTTTTTGATGACAAAATATTTTTTTACTAGCATTTCAAAAATAAAATAATTTAAAAGTAAGGTTGGGAGCATTTGCCAAAATTGGTGGGGGGGGGGGGGCTGATAAAGGAGGGAGAATTTTAGTTAAAATACAGGGATCAAAAAGTAAAGAAATAAAAGAACAAACCTTTAACAAGACAAAAAGAAACAATCTTTCAATTGTAAAAAATGACAGCAAATTGTAATCAGAGAGGAGGAGTTAAAAAAGTTATTAAGCCTTGGGTAGGTAATAATAATAAATAATATATATACTTATATAAGCTTTCAGAAGAAACAAAAAATGAAAAAAAAGAGGAAGGTGAAAATTGAATATATTTTTTGTTCAGGAATGTTGACAGAACATAGAAATATCTAGATAAAAATGTCTACGTCTTGTGACTCATCCCGTATCTAAATCAAGAAATCAGAAAAATATGCCTTAGAGGACAATAATAAAAATGGTATAATAATTTTAAATATAGACACACAGACACATTATATATATATATATATATATATATATATATATATATATATATATATATAATCTGAGTAAATACAGAACGAAGAAAAATTTTTTTTACGTCCAAAACATTAATTTAAAACAGTGCTCGATATATAATATATAGAGCTGTGAATATTTATTATAAATATATATATATATATATATATATATATAGTTTTTGGTCATAATTAAATTAGACCAGTACCCAGTTGCATTAAAAAGTGCTCAACACATGTATAGTGTAGAGCTTTTGAGTATTTTACATTTGGAAATGAGTTATTTCCACAACCTAGGTTTGAACCTTTTGGTATCTTCCATTATAATTATTATTATTATATATTATAATTCGCCTGAAGATACCAAAAGGTTGAAACCTAGGTTGTGGAAATAACTCATTTCCAAATTAATATATATGTATATATAAGATCCATTCATACATATTTATAAATACATGGAAAAACATATATTAAAACACTTATGTACATACAGATATATGCATAAATAGATGTGTACAAATGTGTGTGTGTGTGTGAGAGAGAGAGAGAGAGAGAGAGAGAGAGTGTGACTGAATAAAGTCAAAAGGAAAACTTTTCTTTATCAACGTTTTGTCCTCTGAGGGACTTATCGAATGTATTTATTTTGCAACATGAATTTATAGACAGATGTACAAACATTGCTAAGTTATGAACATTTTTGAATTTAAGAATACTCAAAAATATTCTTCAAGTGAACTGTGAAAGTCAAGGTAAACTATAGAGTATGCTAAGTGATGTAATTTAATACCGCCTAATAAAAGAAAAATGTTTTTATTGTTGTTGTTGATTTTTTATTTGTTTATATTAATCTTCTTTTTTTATTATTATTAATGTAATTATTATTTATTTTATTTTATTTAATCAATTATTTATTTTAAATAATAGAAGGTTTTGATTTAACTGTTTTCTTTGAATTTTTAAAAAATTCTATGTTTGTATATGTAAGCTTGAGAAAAGAGTATATCTTTTTAGGAAAGGAGATATTTAAAAAGATTTGGGATACAGATTTACATTTTAGCAAGATCCAATATCATTACTGTCGAGAATTTTCCCCTCTAAGCAAGTTATTTTCTCTTTTAATAAGTGTGGTGAAATTGTGGGTAAACTTAAACTTATTTTCTGTTTCTTTTTGTCTTTATTCATATTTGTATATTTTACACATACAGATATGCGTATAAATATATACGCATACAGATAATGTCACATTTACTGAAAGACATGTACATATGCTTCTAATTATTCACACGCTTCAAATGTTGATGCTATTAAGGTTTCATTATAACAAGCAAAGAAATTTTTGATAGGCAATTTTAATTTACTGGAATATAGAAATATATTTGGGGAAATATTTATAAAAATCTAAAGATACAGCGAACATTTATATCAGCAGTCATTATTTTTCTTATATAAGAACATCATTAACACATTTCATCTCTGTCTCTAGGCACTAATCAACAAATATCTTTTACTATACACCGTAGAAATTTATATATATATATATATATATATATATATATATATATATATATATACATATACATATATATATATACACATATACATTTATATATATATATATACATACATACATATATATATATACACATATACATACATACATACATATATATATATATATACATACATATACATACATACATATATATATATACATACATATATATATATATATTTTTTTTTTTAAAGAAATAAGGGATATATTTTTATCTCTTTGGCGTTATTTTTAGTGGATACCCATATTTAAGTAGACGCTCTGTTTATTTTTCAAACATTATTTATATTCTCTTTGCCTGAATATTTTCAAAAATCATATTAAAAAAAACAAAAAAACTGCACCCTCTAGTAGGATTCGAACCTATGTGCCCCATTTGCAGAATAAACCGTTGTTAGATCCAAGGTGCCTATAATCAACTCAAAGAGCTTCATCGATCAAGCAAGGTTTTATACTGCCTTTTAAGAACATCATTCTCATTTAGATTCATAAAATTTATAACTACCCAGCTTCATATCTGAAACATATACAAATGGCATTTATCTTCTGCAGGCTCAAATCCTGCCAGGAGCTGCATTTTTCTTTAAAACTTATTAAAATAATCAGGTCAACAGACAAAAATATTGTTGTAAAAACAAACATAAAGTCTACTCAACAATGGGTATCCACTAAAACAATGTTTAAAGTGATTATATATATATATAATCTGTGTGAGTATATATATATGTATATAAATATATATATATAATCATATAATTATGAATAATTGTACATTGCCACATGGAAATTTCTATTTTTCGAGATGGATTCTCTTCATTAGGCAAAATTGGATGTTGGTTGTGCAAATGATTTACATTTACATAAATAAAAAAAATCCTTTGGATTGCTGTTTATATATGTGGGAAGATATAAAATTTATGTGTGTGCTCCTTTAAACTCTATAATATTTATTATATTGAGCACTGTTTATAATAAAATAAATGCCGGGGTACTCAAAATAGTAAAACCTTGAGTCCTCTTCACCTGGATGTGTGTGTGTGTGTGTGTATGTGTATGTGGGTCTTATACAAACACAAGTGTGCCTGAGCAAGCATCTGCAATAGGGATTAGCTAGCCGCCCTAGTGGCTAGCTAATCCCTATTGCACATGTGTACGCCTCACTCACTCAGTAAAATGAATTAGAGCACTCTGGCTATTGGGCACATATAATGATAATATACGCGCTAAATATGTCTGTCTTTTTCCACCGAACACCCATAGCCCAGAGGTAGAATCGCTGACTGACGCCCATTTGGTCGGGTTTCAATCCTGGGTTAAAAAGCAATCAGAGTCTAACCATACTGATGAGCTGTGATACAGCAAAACAGATCTGTCTGCGGATGACAATATATATATATATATATATATATATATATATATATATATATATATATTCAAATGAATAAGAATGAAGAAAATAATTGCAATGTTCAAAAAATTAAATTAAAACAGTGCTCAATATAAAAATAGAGCAATGGATATTATCAATTACATTAGAACATGTGCTAACTACAAACTAGTACTAAATTGTACATTTTATAGTAGTTTGTAGTTTTCACATTTTGTAATGTAATAATTAATTATTAATTAATAATACATATATATGATAGAAAAGTTAAGTGATTAAAGTATATATATATATATATATATATATATATATATATAACTACTAAAAAGTTGTGAAATAAAAATATTTTTTTGACAGTATTTATTAATTTTTGTAATTATATATATATATATATATGATATTTCAGTAAGAAACAAATGATTTTTAACTAAAATCATTTGTTTCTGACGAAAGGCCGAGGCCGGTCTGAAATATCAAATATATACATATAATAATAAAAATAAATAAATACTGTCAAAAAAACATTTTTATCTCACAACTTTTTAGTAGTTTTTTCAATACAAATTAAAACAGTATACGTGGATTATCATTATGCTATATATTTGACAACTTTGAAAAATTTCTTTGACCAGTTTTACCAATGAACCAGCATCATCATTATCAGTAGCATATTCTACCCTATGTCAACTTTCCCAAAGATGGAACAGCGTGAGACTCTATTGCTATTTCCATGACAAATGTTCAGATGAACTACATTCCATAGTTTGACCAGCTCAGGCTTTTGCAGCTGAAACCTGCCTTGCCATGTACACAGCATTGAATCATCCTCCTTCTCTTCATATTCCATAGGCAACTAAGAATTTTCATTCAGACAGCTTCTTCCAGAAATCTGCTACTTTGTGGTGAAACAGAATCCCAAGTGGATACTTTCTCCAAATGCTATGATTTTAGCATCCTCCAAGCTAAGGTTAGCTGCTTTCTACCTTATATATGCTCACAATTTGCATTTATTTTCTCCACTTATGCCCATCAAAACCTTTCAGTAACCTGTTTTTAAGTGGCTCTTGGGCCTTGCAGTGCGTAAACAGTTAAGTGCCATATATAATACACGCTTTGGACGATCATGTCCAGAAAGAGACATGACTGACTGGGCAGAAGATTATCCTGCAGCCAAGACTATAGAACCCAATCTGTCCTGTTATTTAACCCATAACTGGGGGGAAGAGACAGATTCATAACTTTCCCATGGGTATTTGTGCATAAGTTAATGCAAGGAATTCAACTGGAATTCGAATTCGATTCCCTGATTTGTAGTTCTGAGACAATATCCACTGCATCACAATGCACATCCTTACATTGGGTAAACATTTAGTTAAAAAATTAGAAAAAGTATTCAGTTGTGATGCTGGACCATTGGTGAAACACATCAAAAAAATTTTTTTTTTAAATTGTCTTAAACATTTACCATTCCATTAGATTCTCATTCAACTTTACTCAGACATATATTACTATATACATTATTTTAGAGGACACATGTGTGAAATTAATATCCACTGACCTAGAAATTGAAAACCTTATTAAAGAAAACACTTCTCAACAGGGATTGATCCAGCATCCCTTTATTTTGCCAAAAGGTACATTTTCTTTAATAAAAACTTTGTATCTTGGATGGTAGACAGTAATTTCACTTTTTAAAGAACAAGGACTCTACTCAAACATGGATATCCATTAAAATATTTATAGTAATAAAAATAAATAACATGGGATTAAAATCCATTTTTTGCTTTCATATATATATATCTGTCTGCGGATGACTCTATATATATTTACATATATATATATATATATATATATATATATATATATGATCCAACAGATTTGTATCACTTTAGCGGTTGTTTTAGTGGATACTCATACATGAGCAGAAGCTCTATTTATTTATTAAACAGCATATTTACTTATTTTTACCTACTGGCCTAAATATTTGATAAATCTTATTAAAGAAAAATTTGATTTCTGCCAAAAGGCGAACATTTTTCTCACAAATACTCAAGCTGCTAGGTGAAAATAAATAAATACACTGTTTAATAGACAAATGAGGTGCCTACTCAAATATAAGTATCCACTAAAAATAACCTTTAAAGTGATACACACATGCATGTGTGTGTGTGTGTGTGTGTGTGTGTGTGTGTGTGTGAATAAGTGCACAGCCTAATGGTAGAAATAGGATTTATTTTATACAATAAATATTTACTTTTCAACAAAATTTCTTTTTTTTTTTTCAATGCACTTAATTTAAAGGTGCATATTAATCATACAGGTTGCATCTAATAAAGGTAAAACTTTAAATAAAGAATATGTATAAGCATGTGAAAAATTGATCTAAACTCTTACTTATATATGTATGTGTATATATATATATATATATATATATATATACAGACACACATAAGAGTGCTGATCAATAAGTTCATAGGCTTATATATATATATATATATATATATATATATAAATGAATATGAACAAAGAAAATAATTGTAATGTACAAAACATTAATTTAAACAGTGCTCAATATAAAAATAGAGCAATATTTATTATTAATTGTTACATTAGAACATGTAGAAACTACCAACTACTACAAATTTGTACATTCTGTTTTGACATTGAAAGAATAATGTCTCATCAGGTAGCTAACAACTTTGTTAACATTCATTGTTAACTACCTGATGAGACATTGTTCTTTCAATGTAGAAACAAAATGTGCAAATTTTGTAGTAGTTTGTAGTTTTCACATGTTCTAACATAAGAATTAAAAATAAAAATACACACACACACACACACACACACACACACACAAGATAAAATATTTTTGTTTTTGTTTGAATTTCTGGGATGAGGAGTTATCATTATTTATGCTATTTAAATTTGGACTATTATCCTTATCTTTGTTGTTTTTATCAACGTTTCAGCTGTTGTGAACTCGAGCTCTCCTCAGGTGTATATTGATCAAGATAAATAGTTGGGGGTAACACAGATCGATATACATCTGAAGAAGGCCAGAAGGCACAATGGCTGAAATGTGATAAAACAAAAAGATGAGGATAATAGTCAGAATATAAATGTTGTAAATAATTTTAAGTTTTATTTTTCATAATTTATTGTACGTTTAAACAAATTTACTCAAATGAGGAAAGTGTTTAAAACAAACAGGTTTGGTTAAAGCCAAGATGACTGCTCATAGGTTCAAACTAGAGCTTCAGTTACTTGAACTGGAGGATTAATAATGCCGCTTAATCCAAAATAAGAGACAACCACTGTTTGACGTGAAAATTAAGCAGATTAGTTCTTCAAATTGAGGGAACAAAGATAATCAAAACAATTTCTTATATTTCTCTCCGAACATCATCTAAAAGTTCACTTGGCTGAGATCAATTCTGATATAATTTTTTATTTTCATGATTAGCATCATTATATCTGTGGTTAATTATGGAAATTAACCAATCATAATAATTAATCATTAACTGATTGTGTCTTCTGTTATTATCTTGTCCGTATAAAGCCTCCCTACACTACATTTCAAGGATGTTTGCGAGAGGGACCTGAAATGCGCAGGTATCAACTCTGGTACATGGGAACAGCTAGATGACAGCAGTGGCTGGTTCCATGCTGTTCAATGAGGAGTCACAAAGGTTGAGAATAGAAAAAAACCAATCATTGGAGGTAACAAGAGAACAAAGAAAGCGGAGAAAGCAATATCCTACGTCCATTTAACATTTTCAGCTTCATGTCATACCCAGCAAAAGAGTGCGTCCTGCTAAGCCACTCCAAATGCTGCTTGCCAAAAAACTGAACGTTTGAATAAAGAGGGCGCTACCATTATCTCATAAGATACTAAAAGATTATCAATGAGTCAATAGTTTTCAAGTATTTTTCTTTTCAGTTATTGATTTGCCTCTGATTAGATTTTACCAGCAGCCTTCATGCATGAAATATTTTATTCACTGTTTAAATATTTCTTGACAAAAACTTTGCAAGAAAAAAAAGAAAATACAAAGGATTTTTTGCATATTATATTTGAAACTTCAAGAATTTAACATTAAGAATTCTTGATTAAATCTGTAAAATAAAACAACTACATCTGCCCAATAATAATTGTAATATTTAATGTATGAAATACATATACAAATGTAACAACCATTATGAGACAGGATTAATATATATATATACTAGCAGTATAGCCTGGTGTTGCTTGGGAGTAATGAAAGCTTTAAAACTAATCTATGGTCCTGGAGCTCAGACTCTTTGGATGTTGCCACGAAAGACTAAAAAGCAATAGTTGTTTCCAGTTAAAGCAAAACCGTAGACTGAAAGAAAAATGAATGGATGTAAGTTAAATTTGGATTTCCTGGTATCGATATCAACTAAGTTTTTTTTGTCATAAAGTAAATTTTGAAGGCTAAATATATCCTCTGAGTAAATGGTATCATGGCTGAGACTAAGAACTACAATTATACCTACTTAGAGCCAAACCCGAAGCAAAAACTAAAATAAAAGGGTTGAAAAAATAGACATACAGGCAGATAAACAGACACACACACACACACACAAACATCATACCTTTTATATATATTATCGATTTTCTGCACTATTGTAAGAACTACAACCTTGAAACTTCTGAATATCGTTTCTTATGTCTTTGTCTATGAGTGTATCAAATTTGATTAAAATCGGACCACTCCTTCTATAACCCGATTTTTTCGATTATCGATATTTATCCGGGGTACCTCGACACAAAACCTAGCTAAGAACACCTGCACACGCTTATAGTACAACTGTGTAAATTTTCAAGAAAATTGGTTCAGCCGTGTAACGGATACACACACACAGACAAAGTTTCATTTATAAATAAGTTTAGATTTAGATTTCATACAATATAAAAAAGTTATAATTTTTCAAAATTCAGGTTTCGCTTTTATGGTTACTAAATGTCATGTCAGTTTACAATTTAGTTCTTACTAGTCATACTAATCCACAAGTTTACTATTGTAATTATAAACATAGAAAAAGGATGCAGAAAAGTTTTTGATATAATTAAGAAGGTTTCTCTTTAAATTCTGATGTTTAGTCATTTGGTTACCTTTTGGAAAGTGGGTTGGGCTGAGAACTTTTCAGCACATTTCCTTGAAACATCTGTTGATTAAAATAATTATTATTAAATCCGTGAACGTAATTAGGATAGGTGAAGCTGATACCATATTCACCAGCATATATGACATATAATTAAATAAATGACTAATTTGTGAATAAATAAATGGAAGTTTAAGTGACTTAACTTCTGATTTGAAGTGTCGCAGAGACACAGATCCACTCATCGGCGGAAGATAAATCTATTGACTTCCTCAAGAGATACCACATTTGTTAATCATAGAAAAATAAATAAGAAAATAAATAATATATGTGACACTGTTCAATGAATTCAACAGATTTATCTTATGCTGACAAGCAGGACAGTGTTTTTGTAAAAGATCAAACAAGAAGTCATTTGATCTTTTATTTAGAAGTTAACTATTGCGGCCCCAATTTTTTAATATTGAGCACCTCTTGAACACGTTATCCTCCAGTTATTTATTGGTTAACATGTTTTGTTAGACATAAACAATTTTTATTATTATTATTATTATTAAATGACAAATTATGCAAATATTACAAAGTAATTTATTGTGTTGGTATTCGGACAAGGTGACCGTCTGCCCAAATTTGAAATGAGCAGCCATGAAAAATCTTTTAGGGTCATCATGGGCAAACAGCAGCCACGTGCAGCTCAATTGGCTTTCTGAATAGTACCCATAATTTCATGAAGAAATTAAAGTTTATTAAAATTTTGTTGGTTTCACTTCATTCTCACTTGTTCACTCGCACATTCTCTCACATTCTCACATACATAAACAATGATTAAGTACAATCTTTTTGAATTTTGCAACCTTTTGTTGATGATAACATTTTGATCATTTCAAACCATTGGCGATTTTCACTAAGGAAGATCATACGTGCAAAACCTCAGTTGCTGTAGAAACAGGAAACGTTTATGCAATATGGCAACAACTCTAACAAGAAGCTTTTTTTGACTAAGTCAGCTTTAGTGCTGAAAATGTTTATTTTATTAGAGTGGATGGTTACAAGTGAGATGGGAGGGGTTTATGTCATTACCAGATTTTTTTTCTTGTGGAAAAAGAAATATAGTTTCAAAATAATGTTTGCATATTCAAATGAATATATTGGAAATAAATCACATGCAATAGCGTGTGTTAATACGAGGGTCATTCAATAAATAAGGTAAATTTTTCAGTATAAGGACTTCTAATACAGATAGAAACTTACTTTTTTAAAATTTTTTTCCTTTACTTTTTTCAAAGGGATTTAATTTTTTTTGCAGATTGAAAAAAACTTTGAGAGTTTTGGAGATTAACAAAAATGGCCGACCAAGAAGCATGTTCCAGGATTGAACAGAGGTCAGTTATCAAGTATTTGGTGACTGAAGGGTACAAACCAGTTGAAATTCATAGGAGAATGTCAGCTGTGTATGGTGCCACATGTTTAAGCCAAAACAATGTCTACAAGTGAGCTAAATTATTTAAAGAGGTCTGAAAGTGACAATGAAGTCAAAAGTGCTGTGAGCGATTGGCTGAGACATCAGTCCAAAGATTTTTACGCTGAGGGAATATGGAAGTTTGTGCACAGATGGGAAAAGTGTGTGACATTGCTGGGAGACTACGTTGAAAAATTAGAATAAAATTAAAAAGTTAGCTTTTATCTGCATTAGAAAAATTCACCTTATTTATTGAATGACCCTTGTAACACTTTTCATCAGGGAAAATATTAAACTAAAACTTGTTTTTTAATTAAAAATAATCAACACAGAGAATCTCTTCTGCCTGCCATTAGGATGACTGATGCTGAACTGCAGGAGAGCAGCATTCTACGCCTTCTCGGACTCATTTTCTCCACTCATATGAAGTGGAACGACTATATTGCGTCAGTTGCTAAGCTTGCTGCAAGGAAGGTTGGTTCACTTTGTCATGTCAAAAGATTTTTCTTGTCAGGATCCATCATTTATAAATTTACCATTCATCAGTGTATTGAACACTGTTGTCACATCTGGTCTTGTGCTCATCTGCATTTCTAGACTCTTGACAAAATCCAGAAAAAATTCAGCAATAGAATCAATCCTGACCAGCCATCATGTGCCGTCTTTTCTCACCAATATGAAGTAGGCTTCCCACTGTCTGTTCTACAAATATTTTTATGGCAACTGCTCTGATGAGCCTTTTTACCTGGTGCCCTGACTATATGAATTTAAGCAAGCTGCTAGATTGGCAATTAGGTCTCACCATTTTACTGCTGAACTAGCCAGATAGAGTCATGTCTCTTTTGTTCTAACAGTTTTTTCTCGCCCTTTCCCGTCATTGGGAATTCCATCCAATTTCTTCCTTCCCTCATAACTAACAATCTTCAAAAATGTAAATGCAACATTAATCACCATTTTCTATCATCTTGAGCCACGTTCCTCCTTTACCCTTTCCTCAATCATTCCTATTTTCAATCTTCTCATTCACTCCATGTACCCCCCCCCCCCTGCAACCCGTTCTAGTAACATTGTCATTTTGCTTAGTGTTAAATAAATAATAGAAAAATTTTTTCAAGAAAAAAAATAGTTGTCCCCATTTCTAAGGCAGAAGCTTTTGTGTATGATCTTCTGGGGTGGAAATGGCTATGGAATATTGTTAATAAAAAAAAAAAAAAATAAGTTTTAATTTTTTTATCACTACAATGAACTACAACTCGTGCAGTCCAGTGCTAAAAAAAAAAGAAAAAAAAGGCTACCCATAACTGGTTTAGGACAATTTGCAGTAGGCATTAGTCCTTTAAATAACTTTGTAAAACATGTTTTATAAGTCTGCAAATACGGTATTTAGTTCATGAAGGTTTCAATGTTTGCATATTTTGACAAGCACCAGAAAAAAAACCATTGTTTATCCAGAAATAGAAGTCTTTTTTTTTAAATGTAAAAATCTATTTAAAGGTTTTCTTGAGAATAAGGAAGGCATAAAAATCAGCTTCAGTTGTCTATGTTGGTAACTGAAAGTTAGAAATAAAAAATATAGGTATATATTTGTAACTACCGAGAGTTACTCAAAATACCAATGTTGATTGATTCTGTGTATATTTTCATCTTCTCTCAAGTGCATACACAATAATAATAAAGGCTAATGGGTCGGATAATCATATATATATATATTTGGTATATCGAGGCAGCAGATAATTTTTTTAAACATATACTGTTAGATATAAGAGACGATGAATGTCTATTATGTTTAATCATGAGCCGTTCTGAACATCGTATTTTGGCTTTAATTTTAAGTGAAAATAAAGACAAAAATTCTCCAACATTTGGATAATAATTTATTAAGTTGGTTCTAACATTTTGAGCTCTCACGTGGTGTAACGTCATAGAACCGCAGTACAAATTTATGAACTGCGTTTGCTACTTGGTAACTATTATCATTGCTTAGCAAAGTTTTATGTCAACAGAAGATAAAAATCATCTTTGATGGTGGACGTTTTTGTAATAACGTCCCTGTAACCTCTTTGAAGATGGCTCATGTGAGCCAAACACTTAGAAGCAACTTAATAAAAAAAATATGTAAATGTTGGAAAATCTTTGTCTTTATTTTCACCTGAAATTAAAGCCAAAATATGATTAAGCATAATAGACACTCATTGTCTCTTATATTTAACAGTGTATATATATATATATATATATATATATATATAGTGTATTTTAAGACAAAATGAAAAAAATAAATATCATACTGTTCACATGGGGGAAAAAAATTATTTCTAATAATTCTTTCAAAATGCTGAAACTAATAGTATCTCTTGTTCATGTGCATATGTAGTGATAACAAACTTCAAACCCAATCTGATGAAATCCTAACAGATGAAATGCATCACAAGTCAACTTTTTCTGTTTTGTCTTAAAATATATTCAATACTGTCTCTTGATATATAAAATATATATCATTGTTTCATATATATATATATATATATATATATCTCCACACACACATTCTATTACATATAGGAAGAGACATAGTTTAAAATCAAATGTATTTCCAACAAATTTTCAGCAAAGTTTAACATACCTACCTGCAAAATAAAGAATAATAAAAAAAGATGTGTCAAATGGATGTTTTTTCCTCTTGACACTGCTAGATTACTGTATAATCCCTCAGCAATTTTTATTTTTATAATTTTAATAAAACCCCAAAATATTGAACTGGATTTATTGCAAACTCTTTTCCCACAAGAACTGATAACCAAATTCATAAACACTATTCTTGTAATTAAAGTCTAATAATATCTGTCTATATCTCTGAAATAAGGCTTTGTAATTATTTACATTATTTACAATGTTCGGACTGTTGTCCTCATCTTTGTTGCCATATTCACAACATTTTGGCCATTATACACTCCAACCTTCTTCGGGTGGCTAGAATTTCAAACTGAACCCTTCACCAAGGTAGATTGTTCAAGTTCCATAAGCCATGCTTCTTTCAAATGTCTCAGTATCAGTTATCTCCCTTTAATTCAACTTTTTTTTTTGTTGTTGCCAGGTATTGGAACTCACGACTCTTTGGGTCAAGTCACTGGATTAAACCAACAATTTTATCCACTAGGTCATGTGTCTTCAAGGCATGACTTGTGAAACTAGAACAGTATACTTTGGTGAACGAAATAAAGGGAACAGTTTGAAATTCTGTCATGTGTTTTTGAGGCATGACTTGTGAAACTAGAACAGTATACTTTGGTGAACGAAATAAAGGGAACAGTTTGAAATTCTGACCACCTGAGAAGGCTGGAGTGTATGACAGTCAAAACATGAATATGGCAACAAAGATGAGGGCAACAATCCAAACAATGTAAATAGCGTCAATAAAGTCTCAGTGTGTTTAATATTTTTGCTGGTAATTTCAAGAAAAAATAAGTATAAATGTAAATGTTTGCAAACTGTTGTATCGTCAAAGTGGATACGATACACAGAGAAAGTGTGCTGTGGTATTATTCAGCACATTATCCAGTGCTAAACACATATACACAGAACAGTACAATAGTTAAATAATAGACAAACAGAATTTACACCACAGAGAGAAAAGGTTTAGATTGCAATAGTTACTGAAGTAATCAGTCCAAATATTACTCAAATGACACTCGAATATTAAGCCTCAAATGCTACTATTCATTGCTAAAATTTCAGACCATGGATCATTCCAGCATTGAGAGTGCTGCAGAGGTGTCAGCCACTCTACAACACAAACTGAATGAATTTATGCAATAAAATTAAATGAAAGAACTGCCAAGAAAAGGCATTTTATCAAAATTTATAATTAGTTTCTTATAGTTATGAGTTTATTCAAATTTTTTATTCTCTTGTTCAGCCATTTTCATAAATTTATGAATAAAATATATTTTCATGGTTACTTATTTATGAAATGGTAAATAATAAATATTGAATTGCAATCAATTCATATCTTATAATCTTGTAAATATAAAATTATTCTTATACATAATCAAATCTAATAAGATAAAATGTTTAGTTTTTTTGTTGGCAATTTATAAGAAAAAAAAAGAGAATGCCTAAATCTAGTTTCATATTTTGGGGTTTATTAAAATTTTAAAAATAGGTTTTCAAAGAATTGAAAATGCTTAGGGAGTACAGAGTAATGGTGGCAAAATCGTCCTTTTGAAACATCATTTTTTGCAGGTACAAACTAATTTCTAGCAAAGTTATTGATGTTATAGTGAGATTAGCTGTTTCTATACAGTTAACATTAGGCATTCATTGACTGAACAGTTAGTGTTAAGGTTGCTTGGACTTTATAAAACATTTCTTTTAAAACTGATTTTCAGAAAAATAAGCTGTTATAGCTCTTTCTAGTACTGATGAGAGTTTCTTTCCTAATCTTTTGTTTAATGTTGTGAAAAAAGTCAACATCTTGATTATATCTTTTGGTCATGCGTGAAATTTTTTTAGTTGTTACTACGATTGAAAGTCTTCAAGTGATGTGGTTTTTGTTATTTGTTTGCAATTTTTGTAATGCCAGTTTATAGGGTCTGATGAGGGGGTGTCTTCCTTTAACACTTTGTGGATTTATTCACTGAAATTAGTTTTTAACACTGAACTGTGAAAATGGTTGCATATAGATGATAGTTTAGGCATTTCTAAATGAGTTAGGCACTATGCATGGCATCCATATGCCATTCAATAGTAAATCATTATTCTTTTCCTAGTTGAGGCTGTAGAATGTATCTAACACATTCTCTTTTTCCAGATTGTATTATTGTACTGAAAGTATAACATAAAAAATGAGTTATGAAGGCGATAAGAAGAGTTACTTCCCTTGCCTATCTGAAAAAACAATTAAATATTATTACTATATATATTACCTTTTATTATTACGACATGTTATCTTTTATTATTACCATATATAAAATATTTTTATTATTGCTATATATATTATTATTATATATATTTTATTATGTTTTCATTATTACTACACATATATTATTTTTATTATTACTGTTTTACTTTTTTCATTTTTACTATATTATTTTTATTACTCTATGTTATATTATTATTTTTATGATTACTATATATATATATATATATATATATATATATATATATATATATAATTCTTTATTATATATATATATATATAATTTTTTATTATATATATATATAATTGTTTTTTATTACTGTATATATTATATTATTTGGATTTCTGAAAATGGATGTTGGCATCCCATGACAACCAAGCATACCGCATGATACACAGCCTCACTGAGTCAAGAGAATAGTGGGAGGGAGCAAAAGAATGTTGTCAATTAGGAATTACAAGTATGTTTTAAAATTTGGGGTAACAAAACAACCCATGTGATTAATACAGAATTAAAAATATACATTCATCCAAAAATTATACATTTCTTTTTGCATTACCAAATATTCTTTTCTCTCCAACAAACCAATTCTTTATTACTTTTAAGAAATCATTCAACAGAAATTTTTACAAAGTGAGACATGTAAGACAAAAAACTCTTTAATTATTTCCAAAGTAAAAACTTCTGCCCCCACAAAATCTTACAGGTGAGGTTCTTTCTTGGGTCAGTGTGGGTGAGAGATGGTACACATTTCTTAAAAGGAACATCATCCCTAAATCTTAACAGAAGTGTTTATAAAAGCACATGCACATCAACAACTAAGAAGAAAAAAAATAATAATTTTAGTTTTATTATATATATATATATAGAGAGAGAGAGAGAGAAAGAGATAGAGAGAGAGGTGGGGGCTGGTGCAAGGGTTTCAATGTTATGGAGTCTCCAACTCTAATATATCTCAATCGCCATAAAGTAGTATTCATATAAAATACAAACTTTATTGTAACCTAATTATGTATAATAATGGATCATATGCAATAAAGGTGAACAATTCAACTAGAAAAACTGAAAATAAATACAATGTATGTAAATACAAATTCCATTTTAAATAAATCATCAATGCTTTACGGCAATTTTTAACATCAACTTGAGATTTTTCTTGCTAAAAAGATGAATAACAAAATCAACATTATGGATGAAAAATAGTGAATTTTATGTTTTTTTTGTTTACCAACTTGGCATGAGCAAAACAAATTCATGGATTTGGAGGGAAAATAAAAATAAAAGATCCCAGAATGCTATCAAAATTTGCAAAAAGTTTTTATCCTTTAGAAGTTAGTTGTGCTTAGCCTAATCTTTAACATATATAAATGTAGGTTGAAAAAAAAGCAAATAGTGATAAGATAGTGAGGGTCACAAATTACTGCCTAGGGTCGCCAGTCAGGTTTGGGTTTCACCAGTTGGAGGGTTCAGAGATAGTACAGACCATCCCTATATATACATATATATATATATAAGGATAATATATATAAATTTGAGAAAAATCAATGACAAAGTGTAAAATTTTTTTTTGTGTAATGCATTTCATTGTTTAGGACTTCTTCAGATTAAAGTGATGTTAGCAGTGATCTGATTACATATGTGCATGAAGAAGAGGGGATGCTGAAATTTAAACTTAATTTTCTTTTTTTTTTTACAATCAAAAAGAATTTAAACTTAACATAAAATTTGTTAAACTAAATCTGAAACAATAAAACACTTAATACAAAACAATAATAAGCTAAAACTTGGAGGAATTTACAGTATCACCTGTAATAATTGCCACAAAGTGTACATAGGAGAAACTTCAAGGAACTTAAGAGATTTTTTACAAAAGAATACACTCAATGCATTACTGCTCACTGTAATGAGTGACCATAATTTTGATTTAAAGAAAAAAGCTACTTTATTTCAGCGAGAAAGCAACTTATAAAGACAAAAAATAAAAGTGTGGAGAAAGGGCTTTAATCGTTAAATCATCCACTGTAAATCTACATCCAGGTTAATACAACATTTCACTTTTCCTGGCAGAGTTTCTATTATGACAATGTGGGATATTT